>OZ023169.1:1610696-1945696 GCA_963678695.2 Diplodus puntazzo | reverse complement strand
TCTGACCCTCCGACATCACTGTGACAGGCAGTGTTCATTCATGCCCCAAAATGAGTTTTTCCCCAAATTTCGGCTTAATTTATGACGGATTGGCTGCGACAATTAGCAAATGACTCGATTTGCATATTCATAATCACTTTATTTTGATTAAATAGCTGCAGCAGGCCCGAAAACAGCGCGAGCCCGCGAGAGGATGCCCCTCGCAAACCTTCCAACCCGGAGCGGCTGGAGCACGAATCAGAAGACCTGAAACAGCTCATCAGCTCAGATCCAGCACACCTGGAAATTAAACATTTCTGGAGCAGATTAACCGTCTCGTTACGGAGAACACCGGGTTCTGCTGCTCTCCTGAAACAAGAAAACAAACTGTACTCTCAGACACCTCATTAACCCGCTGACGACAAACACTCCAACTTCATTCCAATTATTATTTTCTGAGAAAGAAATGTTTATAAATGATGCACAGGATCTTTCTTACCGTCGGATCGAGGAGAAAATCAGAATGTTATGAGTTTGAATATTTCACTCAGTTAAAGAGACAGAAGATGAAGAATGAGATGCACACGAGTGAAAACAGTTTACGTCACGTGAGGAGAGATTTAAGGGAACATGAAGCTCAAGACGCTTCTTAAAAAGAACAAATGACAAATCAACAACTTCACTGTTCGTCTGAGTTAATCAGAGATGTTCAGTAAGCACACAGAGCTGGACTGCTCCACCTGCTGTGTAAATGTCTTTCGCACATTCAGATTCTCCAGAATCAATGTTACGTTTGTTTCTATAAACATCAAACTGAGCGTTTCTTTATCTCCCAACTTAACGTTTGTTGAGGTTGAATTTTATGTTTCTCTCCCGTCACAGCTCTGTTCTTCTGCTCTGGTTAAGATTTGCCACAAAATCCACTTGGTCAGAGTTAGAATCATGGTGGTTTGGCCCAGAATATCAGGTTCTGTCGCCACTGTGTCACTGGAAAACGTCCTGAAGCCTTGTTATCGGTCTTCTGGCTCTGATTTACCCACCTCCGGGAAGAACGGCGCCTCACGTTTCTTTATGTTGAACCACAGCGTTCAGTACGTGTGTGTTGTCGTGATACGGCCGAACTCTTAACGATCACGACGGTAGCCGTGAGTTTCTTCGTCTTCTTGGGGTTTTTCGTTCATGAATTGACGGACTCGGGTGTCTCCAGGTGTCCTTCTCAGTATATCCAGTGTTGTGACTCCAAGTGTTTGTATGTATGTTACTTTTTCTATTTCTTTGCAGATGTACACAGCACATCCTCACCTGGTATTTCCTTTCTTTTCCTCTGTTGTCGATGCTTAATCTACCACATGAAGCAGATCATCTGGTTCTAACAAATGTTTGAAATACTTCCATAAATGCTCCAATCAGCCGGTCATGTTTTATGCTTTTTACCCGCTGGGAGCTCAGCAGAGACGGAGATGTGACCCAGGAGGACGACGGGTTGTGTTGGGGTTGTGAGTTGCGTATTAACTTTGAGGATGAGGATCAGATATCTTTGTGCTTTGATGCAGCTGAGCAGAGCGATAGCTAACTCGTCCTCCTGACCTTTACTGACGTTTGCTCGCTGCTATTTCGGTGAGTTTGAAGATCTGTTGTGGTGAATCACGCCGTCCTTTATCACTGAGCTCGTAAAAAACACAACCACAACCACGTTTTTCATCTGAGTTGTGAGTTTGCAAAGCCACCTGTTCAGGAAGTGAAGTCATCTGTATTGATCATCCCGTCGGTCCGCCCCCTGCAGATGTGTTCGCTTCAGTTTACGTTACGGCACCTTAATAATCTCTCCGAGTGGCCGCTTTAATCATGATGTTCCCCCGCAGAGCAGAATCTGACCCAGCTGCCTTAACGCTCCCATTCCACCTTAAATAATCAGCTGTCTGGGTGTCCACAGCTGCAGCAGTCAATTAGATCTATCGGGGAACACCTTAACGAGGTTTCTGGTTCCACTTTGGTGAAGTGGAGTTCTGTCGTAATGACGTTTACGCTGTTTGGAAACTTTAGGAGTTCCAACAAAGACCTGAACATTTTCTTCCTCTGTGGTTTGGAAACAGAACAGAACTTAAAGAGTGGATTCACTGCTTTCCACCAAACGTGGATCAACCCGTCAAAAATCTCCTGTTGACTCCATTCCTGCTTCCCGCAGGCGAGGCTGTGATTTTTATCAGAATCATCACATTTAATGCCACGAACGCTTCGGAAACAGACGTGACCGAAGAGAAAACAACAATAGACTGCATCCCAAACTCCTTCCTTATTTAGCGTGTTCACCTGGGTCTTATATACATTACCATAAAAGCCCGATCATAGTGGGTCATAGTGGGATTTTTGACAGGTGGAAAAAGGTTGTAAGTTTGGCATTTAATTGAAATAATTATAAAAGTAGAGGAAAAGATTAACCATGACAATGGAAGCCTGTTGAAAAGCTCTTAATTGACAAAATATTCTCAAATCTAAATACAGATTTTGTTAAGTTTTAGAGGTGAATTTAGTCTCTCTTCTTTTTCTTCTTCTGTTTCTTCTTCTTCTTCTTCTTTTTTGTGAAAAATTGCATTTAGCACAGTGTAACCAAAAACTGCATCAAGTGTGTGATAATCAAAGTTCGTTGATATTCTGTGGTCAGATAGTTACTGATTTAAAAACATTTTGACGGTGATTCAAGCAAACGTTTTGCACAGCGACAAGATTTTTGCTGTTGTGAACTTCGACTTCGGAAAAACAGTTCATACTTTCATTCAGAAAATGTGTATATTCCTGCTTACGGCAACTCAGGTATCGTTTTAGAAATAGAATCAGGAAATCACAGAACGGCAATCAGTAATCGGCCGGGTTTTCATGAGAATTTAATTTATTTTTCCGTCTGTCTGAGTTTTGCTGTTGCTGAGTGTTTGAGGGTGATTCAGGTGTCTGAGCGGGAGGAGCAGCCCGTTGGAATGAAATGTGACGGGGATAAAACTGAGCGGAAAAGAGAAAGTGTGTGTGTGTGTGTGTGTGTGTGTGTGTGTGTGTGTGTCAGCGACCTCGTGTTTCTCAATTTGTCTTCCCGTTCGCCTGCTCCTCCCTGTTTCCTAATCGCTCTCCTCTCGGTTTTTTTTTTCTTTCCTCCACCTCCAAATCCAAATAATATGCAGCTCCATGCTCGGCTCACCGGTGATTATTTATTCTCCTTTCATTTTCTTTATTTAACCTTGAGTTCCCCCGGTTAGTTGTGTGAGATTGAGTGGGGAGCGTGGAGAGGGTCTTCCACTGGAGCACTCAGGTTCAAGCCCCCCTGTATAGCCAAACCTCCCTGCTTAAGGGCCCTTCAGCAAGGCAGTGAATACCGGCTTTGACCTCCGCGCAAGACGAGCAGAAAGAGAATTTTATATCCTGCGTACTGACGTGTTTCTGAGAGGAGAGAAGCACGTTTGGCTGCAGAGAGGGTGATAAAAAAAATCTTCATTATAATGAATAAAGAATAAAAATATTGTGAGGGAGAACGAGGCAGGAGGGGAAAAAACACATTCAGAAATCAATGCAATCAGAGCATCGGCAATATCCGATTGACTCACACACGAATTAACAATGTTCAGAATATTTCAGCATGGAATAATCCTAATATTACCATGGAAACAGAGCGCGGGCAGAGACAAGCCCAACAGTAAACAAGATAAGGTGTGTGCGTGTGTCGGCATCCCGGCTAATCTTGGGCGCGCATCTCTCTCAGGTTTCTCATAAGTGAGATAAGAGCTTGTCCAGGTTTATTGCCAATGAGATTATGTGTTTGCAAGCAGCCAATCAAACAACAAACACTTCGATGCCTCGGGTAATAATTGGATATCGATGCAAAGTTGTTGAGAAATAAGTTTAATTTTCAGGTCCTTCCAGTTTTGTTAAACTTTATTGCTTCCAAGATTTGCAAATGTTTCAATCAATAAACACACGAGTATAACTTTGTTTTGATTGACTGATGAGGTCGTGAATCAATATGTTTTCCTTGCAAACACGTGTTTAGTGTTGCCAAAGGGAACAGTTTCTTACGAATCATGTTTTCTAGTTCTCTAAACTTAATCAAGTAGACTATTTTAGTTCCCTAATCCAAACCTAGTATTAACCCTAACCCTAGTTCCCTAAAACTAACCAAGTGTTTTAGTTCCCTAAAACTAACCAAGTGTTTTAGTTCCCTAAAACTAACCAAGTGTTTTAGTTTCCTAGAACTAACCAAGTGTTTTAGTTACCTAAAACTAACCAAGTGTTTTAGTTTCCTAAAACTAACGAAGTGTTTTAGTTTCCTAAAACTAGCCAAGTGTTTTAGTTCCCTAAAACTAACCAAGTGTTTTAGTTCCCTAAAACTAACCAAGTGTTTTAGTTTCCTAGAACTAACCAAGTGTTTTAGTTCCCTAAAACTAACCAAGTGTTTTAGTTTCCTAAAACTAACCAAGTGTTTTAGTTTCCTAAAACTAGCCAAGTGTTTTAGTTCCCTAAAACTAACCAAGTGTTTTAGTTCCCTTAGACCGGAACAAGTATTTTAGTTCTCCAAACCTAGCTAAATATTTTAGTTCCCTAAAACTAACCAAGTATTTAAGTTTCCTAAACCTAACCACATGTTTTAATTCCTTAAACCTAACCAAATGTTATTGTTCCCTAAACCTACCCAAGTATTTAAATTCATTAAACTAACCAAGTATTTTAGTTCCCTTAGACCGGAACAAGTATTTTAGTTCTCCAAACCTAGCTAAGTATTTTAGTTCCCTAAAACTAACCACGTATTTTAGTTCCCTTAGACTGGAACAAGTATATTAGTTCTCCAAACCTAGCCAAGTGTTTTAGTTCCCTAAAACTAACCAAGTATTTTAGTTCCCTTAGACTGGAACAAGTATTTTAGTTCTCCAAACCTAGCTATGTATTTTAGTTCCCCAAGACTAACCAAATATTTAAATTCCCTAAAACTAAACAAGTATTTCTGTTCCTTAAAGTTAATCAAGTATTTTAGTTCCCTGAACCCAAACAAGTATTTTTACTTCCCTTGGACCGGAACAAGTATTTTAGTTCCCTAAAGCTCTTCGACACACATACATTATTGAACAATGGCGTGTTGTAGAAAAACAATTACTGCTCTCAGATTTGTGTCGTTCAGCGGCTCTGGCTGCAGGATCGGTGTTAATACTGAAGATGTTTTTGAGATAGTTGGAGTCGTCTCTGCCCGGTCTGAGGATCAGAATAGAGGTGAGATATTTCAATCTTAAAGCCTCTCAATCCTCATGATATCCGTCTAATTTCCTCACAGCCAAGTTAGGGTTTTAATCAGAACCGAAACACGCCAAAATCTCCCATCATCCAGGGGATTTAATTCACATTCCTTCTCATGTCTTGTGGACATGATTCATAAGCAGCACGACCCCGACCCGCTTCAGATCCAGACCCTCAGCGTAGTAAAACCAACTATAAAAGACGAGGGTGGAAATAGAGTAACGTGGAAGAATAAATCTGGTCTGGAGCAAAGCACTGTGACTGATAAAAGTTTATTAGAAGTCCTTTTGTGGAGTCCTGAGCTTTTTTTTTTTTTTTCCTCAGCAGGGCTCCCTCTACAACTGGCTCCAGAAATTTTTCTTGGCAGGCCGTAAAGGCCCTCTGAGGCAGCATTACAGCCCATGTGACAGTAAAACCCTCCACAGAAACCAATGCTAATGGAATTCTCTTCGGCGAGGTGGCCCATCCTGCCTATTCAGAGGAAGACGAGGAAGCCTTTTCTTTTCCCCCCCTCACCGCGAAAGAATGCATTACACCCCCAGCAGCGCCTTTATACTCACAAGTACCATCGCTGGACGGTTATTTACATTTACATTTGCATTTGAGGCAGTCTTATCCGGAGCGACTCACAATGAGAGCGCTGCTAGATGAAGCTTGAATTCCTCAGATGGCGATGGTGCAAATAAGCCGCAGGAAGGAGACAGTCGGTGATACTCCTGTAATCCCTGAGCGAGCGTGTCAGAGGAAAGTCTTGCCTTTAAAAAAATAAAAAGAAGAAGCAACAAGAGACGGACGGATGGGTTTGTTTCAGATGATGATGGATAACTTGATTGAGTGGATTTAGAGGATGGATGAATGAGCTGGAGCCTGTTTTCCATCTGAAAACAAGCCTTTTTGTCCTGAATGTTGCCTCACGGGCAGAGATTTCTCTCTGGTTATTTACTGCTCCCAACAAGACAAACGCGTGAGATCATACACTCTGTGGCCAAAAGTTTGTGGACAGCATCTCTCTACAAAACCACAGTCTTTAATCTGCTCTCTGGTTTCACTCTTCCCACCAGATGTTGGACAAGACCAAGAGCGTTATTGAGGTCCAACTTGGATGTGTTCTGGTTAATCCCAAAGGTGCTGGATGGGGTTGACGTCAAGTTCATCCACACGAAACTGGGATAATAGTTTATGTGTGGAGTGAGCTCTGTTTCAGCTTCAGACAGGATGCAGGAGTTGTTGTTATCCTCAGAGTCATTGTGGCGATGTTTGAAGAATAGAGAGCTCTGTCTTGTTTTACAGTTTGATTTGGGTTTTCAGACCCTTCTTCATCGTACAGACACAACATGGCGGCCACTTCTGGTTCACGATCTTTCTCTGTCGTTGCTAAACGGTATGCTTAATATGTTTGTCGGAAAGAAATAGGCCGTGTAGTTCCAGAGTTTTTGGTTTGTAGTTTGCCAGCACTGCCAGTTTACTATAGCCAACATTATAGTGATAAAAAGCTCATTGAAAATCTGCAAAGGTTCCTGTTCCTGTTAAAATGAACAGAAATTCAATTATTTAGAAGAAGGAAAAACTCCCGCTGCCACCGCCAGAAAACCGGCTGTGACTGCAGTTGAACAGCGGGGTCGCATGCTGCTCTCCCGACGTGAATTGAACTGGGAATCTGACGTATGTGTCGGCTGGGACGAGTCCACCACCTCAGCGCTCCACAGGCGTAGGCCGACGTGGTGATGGTGTGGACCCGGTACCTCCAGCTCAGACAAGCTCGCCAGTCAGATCATATCGAGGACTGCGGAGTTCATGCTTTACTGGTTGTATTTGAGGCGTTTTTGATTTTTGATGACTTCTATTTACACTGTGAACATGCAGAAGAAGAAAGATGGAGCCCCATCAGACCAATCATTGACATCTCAGATCACAAGACAGAGACGGAAAAGAAGATCACTGTGTGTTGGTAGTTCTGTTTTAGCCACTGTCTTGTCTTTAACCAGGTGAACGCTGAGGAGCTTACCTGGTTGAATGAAGGCATATTGCCTGATGAGGTGCAGGTCGGCTGCAGGAGCCACTGTGAACATTCAAAACCATCACCTACAGATAAAGAAGAGCTTGATGCAGAGAAAAGGACCAATTTAACATGAATTCGCTCCACTGTTTAATCTGTTTGTGGTTTAAGATTGTGCAGCGTGAATAATGGGAAAATTCTATTTGTGCAGCCAGACGTTGAGGTGACAGTTAACATTCATGATTATTGTTTTCAAATGGCACAAAAACTCAATATTGTGACAATTTAAACTCCAGACAGAAAAAAAAACATTTAAAACAACACGTGCCAGTATTGTGCGAGTAAATGAAGAAAAACAGAACGATTCACTGAATAACTCGATCACTTGATTGTGCAGCTTATAAAAGCTGCTCACTTGTTTTCACTGTATACTGTAAAATAGCTGAAAAACCTCCAGAAGAGTCTCTCATCTGTACAAACTGCAGGCTGCCTATGGCTGAGCTTATCCTATAAAAGACAGGCCAAAAATAAAATGATTTTTTTCTAAATAGGAAGTTCTAAGTCCTTTTCACTAAATCCCCATAAAGGATTTAACTTGTCATTAAAATGTGCCATTTGGTGGAACCTTTTATCCAAATCGCCTTACAGGACCCGTAGTGCATATGTTGTTAGTGCTGGTGACTCTGGCTGTGTGCAGGTCCACAGCTTATACACAAAGTTAAAGGTGCAGCTGCAACACAGTGGCCTCATTCACATGTTCTGACCTCTGGAGAAACTCGATAGCTACGTATATTTGTACCTCATTGTAAGACACCAACTAATTGTCAACACAGTGGAGGCTTAAGTTTCAGACGGAGTCGGCTGTCAAATTTAAGCATCAGGTCGACCGAAGTGAAGACTAGTGTTAAACATCAAGCACTTATATTGGTCCAAAAACCCTGATTTCAGAAGCTTTCCACCTGTGGAAACATACATAAGACCAATGAAATCCATCGTTTACTTCCAGGTCAGAAGGAACCTCATCAAGTTGGTCTCATGACATCCAACACCTCAACAACCGAGTCAAGGACCAAATATGGTATTATTACGGATCCCACCCAAGATCCGCCTACTCGCGTTGGTTGTGTTCTCTATGCTCGACTCAAAATTTTAGCAGTGCCTGAGCTGTAGTTCTGCAGGTAAACACACCGAACTCTTCGGCCTTCTGCTGCTCCTGTCGGGTTCACTCATCCTTCTGACCCGCTCTGTCCGCTCGACCCAACGAACCAAATCAAAAAAATCACATTGGACTGATGGGCAACAGCTTTCAGTATGAAGTCCACTGTTGCCCGTGAACATCTTGCTAAAATGTTAGCATTCAGGCTAACATCATCATCATCATCATCATCATTTTTAAAAAATCTAATCACAGACAAAATAAGCCAGTTTGAAAATGCAGCCTACATTCTTCAAAGTAACTAGTAGCTAAAGTAATCAAATATATGTACTGAGTAACAACTACAATCGAAAATGTAAATACCAAATGAAAGTAGCCTCCAGATTCCTCAATGACATTTAGCTTGTTAGCCTGTTAGCCAGCATATTTTAAGTTAAATCTCTGAGTCTAGAACTCGTTCAACATAAGTTGTAAAAGTGCTATGAGGACGTTAGCTGTCACTGTTAGCATGACGTTGTGCTAAAGTGTTAGCAATGATCTGCTCATATGAATTATTTACGATGTATCTTTGATTCCTTCATGTGTTTGTTGACGGACGGGCCTGTCTTCTTAAAACTCGACTTCTTCTGTTCCTTTAAAGCGCGTTTTTATTTTTTCCCTCTCGACATCTGCTGTTAAATGATGTGAAGACGAGGCCGTGAGGCGGCGCAGTCACTGTTGGCGTGGACGGGCTCGCGCTGACCTATATACGACTGAATGTAAGTGTGCGTCGGAGCACAGAGTCTCTCAGGCTTATAGCAGCTCATGGCTGGATGGAGACGGCGCCGTGTGAGCTGAGGACACACACACACACACGCACACACACACATACACGTGAAGACACACACATTCACATATGGAGACATTCATGCACGCGTACACTCGGAAGTAGCTACACGTGACGCGAGGACACGCAAAAACACGAGAGGCTAAATCAGACACGCCAAATATGACTCGTGCATAGACACACACACACACACACACGTATAGATGAGGACACAATACACACACATGAAGAAGAAAGAGGAGGACACCTGTAAAAGCACACACACACACACACACACACACACACACACACAGTCAGATGTACACAGAGCGACGGGCTCATGCATGTTTTATTGACCCGGCTCGCTCTCTCTCTTTCTACACCTCCTCTGTCTCGCCTCCTCTCATCCCTCTCTCCCTATACACCTCTGTAAACCTCCCTTTTCATCTCCTGCTCTCCGTCGGCCTTTAATCATCCTCCTCTCCTCCCTCCTCTGTCTCTCCCTCTTTCACCTCCTTTGTCCTCCTCTGACCTCTCCGAGCAGAACAGATCAGCCTGACGAGCTGCGAGGAGACGAGACTTTCTGCTTCCTCTCCTCCTTCTCTCTTCCTCCTTCTTTCACCTCCTCTTCCTCTCTCTCTTCTCCATCCTTTTCTGGTTTTGTCATCTCCACCTCACTGCTTCTTCTCCTCTCCACCTCTATGACCTCCCATCATCGTCCCTTCATCTCTTCTTGTCTTCTCCCTCCTCATCCTCATCACATATCCTCCTCCTCCTCTTGCCCCCCGACCTCCTCCCGTTCCCGTCTTCCTCACCTTTCCTGACCTTCACTCCTCCCTCTTGTCATTTCTCCTCCTCCTCGTCTTCCTCCCCTCTACCACCTGCTCCTCCCTCCTTGCTCCCACTTCTCCTCTTCCTCTTCCTCACCCCTTTGCTCCCCCTCCCGACCTCCTCCTCCTCCTCCTGCTCTTCTCTTGTCGCCTCTTGTGTTTTTTTGTCTTCCCTCCCCTCCTGACCTCTCCTCTCACTCTCTCCTTCTCACTCTCTCCTCCCTCCTGACCTCCCATCCTCACCTCCCTCCTCCTCACCTCCCTCCCCCCTCCCTCTCCTCTCCTCCTAATTAGCACCTGAGCATACAGGCCTGGTTAATATTCGGCGGCGAGGAGCTGCGACGGCAGAAGGGCACCTCGCCGTCTCTCCTGCGCTGCTGTTGCCATGGTAACGCCATGGAAATGAAGCCCCGCTCTCTTCGTCTCGATCTCTCTCTGTCTCTTTCCTAATTTTTTTGCCCCCCCTCCTCACTCCTCCCCCCTCACCCCCCCTCCTTCACTTTTTTAATGAGTCACTGCATCCATTAAATTTTTGGGATGGGAGGATGGCGGGGGAGTCACGGGGGAGTCACGGGGGCACAGCGGCGCCCTGCGAGACACAAAACTAAAATTTAAGTTTTTTAATTCTTCCCGAAAAGAAAAAGTGAGAAAAAAAAAGTCAACGTGTGTTAAAATCTGCAGTCATTGATTATTAATCTGCTCGCTGTTAGATGTTTGTGATTTGTCGCTCCGTCCAAGGACGCTGCTTTTATTTATCTATTTATTTATTTATTTATTTGATTTTTAGCCGACAGAGTTCACTGAACTGTGTGTGTGTGTGTGTGTGTGTGTGTGTGTGTGTGTGCGATGTTTGGATGGAGGCCACGGCCTTGATGAAGTTTTTTAAAGCTGCTAATTGTATTTCATTCATATTTCATAGTCGCGGGGGGGCAGACAGTTTGCCGAGGGAGAATTGATGGAATATCAGGTGTGTGTGTGTGTGTGTGTATGCGTGCGTGTGTGCACGTGTGTGTTGCATTCCTAAACCATGGCCATGTGAAGCCGTGGGTGTTTGTGTGACTGTGTGTGTGTGTGTGTCCATCATGACAGCTGGAGGTCACAAGGATTTTGTGTGTGTGTGTGATTCAGCATATTTGTGTGTCACCTCATAGATATTTATACAACACGTGTGTGTGTGTGTGTGTGTGTGTGTGTGTGTGTGTGTGTGTAAGAATCCTTTCCGATATTAGAACCAAAGCTTCGCCCTCTGTTGATTTATTTATTTATTTACTTATTTATGTATTTATTTATTTTGGTCCTTGACTGAAGAAGGACTCTGCAGCCTCGTTAGAAACCGGTCGTCATTTTCTTAATATTCAACCAGTCGTTAGATTAAAATATTAATCAGAAGAGAAGGATGTTCATCAACTAAATTCTTTTGCCACCTCTCTTTGTGTTCATGACTGAAGAAACAACCTTTAAGGACAACACAATGAATAATGTTTCACATTTTGTTTACATGTGGCGGACCCTGCCACAGGGTTCAGGGACCTTGTTTTCCTCTTCCACAAAACTACATAGTGTCCCTTTAAATGATACAGATTCAAAGATCTCATGCACCTTTGTGGTTTTGTCTGGAAAAATATATGTTTCCACTTGTTTTTATCGATGGCTGGAAATAAAATAAGTTCCATCGAGTATCTTTGAGTAATGGTACAGTACTTCCTGGTGAATGTCGAATAGTATTTTTGCCTGAAACAGCCAAACGTGCGCCCATAACGTCATAACGATCAAATAAAACACGCTCAAACGCTTAACACTCTTACTGGAAACATTTTGGAGAGTCATTCTCGAAACGAGGCGGTCTGAGATGTCAGCGGTTCCATCCCACAACTCCACACATCGGTTTATGACGAGTCGGAGATGAGAAATAAAAAATAGTCCTTTTAAAAAAGCAATTGATTGGAAAAAAGAACGCAAACAAAGAATACGAGCAGCTGTCCAGGACTGAAGCAACGCCGTCTGACATGTCTGCAGTTCGACAGTTTGTCTTGTAAATCTGGTCGAGACGGGCCTTAAAGTAAAAAATGAAACTCAAATTATTATTTTTTTCCATTCTGCTCATCCCTTCTGACCGTGACACAGAAAAATGTATTTAAATTTTAATTTTTCCTCATTTTCAAGAAAGAAAATTAATCATTCTTTTTTAAATAGCTGTTTATAAAGAGATCCACCGACTCCGACACAAACTTAACAACCGTAATGTGGTAACATAACTCGTAGATAACTTCTGGAAATCAGCAAACATCATCATCATCAATCTGTTCAAACACTCTCGTCTCTTTTTCCTGCCTGTTATTTGTATTTTTATTATTTTTGAATCTCTGTAAACTTTTATTTATTTAAATGTCACAGCTGAAATGAAAACTAATGTGAGAGTGAAATTAAATCATCGCTTCATAATCTGACGGATTCATAATGTCAGGAGTCCGTGAGGTGAGGTGGCTGCTGGGAAACAATAAGTTATGAGAAAAGTTGGCATTTAAAAAAATAAATAAATAAAGGCAATATTTACACACAAGGAGGAAACTTTGCTGCTAAAATTAAAAAGGGGATAAAACATCCACACTGAAACTGAAGACGTGATGATTCACAGTCGATTGTTTAGGAGCAGCTTCGCTTTTATTTTGACAAAAGAGAGTTGACAGGAAGTGAAGGATGGGAACAGACGCTTCGATGAGATGATCATTGTCTTAAAAATATTATAAAATAAAAGTGTTGCATGATGATTTTAAGGTGATAAAACTTTTAGAAAGCACACACAGGAAGAAGAGTTCTTTAAACCAAATAAATAATCATTTTTAGGCACGTTGTTGAAATAATCAACCCCAGCAGATGTCATCAAAGTTTTCAAGAAATTAAATATTGATTTGAAAAGTCTATAAACACTTAATATTACCAGATACAGATATGAGACGCTGTCAGTGTCGAGCTCTGACTGAACTGATGCCGTGCAACATAAATCTACTAACTTCTGTTAACACCTGAGAGACTGACAGGTGATTATCTGTGGTGATAGGAGATGATCAGTCGTCCTCCCGTCATTATCTCTGTCACAGCCGTCGGTATCTCCCTTCACACCAAGTGAACGTATAGACGGCTGCAGTCAGGTGAACCATCCGACACCAGCGATGGAGCGATTAACAGGCTGATTGATGTCGTCCACATTCAGCTCTGCAGACTCGACCTTGACAAACGCGACGACTCGTCTCAGCTCGCGGTCTGCGAGCGGCGCTCCTGTTATCCAGCCAATCGCCCGAAACCTAAAACTCTCTCAAGGCTCTCTGCCAATGAAAAGGCAGCTTTGTCCTCATCAGAGCAGCCATCAGTCATTTAGCTCCGCCGCCGTTTAACGCTTGCAACGAAGCTCACGTCTAAAGTGCCATTTGGCCTTCGTCTGTGGTTCCCAACACGAGGGGCTGGGACCCGGTCTGGGTCCCTCGGTGGTGTTAAACACACCTCCTGTCACTGCTGCTGCTGCTCTGTGACTCTTTACTGCCAGAATGTTTTATTAACTTTTATTACAGCAGCCTGAAAAGCGCCTCTGCACTCCTGAGTTTCATTTCTACCAACCAACAAGTGCTGGTTCTGGGCTGGTTCCTTTTTAAGAACTGGTTTGCTTCACATCACTCAGCCACTGTTTGTACATCTCCAGCCTCTGCTGATCCTTCTGTCTACATTGGGATCTGATTAGTAACATGTCACAGTTAATAGCCTCTAAACACTGAATAATAATGCAACTAGTAACTAAAGTTATTAAATAAATGTAGTGGAGAGGAAGTGTGAAGTAGCAGAAAATGGAAATACTCGAGTAAAGTACCTCAAGATTGTACTTAAGAGAAATATTTGAGTACGTTCATCACTGGTTGATGGAAGAAGTTTCATTTTACTGCCAAATATCAGTTTTCAGTGTCTTTGATCAGCCCTGAAAAATCTCAATCTGTCGACCTGTAGCATGAATAACATACCATTTATTATTCTTACCATCAATACTTGAGTAAGACAAACATGATGTGTCCAAAGATCTGCCTTTAAATTGTGTAAAACGTGTGTAAAGGTTGTAAAGTCGTTAAATGTGAGCGTCTGACGCCCTGCTGGTGAAAAGCTCCCCGAGCGTAACGAGTTGATCCCGTTTGAGAGATCGCTCTCTGATAAAACATCATCGAGTTATCCATATCACGATATAAGATTCAGTCAGTAACACCCAGACCTACTTGGACTCTGTCAGGATGGATTTTCTTTCAGCAGGGAGAGATTTTTTTTCTCGCCGACTGTTTCTGTCTGTAATTTCAGTCCCTTGTCAGTAATTCCTCCAGACGGCAGCGACCAGTCAGAGTCAGGCCTCCTCTGCCTCCTGTTAAAGGGCCAGCCAAAACAACCCGAGGTAGAACTGGTCGTGACGTCCTTTTCGGTAGGTTTCGCAGAACACTTATATAACACGAGTGAGATTTGGATCTCTATAAGCTTAAGAGGAAGCTGCTGGAAATAGCCCGGCGCTCCGAGAGGAGCTGGGTCATACAACCAGCTGTGTTAATGATGCATTAGCACCACGAGGTGCCCACACAAAGGCGTCCTTTGATCAATCATTTAGCATCCACGCACACACTTATATCGAAACACAAACACACACACACACATGCGTCTGGCAGTTTTCTGTGCATGATGATGTGTGCCTGAGGAGGGGGGTCACGGGGAAACCAGGACTCTTTTGGGTTTTTATGCAACGCCGCCTTGAAAGAAAGCGGCGGCACAACCTTCAGGCGTTCCTCCGCTTTCGGTTCGTTCGTTCACGAGTTACAGTCCTTTCATGAGCCACTTTACACAACGTCTTGCTCAAGGGATGGAGTCAGGGGTCGGATTGGCGCTGATACTGAAGACCAAACACGACTGTTCTGCTCTGCTCCGGTCATGTATCGCCCTCATCCTGCAGGAGCTCACGGGGCTTTTCTGGGGGGTTTGTCCCGGAGTAATGTCTGAAATCATGGCAACTTTTCTGAAAGACTCTGATGCTCGTTAAGATCTCAACATGCATCACACTTCATTAGAAATTTAGATGATGTTTGGACCGTTTGTTTGGAATAAAATTGAAGCTGCAGTGGAAAATGATAAATATCTCAGTCTCTGATTCCAGAACACATTCATCTTGATGTTTTGATTATTAAACTATGTTCTTTATCGCATAGCACGTTGTATCTTTCAGCATCATCATATCAAGAAGTTCAATATAAAGTCAGACACTCTCGGCCATTTTAAGTTCTTAGAGAAGCTGGTATTATCAACATACAATATTTAGACACCGTAAGTAAACTTTTGAGCTACAATTAAGAGGAATAAAACATCTTCACTGTGGCATCGAGCTCTGACATGAAACTGAGCGTCATCTTGAGTTCTTCAGCAGCATTTTCACCTTTATTCTGGAGTAAAGAGGTGACAGGAAGTGAAGGATGGGAACGGAGGGATGTCCTGCAAACTCTGATTACATCATCATCATCTTAAACTAGATATTTTAAAATATAAGTGTTGCATGATGAGTTTAGAAAGGACACACAGACTTTTCTTTAAAGTAAATAAAGGAGCCAAAACTTAAATTAGTTTTCAAAGTTTCAGTGTAACTTCTGCAAGAAAAATCAACTTTCTCAGAGAAAAACTTAATTTAGATAACCAGTCTCAAAATTATGTTGTCAGTGTTTAAATTGAATATTGATTTGAAAAGTCTGTCAACATGTAATGATAATACGACTAAACACAGATATTTGTTTCATTTAATGATAAAGTAAAGCAGTGTCTTGTAAAGGTAGAATCATACTGATTCTACCTTTAACTTTAATAGTCTTTGAATTCTATTAATATGACGTGAGCTTCAGTTAGCTTTGACCACAAATGTCCTTCAGAGGGAGACTTTTTACTCTGAGACTCTGAGTACATGTCAGAGCCTGTACTTGATTACTTTACTGGAGTAAAGAAGCTGTCAATCAGTACTTCTACGTTTACTGGAGTAAAGAAGCTGTCAATCAGTGCTTCTACTTTTACTGGAGTAAAGAAGCTGTCAATCAGTACTTCTACTTTTACAGGAGTAAAGAAGCTGTCAATCAGTACTTCTACTTTTACAGGAGTAAAGAAGCTGTCAATCAGTACTTTGACTTTTACTGGAGTAAAGAAGCTGTCAATCAGTACTTCTACTTTTACAGGAGTAAAGAAGCTGTCAATCAGTACTTCTTGTTTGTACACAAGTGTCTGAACTTCTACTGGAGGAGAGGATGTGTGAACTTTTGCCACTATTTATTGTTGAGGGTTGTGTACAAAGTGCAGCACTGACTCAGAATCCTGAAAAAACACAACAAAAGCACAACCTGGTGATGTGTACTGTACTCTATTACTTTTACTGGAGTAAAGAAGCTGTCAATCAGTACTCCTACTTTTGCCCACAAGTATCTGAACTTTTGCTGGAGGACAGATGTGTGAACTTATCACCTCTGGTTAAGACTCCCGTCACCTTTTTCATAGAGGAATGATGTTTCTGAGTCAGACAGACAGAGGTGTCCCTTAAAATGGTTTGACTTATAAACCTCCGGGCCACCGTAACGTAGAGAGGCAATCAGTGGATTTTGTTTTCAGTGGATCGTCTCTGTGCTGAAGTCTGCGTCGCCTCCCTCCCTTTGAGCCCGCGTCCCCTCCAGTTTGCCCTTGTTCCAGTAAAACGTCTTTAACCCCTCCTATTAGCACAGTTGGCTCCTTCCGATCTTCCTTTAGTCCTCCTAATTTGTCATCTCATTTCCCAAGATATCTCCTCATTACCTTCTTTCCCGAGTTGTTTTTATGGCTTCCTCGACACCCTTTTCTCTCCGGCATGCCCTTGTTCGCCCGGAACGTGCAAAACTGAATTGCCTACAGTGCGGTCGCAAAAGATGGATGGATGGATACAGTTTGTGGTTTAGAGTGATGGGTCGCTTCGCCCTTGATGGAGGAGAAAATCTGATCTGTTTTTCCTCATCAGTGTCTGTAAAACCTGCAGTGAACCCTGCCTCACCCGGGCCGATCCACTCCTGTTACTTCGGTGTCACTTTCAGCGGGGGAGTTTTGGTGTCCCGGCCCGGTCTGAATTTGGTTGGATTTAGAAGAGAGGAATACTCGAGGGGGGGAGCTTTAATTATCAAATATTCTGAATGTCACATCTGTCTGAAATTATCGTCGCTGGCCTTGAAAAATCATGCCAGAGAGCGAGAGAGAGCGTGAGAGAGAGAGGGACGGAGGTTTGTTTGTGTTCCAGCTGAGGAACAACCGATCTCACCTGCCTCTCAAAAGGAAAATTTGCCGCTTCTTGCAATTTGCAAATCACTGTTATCACCGCTGCAGTTTTATTATTCCCTCCATAATTACGGAGTGCTGCCGTGCCTCGAACAATCCCCTGTACACAAATACTGTACAAGTAATTACAAGGATGCGTGGAGGCGAGCTGAGCCCGACAAAATGGGACGCAGCCAAGCGGCATATGACTCCCCTCGTCAGAAGTTGGCCCGGAGTCCTCGAGGCCGATCCAGTGATGCAGCAAAACATGACACTGTTGTAGTTTTCTTTTTCTTTTTTTTCCTTCCCTTTCTTTCTGGCGCTGGCAGACGCAGCGCTGCTCCTCATCAACATGAAGCGATGCCGCCATCGCAGCTCGACTGAAGAGCTTCGGCCCGAAGCTCCGTCTGCTTCTACATTTCTTATTTTCTATCGTCCAATCTGTTTTCTCCCTCTCTCTTTCTCTCTCTCTCTCAGTCCTCCATCTTTTAAAGCCTTTCATTTTCTCTCTCCTGTCTCTCCTCCTACCCTCTCCTCTCCTTCACTTTCTTCTCTTCTTCTTTGGCTCCTACACACTCGTCTCCCTCCACCTCGTCCTATACATGCACTCACTTCAACTCCTCCTACACTGTTCTTCTCATTCCTGCTGTTTGATCTCTCGTTTCCCATCTGCCTCTCTGTCTTTTTTTTCCCACTTCACCTCTGGCAGCAGCTGCGTCTCTGGCAAAGTATTTTAAAGCACAGCAGCATGTACAGCGAGTAGGAACTGTGAATGGAAACTGCATTATTTGTTGGGATGTGGTCATTTTCTACAGTTATGTTTGAGTATCTGTAAGTCTATAAATGATTTTTAGGAGAAATCGGTTGGTGAGATAATTTCCCTGAAAGTCGAGGTCGTTAAAAAGCAACTAAACACCCTTTATATGTTGAAAACGCCCCCGTGACTGATTCAGTATCTGCTGTTGGTTACATGCTCTCCATCTCATTAAAAACAAGATCTGCATCTGTAACGATGCTACCAAAAACTCCAACACCAAGAGTTCATGTTGGCTTTATTGAAGTGACCTGTGCTTCGGTAACATCGCAGATATTTTCTGATTGAACTCGTGTTAGCGTCGCTGGATTTGAGTCCAAACTGGTGAGAAGTTTCCTCCTCCTCTCGGCGGCGGTATCCAGAAAATGTTTGGTATTTTTGGCTCGTACTCGTCGTGGAGAAATAGAAGCAAAGCGAAACCTGTGCCAGTAAAATGCCTGAGATCAGTATCAACGTAATACTCAAGTTTTATCAAGATTACTTACTCTGTCCTGAGGGCGATCCGTACCTGACATACAGCACATAGCTCAGACAAGTGCAGACACAAGTATATGAGAGTACTTGTTTTACGCCCTCGTTGTGAGTTTAGAGTGATGACATAGTTTTTATACCTGACGATACCTCGAGCGCCAGTTTTGTATGTGACGGTCTCCACAGTGAAGGTAGAAACAATACGTATACAACATTCAGCATGACTTACAAAATAAGGCTTGCTGACAAACTGAGTTCCACAAAGGAGAACGGCGTCTCTACCGGTGCTCTTAGACGGGTTTAAGATACACAAACCTCTCGGTTAGGGTTCAGAAAAGATCACGTTTTGGTTTAAAATACCTGGTTTTGTCACCGCAAACACGGCTGGAAAATGTCTCAGGCTTCATCAACAATATCTGGTGGTTTCACACTTTCACAATTTAAAACACTAAAACTACTAAAAAAATCATGTTTTGGCCCAAATGTACCTGCTTTTCTCAGCGTAAACGCGGCTGGAAAGTGGCTAAGTATGTTTCAGTCGGTGGTTTTTTGAACAGTCGTCTCTCTTTCACCTTGGCAGCTTTTTTAGTTGCAACAACCACCTTGTGATTGTAGGAAAAACATCATATTTTTGTTTAAAACACCTGGTTGTGTCGCCTCAAACACGATTGTAACATGTTCTGACAGATGTGAAAAGTGTCCGGTGGTGAAGCGCCGTCTGTTCTGACCTCTGGTGCTGCAGTTGTTGGGTCAAGACGCAGTTCTGTTACGTTCGAAGTATTTCAATGCAGAACTTTAAAAAGTCTAGAGTTGCATCAGGAAGTATTGGCAAAAAAACCCTCAAACATTAGAGTTAACTTTTCATACTTGACAGTCTCCGAAGCAACCAGCTTGAGGTCGTCACGGGTCGTCTCATTTCCGAGCTGAACAGCTTGACCCGGGACCTCGTAATGACCTGGGCCACGTCCAAATTTATTTTCAGTTTTAATCGGGTCTTGCAGGTTCCGGCTGTGTTGCTGCAGGACGGAGAGAGTGTGTAAAGTGTAACTGCTGTTTTTGACTACAGCTGCTTGTTAACAGAAGGAGCATCATGCTGCTGCTGTTCGCTCTATATTCTTTATTCTATAATGATCGGGTTTGACTGGCTTTAAGTCCCATTATGGATCCGGTTCTGATAGATTTCCTCGTCTTTTGAAGACCTCCACCACAGACAGATATCAGTCGACTCCCTGAAAGTATAGACGTGAAATAAAACAAACTATAAATGACCCGAACAATCAATCGATCGATCCTTTCCCTCCGCTCTCCTCTCGTCGTTCTTATTGATGCGTCTTCTTCCTTGTGAAATCTCATTAGTTGAAGTATGTAGTAAACAGCCATGTAAATGCATGAGATTTATAATAACATAGGATTAGTTCAGTCTCATTGCACAGTGCACCAATTTAAACAGGACTCTGGATACTCTGAAACTATAAAATATGTCTCCCGTGCAGGCGCTGAGGAGCTGATCAAGGCTGCGAGCGCATGAAATATGTCCAACATTAAGTGACACTTGGGACAAATAACAGCTTGCCCAATACTAATTAAGTGTTGAAATACTCTCAATTTTTCTGGCAAATGTGTTTTTCTTTCTCCCAAATGATTGGGACACCTTTTCAAAGCTTCAACTTCACTGATAGAAAACGCACCAGAACCTAATTTTCTGGTATTATTTGTAATATTTCAGCTCCTCTCGCTCGTCTTCTTCATCTGCGTCTCGTCCTCCTTTCTCTTCATTTTTTCTCTCTAAGTCTTCCCATTTTTTCTGCCTCTTTAAACGCTCCGTTGTCTTCTTTCTCCTCCTCCCTCGTTATGTTTATCAGCTTTCTTTTTCTCCCTCGTCTTCCTCCTTCTTTCTCTCGCTGTCTTCCTCTCTCTTTCTGTCTGCCAGGCCATGGCCTAGTTAAAACGTCTTCTGCTTTGTGCCTGTTCTCTTTCATCAGCTGGAAGTTTTTAGACTCTCCCTTCTTTCTCTTCCTCTTTATCTGTGCGCCTCTTCACAGCTCTCTCTCTCTTCTCTCTTTCCTCTTTTACCTGCTTCTTTCTTTTGTCCTCTTTTTATTTTTACCCCTCTTCTCCCTCTGTTCCCATATTTATTCATACATGCCCCCTTCCTCTCTCTCTCTCCTTCTCTCTCCATCTGGCTTTACCTCGCTCTCTCAGTTCCATTGTGTGGATGATAGCTGTCAGGAGATCTCATCACTGAGTCTGTCTTATTACATGATTACAGGGTAATTATCCTGTGAAGTTGTCTTTGCCCGAATCTATGAAAGACGCTTAATGTCTTTTTAATGGGGTTTGGAGTTTGGAGACTTTTTTTTTTTTTTTTTTTTGCCTTTTGTAGTTACTGTGGACTCTTCAATTTATTGCATTTACATGTGATTGGCCTGGAACAGCGTGCCCTGATTAAGTGGCACTCTGAATCGTTGTAATTTTCGGGCACGGCGTCTTGTCAGTCAGACTCGCATTATTTTTAACTTCTGGCCACGCCGTTGTCGGCAAACGCAGTCGTCCACCTGCGTCTGATTAAACCTCCAGTGATGTCCGGTCGTCTGAAGGACGGACTTTTGAGGACCAGGAAGAAATGTCATGTCGCCTATCAAGCTAAAAAAAACTCTTTTCTTTGAAGTCCAGACGAGATGATTGGTCCAAACAATCACTTCATCAATATCTGTCATATACATATATCTTAGAAACAGTATTTGTTACCTTCCAAAATCAAAGTTTACATTCTCTCATAACACAAAGGTGATTTAGGTGGTTTTACTTGTCCGACTGCTGCCATTAGCTCCGTTAGCTCTCGAGCTAGCGCTCCAAAAATGTCAAAATGTCAAAACCAACCAACCATTGACAGTTAAGCGTTGTTTTAGCAAATAAAGCGGAAGAGTGTCGTTAAGTTTTGCAAATAGTTTAGTCAGTTTGTTGACAAAGACATGGCAAGCAGTTTACCTTGATGACCAAATGAAACTCAAAGACAACAGTTACAAATATTCAGACTCCTTGATGTTAATAAAATGCTTCATATAAAATACTTAACTTTCATCTGGAAAACTTATACAAAACAGATTATTTTTTATAGTATTTATGAGGCAGAGGTGAGTAAATATTCACTGCTTGATATAAGACTAATGTGATTTTATTAAGAGTATCCTGTGAAGTTTCCTCCCTCAGTGTGTTTTCTTTGTTCTCTTTAACAGCATATCTGTTTTTATCTAAAAACCCAAATCACATTTTCTCTAGTGACTATTTCTGCAATCAGTGAAGTTTTCATCTTCTAATATTTGATTTTAAACCTGATGTCAGCCGTGGCGTTCACGTTGTGTTTGTGTTTTCAGGCCACCGTCGAGTAAATGTGATCAAACCGCACCCGAGTCCTGATGACGAGCGTCACACTTTTAGGAGCTTTGTTGCTTTTTTAAGTCGTAAATATTTAATTTTGTAGAGAGGAACTTCAGATTTGACATTTCCAGGGGCTTTAAGTTTATTGCTTCTTGTCTGCGAAAAGGAACATTTGATCCAAAGCACATAATAGTACAACAGAGTGCACAAGTGACCCCAGTAAGGATAAATCTCAGTTGATGTTGCTCTGTTTTATCCTTGAGCTCACATCTCTCAAATGAATAGAATGTTTCAACCAAAACTGTAATTTATCTATTTTCTCCCCTTCTGTCGTCGCCCATCATGCATTTTTCCCGTCCTTTGTCTTATTCTGGGTGAATGCAGCAGATCACATCACACACAAACAATATCAACATGACTTCTCTCTCTCTCTGTTTTTCTAACATGTATTTTTCTCAGCTTTTAGTCGTCTCTCAAGTGACTCGAGAGCAGCTCGCTGAACACAAACAATATTAACATGTAATTTTCTCTCTCTCTGTTTGTCTCTTCGCAGCTTGAGCGCCGCAGCTGTATGTGATGCCCTCCCATGAAGCCCAGGTCGGTAGCTGACACTGCCAGTGAGCGGGAGACGCCACTGCACAACCGGTCCTGGGCCAGCGCCGTCAGCCGGTTCTCGCCCTCCCTCTCGCACGCTGGAGACTCCACCTCCAACCACCTACCAGTATCCACAACCATCAGCTCCCAGTAAGGTCCCCTCAAACACCGACACGCTGACGTCCTCGGCCAGCACCAGCAGCAGCAGCCAAAAACCACAGTATCTTCAACGCAACACCAGCACCACCAATATCACCACCACCAGCAGCAGCCATCATGTCCAGTCGTAGAAAGTCCTCCACCCCCTGTATGGTCCGGGTCATTAACGACCTGCCCGAAGAGCAAGATGACCCAGAGGAAGTCATGGGCATGGAAATATCGACGGACAATGATGTGACAGAAAAAGAACAGTCAGAATCATCTGAATCTGCAGAAAAGAGTCAAATACCCCGGCAGGAGAATCCAGAGAATCCAGACCAGCAGCCGTTTCCAAAACCAGTGGAAAACCAGAATCCTGAGCCATCAGAACAAGAGGAGCAGTTGGGTAAAGACAACCAACTCCCTGTCATTGAGGGTGTAGAAGCTAGAGAGGAGAAAGACAGGGAAGAGGTTGAATCAGACCCGGCATCCCAGAAAAAGCAGGCCAGAGGCTACGAGTGCAAATACTGCCCGTTTTCGACGCAGAACCTGAATGACTTTAAAGAGCACGTGGACTCCAGCCACCCTAACGTCATTCTCAATCCGTTGTACCTCTGTGCAGTCTGCAACTTCAACACCAACAAGTTTGACTCGCTGACAGAGCACAACGAGAGCCAGCATCCGGGCGAGACGAACTTCAAGTTCAAGCGGATAAAGATGAACAATCAGACTATCTTAGAACAGACAATCGAAGGCAAGGACAATTCAGTTGAATGCGAAGTGACAAATGACCAAGGTGAAAGCAACAGCAGTCCTGTGTTTCCATCTTGCATATCTACCACGGTGAAATCCCCGGAGAGTATCCAGTCGCTCTATCAAGGGAGCGAGTTGAAAAGCCAGCTGGACGGGCTGATCCAGAAGGATCAAATCACAGCGGTGAACATCAACGGAACGGTCATCATCCCTGAACCCACCATCCTCCAAGGGCTCTCCCATGTAACCCCGATGCTCCAGCGCCCACCCAACTTTAACTCTGTACCAAAAATAGCTGTTCCCTTGAACACCACCAAATA
Organism: Diplodus puntazzo; assembly: GCA_963678695.2. NCBI lineage: Eukaryota > Metazoa > Chordata > Actinopteri > Spariformes > Sparidae > Diplodus > Diplodus puntazzo. The sequence continues at coordinate 1,921,871 of OZ023169.1, read as the reverse complement.
CAATCCATCTTTAGATGACAACTTGACGTTGATCACCTCCTTTAACAAGTTCCCTTACCCGACACATGCGGAGCTGTCGTGGCTGACAGCCGCCTCCAAGCACCCGGAGGAACAGATCAAAGTCTGGTTCACTACCCAGCGGCTGAAGCAAGGCATAACCTGGTCCCCGGAGGAGGTGGAAGAGGCCAGGAAAAAAATGTTCAATGGCTCCATCCCCCCTGCTCATCATACCTTCACCGTCCTGCCTACAAGCCCTGTCTCTCAGCCATCTGCCAAATCTTCCCAGCAGCCTCTGGTCCACACTACAGTCAGGCATTCAAGCCATTTACGGACAATCTCGTCCAATGGGTTAAGTGTTGTCACCACCACAAACGCTCCTGCTGGAGTTGCCATTGGCTCCAGCCTTAAACGAACACACCTGACGACAGTGTTCGGCCCAGAGTCGAAGCGGCCAATCATGGCAGTTGCCCCCCATTCTGGCGACCCTAAGGATAAGGTCCTCATGGCTCCTCCTCCACCCCCTCCTCCCCAGAAAGACCGTCTCCCAATGGCTCCGCCTCCAGTTCCCATGGAGATGAAGAGACCTGTAGCACTTCCTCTGGTCACCACAGAGATGAAGAGGTCATCCGCTACTGTGCCTTTAATGCCACCACCATCATCATTATCATCACCGTCTTTGTTGTCCAAAGGGAAGACTCTCTCTGCATTAGGAAACCCCAAAACGAAGCCAGTGGTGTCGCTGCCCTCCATAGTCTTTCCAGAGTCATTAACGAGGCCAATGATTGTTCCACCGCCTATCTTCGCCCCGTCATTTAAAAACTCATTACTTATTCCGTTAAATTCGGCCATCACTTCCAAAGAAAAACACCCAAATACTCACGCTATGCCAGCTGCTGATCTGAAGCTGCCAAACTCCCCTTCACTTATCTCCCCACAGATACGTAGGCCAACCATCATCCAGTCCATCCGCACTCCGGCCAAAGCCCCGTCCCAGATTCCAGGATTCCTGTTGGATGGCAAGAAGCTAAAAGAGCAGCAAGGAGTGGAACTGAAAGCCAGCTACCCAAGAGGAGACAAGGTACTCACTCCTCTGGCCGAGGCCAACGGGACATCTCGCACAGACAGGAAGTGGCCCCACCATCAAACCTCCATTGCTCACAACAATGGAGTCATGCATCTGGATGGTGGCGAGCTGGCAGCAGCGCAGAAACTTGACTTTCATCACAAGTCCTCGGTGCTGACACAATTCCCCTTGCTGGAGAGGATGAAAGGAAAGACAGCCGAACAGCTGAAGATCTTGGAGGAGAATTTCTTGAGGAACAGCTTCCCCACACAAAGCGATGTGGACAATCTGGCAGGCACCACCCACCTGTCTCACCAGGAAATCGACAGCTGGTTTGTGGAGCGCCGTGCACTACGTGACAACCTGGAACAAGCCCTTCTCAACTCCATGGGCACTAAGAGGATGGGCACCGGTGGCATCAATGCCATCACCAAGAAAGGACTACATCAGCAGCAACACCAAACTCTACCGCTGAATGGGATTCACAAGCCAAGCACCGGCATGGGCAACCTTAAGAGCCCTCTTCCACCCTCACACACAGTGCCCATCATTGCTCCCAGCTCCATTGCCACCTCCATCCCCAACCCGAATTCTTGCTCAGTGCCTCCAGACAGCCGATCCCAGGCGCTCCTCAAGGACGATTTTGCTCAAACGCGGTGGCCTTCCCCTGAGGAGTTCAGCCAATCGGAGGGTCGGACAGGACTGGCTCGCGCCGAACTCGCCCGCTGGTTCACTGACAGCCGGCTGCAGAGCGGCGGCATGGAACTGTCAGAACTTTTTCACAACAATGGAGTGAATGGAAGCCAGGGGCCGTCTGTGTGCTCCCCTGAAAACGCTCCTCCCAGCATCATCCGGCACTGTCAGGAAGGAGCCCTAACAAACAACAACAGCAGTAAGGTGCTGGAGGTTGAGTTGGGCTGGCTGATGGAGCATCGCGCCAACAGCCTCAGCAGTCAACATGATGAGCTCCAAGACCGGTTTGCTGGCAGGTACGCAATCAATCTTTATTTGTGTAGGGTCAGTTTTATGTACTGTATCGGTTGGACTGATTTTACTGTTCAAAGTGGCTTTTTAAATTTGACGCTCTTCTATTGTTACTCACATTAGATCCATTAAGAGGACAGAGTGGTTTGGTACAGTCTGGAGATTTGTTTGTCATGGCATCCTGGAGCCACTTCACCCCCAGTATAAGATGCTACACATGGACACGACAGATGCTCGTTGGTTTTCACAATGTCAGATTTATTATTGTAGTATTGGATTTGGATTGGCTTGGATTTGATTAAGTCAAATGAGAAAGGCCTCTTCCAAATGTATAATACAATAAAAAAGCCAACTGGTGCTCTGCAGATTTACAGATAAATGTTTAACTTAAAACAGACATTGAAACAATTAAATACTCAATGTATTTCTTCTAAAACTAAACATGAAAAGGTTGGAGACGTTTTAATGGGACATGTCAGCCTTCAGAGTTCTCTGAGCTTCACGGCGGCAGTTTCAGGATCATTTTCTACCCAGCGACACCGTCTGCAGTGACCTGTGCGTCCAAAATAAATATCCGCCTCCCCTCTAGAGGCTGGTGCTGCTGTTTTGCAGATGCCACATTAACATTGTTTTCAGAACATTAACCTACAAATCTACGGGACTTTATTTAGTCTGCCTTCCTCTCCAGGAGCTTGGGACATGTTTGGCTAAATAACGGAGCCATTAGGTTGGAAACCAATATCTCCACAATAATTTGGCAAGGGTTTTATTCTTCCCGTGAGTCAGCTCCTGGTTTAGGAGCACCACAGAATAAACCTGCACCTCCGGCACAGTGAAATCCTTCTGGCTCGTGCTGGTTTCATAAGCTCTGTACAAAACAAAGTGCAGTCAGCGATGCAGATGTGTCGTACATCATTATGACTCCTTTTTTCCTGTAAATGTGGTGAAAATATGTTAGAGCTTTTGAGGAAGACTGTCAGGAGGCTTAATTTTATAACTTTCATTTGAGACATATTCATATTCATATTTGAGACAATTTTCGATACCACAGTGGAAATTAAAGGAGACGTAGTATTCTTTTTGATTTATGTCATTTTCCTTCAGTGTTTTATAGATTCTTGTGTTTGTCAAAGGTCTTCAATGTTAAAAGGCCCAAAGTTCACAACAGCAGAAGCTCCTCTTTCCCACAAAAAACACTGCTCCTGAACTCCTAGTCAGTAGTCCCGGCTTTAATTCTGAGACTTTGTGACATCACACGACGTCACCATGTCACACATTTGCATAATCTATGTTTAGCAGCTGGTTTGGCATGTAAGAATTGATTTAGCACAGCTGCTCTGTTGTTGTTGTTCAGGCATGTGTGAGTTGACCAATCAGAGCAGTGGGTGTTCAGGAGGCGGGGCCTTAAAGAGACAGGAGCTGAAACAGGCAGAGAGGGAAACAGTGCTGCAGCACAGAAAACTGATGTTTGAGAACTAAAGCATGCAAACCTTTTCTAAATATTGCATATAGTACATACATATTATGATAATATATTATATGTTAATTATAAACCTGAAAATTAGCATAATATGTCTTTTTAAAGTAAAAATGTATTTTTTTTGCCTGAACTGAATCCCACACATGAAGTTTGTCCCAGTTTTGATATCTCGAGTTCTCATAACATGAAGAGAATAATTATTAGTGGATTATAAGTTTCTTCTCATTATAATTAACAAATTGTCCCACTTATGACCCACTTTTGTTCAATCTGATTGTTAGTAATCACATCAGACGCTCTGATATTGAAAGATGATTGACAGCGTGAAAAGCAAAAATCTTTTTAAAGTCTTGTATTTTTTATCTGCAGAATTAAGTCAGATCCACGTTTGTTCCTACGTAACGCGACCCATCACCAGCAGATAAAACACGTGACACGTATAAAACAAACAACATCGTCCGTATCGTGTGTGTTGTAGAAGAAAACATTTTAGACAAACTGAGAATTAATAAAAATAAAGCAAATGAGAAAAATCTCATAAATAAACTGTTTAAATAAACATTAAATGGATTATAAAAACGGATAATTAATAAATCTTTAATCTTCAAGAAACAGTTTCAGTTCTGAACTCTGACATGAATTAAAATGAAACACTTTAAGAAGACTAAAACTTCCCAGAACAAACTTTCAGTGTGAATATTCTCTGTGAACCTCGAACACAAACATTAAAGCTGTTCTGCAGAGTCAGAACCGTTAAATTTAAATAAATCTTTGGTCTGCACCATCGAGGTCAGACAGAAACATTGAACGATCACCTTCTTTATTAAATATGTATGTTTCTGTCTCTGATACAAACAAATATATATTCAAAAACAAACCTTTAAAGCGATCGGTGACGTTCTCATGGTGGTTTTCATCGATCACCAGGTTTGATCCACGGTTTAAGTTTGCCGTCTGTCTTCGCAGACTGAGGCAGCAGAATGCCGCCGAGTTGAAGAACGGGGGACAGAACGGGGGACACATGGGAGGACCGCGGGACGTGTTCGGGAGCTGGCTGCAGGACGGACACTCGAGGAGAGGACGGGAGCTGCTCCTGGACCGAGAGAGGAAGATGGCGGAGGACGCGTCTGGGAGGCTGACTGGATAAACGGTGAGAGACGATTGGTTGATGCGTTCGCTTGTCAGGCTGCGGGCTCGACTTCTGATCTCTCTGCGGCTTTGAGGTCGATTGTTTCTGGATGTTTTGTGATAAAACTGTTGATCAATTGTTTGTGAGTCATTGTTGGAGTGTTTGAAGGCTGCATTCACTGAATTCACTCCCTCTGAAAAGCTACATTCATGTCAAAAAATGTAATATTTTTCTTTTAGATTAGACCTGCAGCTGAACTACATTCACTGTCAGCACAAGTTTTAATTATTCCTCAGTTATTAAATGATTAATTGCGTATTCTATGAAATGTCAAAAATGACAAATGGCTTCTTTTCAGGCAATTAAGTGAAGCATGAATTAGGTTTTTCAGGGAGCTTCTCTGATTTACATCCTGTGTCTGCAGTGAGGAAGCAACAGTGAGCTTTAAAGGTTTTAAGTTTAACAAACACGGTGAAGTTTTAAACGTCGATCGTCAGCAGAATCACCAGAATCAAATGTTTCTGCAAAAGGCTACAAAGAGTTGGAGAGACCGCTGTTCAAGACGACTTTCCAATTTGTTAGCGTGAAACCACTGGTTAGTTTTAACGAGATGTCTGGACATTTTCCTGCAGTGACTGTGGTGACAGAAGCAGGGATTCGAGGCCGAAACAGGAGGTTGCTAACGGTTAGAGATCGCTGTTCGAGACGGCTTTCCAACATTTGTTAGCGTGAAACCACTGGATGCTGTTGGTGAGATGTGGGGACAGTTTCTGTCTGTGTTTGTGGTGACAGAACCAGGTATTTGAGGCCAAAACACAACCAAGAACCATCATACAAACGTTGCTCTATAACACGCTCTTGCTCAAAAAACTATTGATACCGCTGCATTTTTGTAAAACTCTCTCTGAGCTGTTTATGTTCTTTATACTGACGCTGAAACCGTCCTGAAGTATAATATCCAGCTCTGTGAAACCTGCAGACTTCTGTTCTGTCAGACTGAATCTGTGGCTGCAGGTTTGTTGCACCAGTGAAGTGATTTAACTCAGCGAGGCCCCGATGGTCCCCAGCGTCTCCCCCTCCTCCCCCTCCTCCCCCTCCACCCCCCGGCCCGTTAGTGTTGAAGCCAACACCTCGATCCCGGGCAACAAACAAAACTCCTCCAGCCAGTCACCGTCTGTGTGTGTAGCTGTGTGAGTTTTGGCTTCAGCTGCTCAGCAACAAACACTAACTTCAGGAAAATTTAGGGATAAAAAAAACATTATTGGAAGCCTAAAATAGCAGCAGCCCCCCTGGTGTGGTAAAGTTTGATAGATAAAAGGCTCCGCCTGGGGCAGAGTGTGACGACAGAGTCGGCTGCTTCCTCCCTCTACTGTCTGTTCTGACAGAAGATCGAAAGTTTTAATGTTTCCACGAGGCGTTTGCTTTTCAAAATAGAAACTGTTCAAATGATTTCCTCAAGACAAACAGCCGTAAACAAGGCGGAGACGCAACTTCTGACACCGTCGACGTTTGAGAGATTGTCACCGTGTTCGGATGTCTTCAAAATCAACGCCTGACAGCTGAAATCAATAATCAATATGCAGCATTCAGAATAACCAACAACAAATGTAGGTTTTGTAAATAAAACTCGACCTGTTTGTTAAAATCTGACATCTTTCAGTTCAGCTCAACAACACTTCATTCATCTGTCGAGACAGTTTTGTTTTTCAAAAATCAGCTCTTTCCCCAAAAACTCATATCGCTGTGAAACTGTAAATCATCCTCACATGAATTTAAATAAAGATAAATAAGTGAATGATTATGTTGAAGACAGAAGTCGGTCAGGAAACCACAACAGAACAAAGCCAGAGACACGTAAACATCTGATGTTCGAACAGACAGAAGATCTTTCTCCCTCGTATAAAGGGACATTGTGACTTATAGAATAATATAATATATTAATTATAATATTGCAGAATTACAGAGGCAGTCAAGCAGCTTAGTGTTTTACTTCATTAGATAAAAGACAAATTATATGTAGATATATTTGACCTCTAGCTGTTAAAGTGAATATTTTAAAGTTTCCCTGTAAAATGGAATAAAAAAACAAAATATAAGAAATGTTAACATAAAATATGACATACTGTAACAGATATAATATCTTAATATATCATATAGTATAGTATAATATGAAATATAAGGCGTAATATGATATAATTGTACTATATTGTGACTTTGTGGACAAACAGTAGCAGAACAACACAACAGACTGAGAGTTGGAGGTTTTCTACTTCAGTCTGCAGCAGCTGCTCTCAGAAACTCCTCCACCTGCACCTCTCTGCTCCACCCACAACACACCAACACTACAACAACACAACAACAACAACACTGCTGTATGTACACACACTCACATTAGAGGATTAATCCTTTAATGTTAAACACCTGAATGTCGACGCCTGAATCAAACCGTCCCCACTTTTATTTTTTAGCGGCATGTGAAAACCTCCACGTTTCAGTCGACGCAGCAGGCAGAGGAAGTGGATCTGACTCAGTCTGTGAGCAGGAGGATGAATTAACATGAGCTGCTATCTAAACTCTGGCAGTTTGTGACTGTGGCCACACACTCGTCTGCTCTGCCAGACGCTCGGTTCAGGTGCCAGTTATCGTCTGAGGCTGAGCTCTGCTCTCCAAATCAGTTTGGCTCCCAGATTACTGACTGTGGCAGGTGAATGCTGGAATCCGCCGAACACTGTTGATGGAAAAACTGCTCCAGTTAGGAGTCGCACTCCAACTCTCTGAAAATTCAATATGTGTCGGGAGCTAAAACTGGGAAACGTGGCTGAAAGAAGAGAGATTCTTCTCATCAGAGGAAATCACAGGGTTCCTGCCACTAGAGGGCCTCAGTCAGAAACCGAGAGACGGAGTTGGATCATGTGAGCTGCTGATGAGAATCAGAATCAGAATGAAACTTCTCTGTTTTCAGGCTTCGTTCATGTTGTGTTTAGTAGCCAGCTTCCTTCCTCACTCTCCCTTCAGGAAGTGACAGCGAAAATCGACACATAACTCAACAAGAACCTGACAAAAGTGACAGATTTCTCTTCAGATTTCACGTCCTCAAACTTAAACGATTGTATGGGCAACAAAACGTCACAGCAACCAGCCGTCACAGTCGTACCCGACTCCTGCCGTGCTGTCACAGTTTGGTTAGGTTCAGAAAAAGAACGTAGTGTGACTTACCTAAAATACGAGCAGCAGTCTCTGGATTGAAGTCCTCGTTGCTCTTGTATGCTCAGCGTCAGAGACAGACAGAGCTTTCTGTAGGTTCTCAGCCACCAGTATTTCTTTCTGAAAGCTTTCGGATACGTACCAACGAAGTAGAACCTCCAAGACCATTTTGTCTCTGAGCGGCGCCCTGAAGTGAAGAGCGGTACAGCCGTATCTATTCTTATACGTAAAGGAAACATAAACGAACCTCTTTATACTTCTTCACCCGACTTCCTCCTTTGCTGCCATCATAATAGCGTCAGCCACTAGAGGTCGCTGCCTGACAAGAAACTTGAAGCAGCTTGCAGGACGAGTTCTGGTCGTTGCTGACCAGACGCTCAAGTTGTGTTTGTTTTAAGCTCCTGCACTGCCACCCGGGCGGGGTTTGTCACGCCGACTTCAAGTTACTGAGTGAGAATCGGTAAATCACATGATGTCATGTTGAGAAGCTCCGCCCCCTCCGGTGCACCGAGGAGAATAAATGAAACATCAGGTTGTTATTCAGGACAGAAAATGTGAGCTTTTGTTTTGTTCAGATGTGTTTTAATGTTTCAGTGTGTGGCTGCGTGGCGCTGACCTCGTCTTTTTCCACCACCTCAAAGATTAAATTAGTGTGAAAAGCAGAAAGACCTCTGAATGTTTCTGTCTTTATTTCACCCAAAACTAAATTAGCTGTTTTTGCTTGTGCACTTTGGATTCGGCGTTCAAGGCGCACCTGCCTGCAACACAAAGAGAAGAGAAAATAATATTTGTCTCTTTATTGTATTTAAATACTCTCCTGCTGTCACATCTGCACCCTGAAACCTCCCGCGCAGCTTTTCTCCGGCTTCATTCGTTCTTGTCTTGTTTGATAAAAACAAAAAAATATATTTATCTGAATCTTCAATTAACAAAACAAACCTGTTTGCTCTCAGCGTGCTCTGAGCGCTCGCTGTACAGAAAGGAAGAAATGTGAGTTAACACAATGCATCTGAATGATTAACATGCGCTGAGCGTCGCAAGCTTTAAGCGTCTGTGTGGGCGGGTCGGGTCGGGTCGGGTCGGGTCAGAGGTCACAGCAGCAGAAGATCCCACTAAAGACGGATGAAGAGCGACGATATCGGATTATATTAAGGAGTCGTAACGATTGATGTAGCAAAAACAAATTCCTGCAGTGCAAATTGATGTGGCACGATGTCTCCAGCCTGTCTGTGTGTGTGTGTTAATGGTTTTAACACAGTGTGTGTGTGTGTGTGTGTGTGTGTGTGTGTGTGTGTGTGTGTGTGTGCCATCCATTGTCCTGTCTCACTAATCACAGCAGCTCGGGGCTTCATTTAATCAGCCGAGCGCGGCGCAGCGTCCCATAATAACTTATCAACAGTCGTAGCTTATAGATGAAGGCTTAATTGCCAAAATGCTGCAGTGCTTCTCCCTCGCTGTCATCATTATAATGTACAACACAGAGGCAGCGCACGCTGAACGCTACCTGCTTCCAGGTCACCGTGATCGCAGAATAAAAAGAAAAAAATCAATGTTTTTTAATATTTTGTACCATCTGAGATTTTTCCAGCCTGCTGTCCTCGTGTTACATCAAACATCTGTATGTTTTCTACACAACTGTAATACAACAGTAATAATAATGAGGTTAGAATCTTTCACCACAAAGAGATGAGAGCGCTCAGACCTCCTCCGAGCCTCCTCGTCTGAATTTAATACTCTTTAAAAACAAGAAGATTCAACTTTAATGTCCTGAGATTCATTTTACGTCGTCACATCGCTGAGCTTTAATAACGGCAGCTCAGAAACATGTGACGTGAGTGAGATATGACACATTAACGTGTCTGAAAATGAGAAGTGTTTCATTCTGGTGACTGGGCGAGAAGCCAGAGACCAGCGTTCAGGACTGCGTTTCTACAGTTCTGAGTGTGAACCCACAGGACGGACGCAGAGACGTTCAGTGTCTCGACATGTGTTCTGGTGACTGTGTTGATGATGTTAACGAGGAATGACTCGCCGTTAACCAGCAACCAAGAACGCCACAATTAAATACTAAAATAGTAGAAAATCCAAAAACACTGATGTTCAGTGATTTATCAGTCTGTGTTGGACGTCGTCGGGCCAGATGTTTGTGTTGTTTTGTCTTGATGAAGCCAAACTTAGATGGGGTTGGTGGTTAAAACTGTTTTCTAACAGAAAATGTCTTTAATTTATTATTAATGTTTAACTCATAACTGATTATTAAGGAAACTGAGCATTAATTAAAGAAAGTTCTTATTTAACTAGATTTGTTTCAGGCTTACAAACAAGTTTATTATATTATTTCGAATAAGATTTTTATGGCGTCGCCTGTTCTGTATTTTTGCCTGCGTGTGTTTTGAGACGTGCTGTCTGGTCTTTGTGTTTGTTTTTGCAGCCGTGACAAATTGAATGTCTTCAGGAAGTTAAACTTCGGACCAACAGAAATCTGAATAAATGTACATCCAACATCATTTGTTGTTGACGTTCCGTCGGCTCCTGGAAAAGTTTGAAAATCCGAGAAAATGTGGTCACAAGCTGCGAATTTAGGCCTCCATCATTCTGTCCTGTATATTCTTCTGTGTGTGTGTGTGTGTGTGTGTGTGTGTGTGTGTGTGTGTGTGTGTGTGTTAGGGTAATGAAACACACCCTCTGTCGGCCGTATTGGACCGTCAGCTGTTGTGTAACAGTATCTGATCGTACAGCTGATTGAACAGCTGTTCACAGCTGAACAGAAGCGCTTCATTTTCCTCTTTAACTCGATGATTTCATCACTTCTAAATATTAACAGAGAGTTCAGAGGAAACAGGGAGCGGATAAAGACTTCACTTCTCAAACCAACGTGCAGATAAACTCTGGAGATCATTGGTCGGATATGGTGACATCACAAAGGTCTGAACAGGAAGTGACAGGTGTTGGAAATTCTCCCCACAGAGAAACAAAAGCAGGATCTGATAGAAAAGATCTTCCTTATTGGACGAATTCCAAACCTTCATTTTAAGGTTTCACTTTAAGGTGATAAAACTTCTTTCTCTTTGAGGCTTTTACTTTGAAACATCTGCATGAAGTGTTGACGTTTACTGGAAGTAGAAAACTGACATCTGATCAAAATCTACTCGTCAGAAATGTAAATTCAACTCTTCTGTCTTCGCTCCAGATTTCTTAAGTTGAAGTTTAAACATGTGAGGATTGTTTCCGGGCACACAGAGTGTTTATTTCTCTCTAAGCGTTGAGCAGCAATCAGTGACGTCCGTGTCGACAACCTGATGAGTCTTTTAACGAGAGCGGCCAAAAGCACATCTGTGGAATAATCAGGCTGTTTACTCGTACACCTGTCAGGTGGAGAGAACTGCTCAGCAAACAAGATTTCTGCTGAAAACTCGAGAGACGTCTTTTTGTGTGCAGAGAAAAAGTTTTAAACATTTTGACTTCCACGCAAACACGGACAGAACAACGACAGCCAATCGTCTGCCAGCGTCCCGACGATCAGCTTCCTTTCTCCAGAATCACCTGCTGCACCTTTATGACGGACAGGAACACACACATCAATGTTTGAAAGATTTAAGGCGTTTATTGTGAAAGGACACCTGTGCACTAACCTGGAGAATCAACTCACACAGATTTCTGCTCAAACGTTGTGAGAATAAAGTCTTAAACACACCTAAACTTTTAGTCTCATTTGTTTTTTCTCCCATTTTTCACAAGTTGAAGTAAAAGATTTCAGATTTAAGTCTTTAATTGCACAAATAACGATTCATCAGTGTCTTGATGTGCCACACGCGTCGGGCGGAGGGATTATTGTCGCATCACACAGATATTTAACAAATTTCTGCACAAAACAAACGAGATAAAAACGTCTTTGTTGAGCACAGAAACAGTTTAAAACCTTTTTTTCTTCAACTTGTGAACAATGTGAGCAGAAAGTGTTGTTTTTCTGTTTAAACGTCTCTCAACAGTTTCGCAGAGAAACTAAAAGTCAAAGACGCCACAACGAGACGGGAACTCGGTGTGTGTTTGTGTCCATTGTGTAATCGCGGCGGTGCCTCGTTTTAATCACTCCCACACAAAAACACAACTTTAACACTGTTCCCTCTCACACGGATCAGGAGAGAGAGAGAGAGCGAGCCGGTCGGTCGGTCGGTCAGGCCCGCCGCCGCCGCCACCGTCATTTCACAACGTGTCCCAGTTCCCAGCAGCACCAGGCGACCAGGAACACCGGCTCCTGGCACAACAATTACTTTTTAATCCCCCCTTTTCTGTTTTTTTCATTTGTGTTTCCTCCTTTTTTTTGTGTGTGTGTGTGTGTGTTTTTTTTTTCGTGGACTGATCTGAGTTCTGACATTTCTTCTTTCTTCTTCTCTCTCTCTTTCTCTGTTTTAAGGTGCGAGTAGGATTTTGCCGCCATCGCCGCCGCTGCTGCTGGAAACACGGAGGAGGAGGAGAGAAAAAAAACGAGGTGGACGAAGAATGGAGCAACAAAAGAAGAGTTTTTTTTTTAAACGATCAGATATTGTATTTTTTCTTTTCTTTTCTTTTTTACCATTTTTTTTAACTCTTGATTGTCGCATCACAGATCACGCACGACGCCGTCCTCCGTCGTGTCCGAGCGGCGACCCGACCTTCTCCGCGGACGCGACGCTCTCAACGACAAAAACTACAAGAAAGAGCTCAGATTTTATTTTGGCGGGGCGTACTCAGGCTTCCAATTTAAAATCAGAGGAGTGCGAGGGAGAGATTCAGGGTCACGATCTGTGAAGATAATTGAAATCTCAAATTGCTGCTTTTCTTTTCATTCCTCACAGTAATGTGAGTTTTAATAGTGTTACAATAAAAGACGGAGCAGATCTTCACTCCTCGGTGCACAAACACCATCGGAGACACAGATTAGAGGTGAGGAGCTGCTGCGAGCCGTCACGGCGACAGAGCTCTCAAGCTCCCTTCTGAGGTGGAATCAGTAGGACACAGTCGAACTGATACGGATCAATAAAGTGCGATCGACCGCCGGCCAATCACAGCGACTGTTTTTAAATAATTCCACAGTTTTAGTCGAACAAACGTGACCGATAAGGGAGCGCTTCCCCTTTAAGAGCCGTCCCTTTAAGACTGTTGTCTGATTGGTTAACACAAACTTTAAACAAACAGCTGTCGTTCCTTTTCACGACCTGGCGAACGACTTACCCACAATGCAACATTGCTGCGTAGTTACATGATCAGTAGCCGATCATTTAGCATCCAAATAAGAGTTTTGATTTGTGGGTCGATGTCTAGAAAACTTCCCTTTAACCTCAAACGTTCCCTTTAAGCTGGAGTTGATCACAAAGATCTCGTCACCAGCTGATGTCAGTGTCGCACGTCCTCCATCTTGGACAGCCGCGTAAGGCAACACCACTTGGACAAACCGCAGACAGAAAAGCATGAAGACAATAAGAAACATTTCAAGGCCTCAGAAATAACTCTGAAAGTTCAGTTTAATTCAAATAAAGAAGGTTTTTATTATGTTTATACAGATTTAATATTAAAGCTTCTTTATTGTTTATTCTATATTTTCTTTGTTTTGTTTTTTGGTCGCACATACGTTTGAGTTACATTTATACGAAGAACGTAACGTTAAATTTGAAAGATGATCAGTAAAGATCGAAGCATAAAAGTGTAACAATCCCAATATTTAGACGGCTTTTACTGCAGTTCTGTCTGTAGTTTGTCCAAGTGGTGTTGCCGTACCGAGCCATAACTTCCCTTTAAGAGGAGGATTTTAATTGACAAAGAAAGGTCACAAACTTCCCCTTTAAGAGGGAGTTCGACTGATGATGAAACACTTTCTGTTTCTGTTTTGTTCGACATCCTGAACCTCTCGTGATCGCGGTGAACTTCCCCTTTAAGAGTCAGATGTGTGTGGAGACTAAAAACTTTCCTCACGTTAAAATACGAAACTCACAGTCAGCGTCGTCATCGTGTGTCCTCACTTAACCAACAAATAATCACATAAAATTCAACACGATTTTCTTTAAATTTGTTTAAATAGATTCACACTTCCAGATAACTTTTCCCTTTAAGAGGAACATGGATTAATGTTAATTTCCCCCTCAGGAGGAAGCGTGATCTGCGTCTCCAAACTTTCCCTTTAAGAAGGAACCGGTTTCATTCGCGCACTTTACTGTAAAAGATGAATTTTAAAAAAAAAACAAAAGAAAACCCTGAACTTCTCCGTTAAGTCGCTCTGAAGGAAGCAGCCTCCGTCTCGTGAGAGGAGGAATAAGCGGGTCGTGAACTCGGACGGACGGATGTTTTGTGGCAAAGGTGATGTTGTGCGTGACCTGCGTTGCCGTGGAGACGGCGAACCGGAGCACTGAATGTGTGCCTGAAGCAGCAGCAGCAGCCGTCTGACTGTACGCAGCCACCGACCTGACGACAGCTCGACCCGCAGACCGACAGACAGACAGACAGACAGACAGACAGACAGACAGACAGACAGACAGGGTGGATTCAAAACAAACAAACAACGAAAAAAAACAACAAAAAAAACAACCACAAACAAAAACAACGCCGAGTGCCAAAGCTGGGATCTGCTGCATTCTCACTACACTTTTGAAAAAAAAAAAAGGGTTCTTCTTCTTCTTCTCGTTGTAAATAGGATATATATGTTTGTTTTTGTTTTTGTTTTTGTTTTTTTTCCTGTATTGCTACGGATTTGTAAAAAAAAAAAAAAAAAAATTTGCGGAAAAAATTTTGTTACATTTTGTAAAACGGGAGCAACTCGTCCCCCCGAAAACCTCCTCGGATATTTTTTTGTTTTTGTTTTTAAACCCTCTCTCTCTCTCTCTCTCGCTCGCTCGCTCGGCTCTTTGACGTCTTCTTTTTATTTCTTTTTTTTTTTTTTTTTGCTGATGGACTTTAAAAAAAAAAAAAAAAACGGTGCCAGCAATGGTGTGTGTGTTTATGTGTGTGTGTGTGTGTGTGTGTGTGTGTGTGTGTTGTGTGTGTGTGTGTGTGTGTGTGTTTGTGTGTATGTGTGTGTGCAACGTTTTTTTTTTTTTCTTTCTTTCTCCGTCTCTCTTTTCTGTTTTTCTATTGAACCAGAGTGGAACCACTACAAAAAAAAAAAAAAAAAGACGGACCGGTTGGCAATACTTCAGTCACTTCTTCTTCATCTCACCGGCACTGGACTTCCGCCCGCCACTTCCCTGCTGAGAGGAGAGGTGGGAGGAGGTGGAGGAGGGGGAGGAGGAGGAGGAGGAGGAGGAGGAGGAGGAGGAAGAGGAGGGGGGACTTCGCTTCACATCAAATCAGATTCAAAAAACAAAACACAAAAAAAGCACCTTTGGACCTTTTTTCTTTTTTTTTTCTTTTCTTTTTTTTTACTGTGCTGAAGTGAAGTCAAGTGCTATTATTATATTATTATATTATTATTATTATTATTATTGTAGCCACTCTGTCTGGAACCCTTTTTTTGAAGAAAAAGCGAAAGGACAAAAAAAAACAAACAAACAAAAAAAAAACTCACCGGAGAGAAAAAAAAAAAAAAGGAAAGAAAGAAACTTTTAAGCCAATCTGCACTTCTTGTTCCGACGAACATGCTTGTACGACCAAGTGACTGTCGTGGATCTTTGTTTTAAAAAAAAAAACGATTAAGGAACAAACAAACAAACAAACAACAACGTGAAAAAAACAACAAAAAAAACAGACAGTCTGAGAAACTGTCAGAATGGTGGCAAAGCGCAGAAGGATTCAACGGTAACGATCTCACAACACACTCGACAGTGAAAACCACAATCCAGAATCATGCTGCCTGAATCATACTTTAATCTCTCTTCTTCTTCTTCTTCTTCTTCTTCCTCTCTGTTTCTCTCCCTCGCTCTGTCCTTTCTCTCACTTTCTTTGTCTCTCTCTCGTCCTTCCTCCCTTTTCTTGTTTCTCTTCATCGTCGATTTGTTTCTCTCTCTCTCTCTCTCTCTTTCTCTCTGTTTGTCGTCCTGCACACCATCATCATCATCATCATACACACCTGTAATAAACAAAAACAAACAAACAAAAAGAAAAAAAAGATAAATAGCCTTTTATTCAATACATAACTACATGTTGGCTTGGTAGGCTTAGTTGAAACTAGTTCCATTCCGACAAAAAAGAATAATAGTAAAAACAAAAATATGAGCTTCTTTATGTATTGCTTCTGCCGCTGTAGTGTCCTGGTCAGATTTAAAGATGATAAGACTACATATATCTGAAATACTGTATTTACAAATGCATACCAGGGCTGGCCTCAACAACAACACAGCAGAGGGGGGGAGGGCTTTAAACTCCGTCCACCGGGCGACTTTCCAGTCGATCGGGATGCTTGTTTCTGCTTAAAGTCTTCATAGTTTTTTAAACTCGTGGCGTTCTGCATCACTACGGCTCTCCGCCGCCGCCGCTGCTCGTCCTTCTGCAAACAGAAAAGCAGCGCCGCAGAAAGAGAAGCTCCTGGTGGACGCTCAGCCTTAGAAAGCTTCCAAGAGACTTTTATTTTTGCAAGTGTATAGTTTTAATTGAATATTTTTCTGATGAATGATTGAATGTATTTGCTTTGAGGAAGTTAAGTAAATGTTGTGGACGTTTACTGTCTGAATGTTTTGAAGAGGGGAAGAGTCGAGCACACTAGCACCATAAGAGACGTTTAAAACACATCTGTGAGAGGTTTTTAATGCGCTCTAAAACTTTTATCAGTCGTTGGCTGGTGAAAAGAGGGGAGTAAAGTTTGAAACAGCTGCTCGCGGCGGCAGAAATTAGAGTTTTTTCACTTTTTTCCTGGAACGGGCTGATGTGAGAGGATAATCTGTCTAAAAAAAGGTGCCGGACGGCAAAAAGAAGAAGAAGAGGAGGTTCGATTTCTAAGATCCAAAAACTGTGACGCAGAATCTGATAAAATGGCCGCAAAGTAGAATTTAGTTTTGAAGTATTTCTCACATGTTCTGAACATCTTAGAAGAAGCAGGTCACACCAGCTTCATAACAACAAAATGCAAAGAAAGTTTAACATTTACACAGTTTTGTTCTCCGTTCCCTCAAAGGTTAGCATCGTAAAGACAGGAAGATATCCTCGGATAGGAAACACACATCCCGCACACGTCAGCCTGACAAAACAGAAGTTCTGTTGGAGGAGGAAAGTGTTCCTACGCTCCCGCGCTACGTCTTCCCAGCGCTAGATGTATGTTTTCCACCGGGTCGTAGCTTAAAGGTACAATTAGTAAGAAAGTCGATTTTTGAGCGCTAACTGCTTCTCAAAGATGGACTGATTTGTTTACAGTTGAGCAACCAAGCTAACTAGCTAGGGAAGCTCAGCCAGGCATGCTCCAGGTTAGCTCGAGTGTTAGCAGTTAGCTTGATGGCTAAAGACACCTGATAGATGTGTCGGTATCGGCAGAAAAACAAGCTGGATGTGATTTAGAATTCTCACATTTCTAAGTTTCAGTGCCGTCAGGTGATTTCAGACGATACGTTTATTGTTAATCTGTAAAAATGTCCTGCCTCCATCGTATAACACCGCTCTGCTCTGCTCCGACACTTTCTGGTCTCAGTTTTTGGATGATCGAACCTTCCAGATTTATTCACACTACATCCGAACGGCTCGGTTGTTGTTGTCTGTCGGCTCTGTTTTGGAAGAATCTCCAGGACGACTAGTGTGCACGAGTCCTTCCTTTGTTTCATTTAAAGTTGCTCTGTTCGCTCACTTTGAAATGTATCTGCTGCGCCTGGTTTCCACAAAAAGATTTCAGCGATCGCCTGACGGGATCAGTTTTCACTGCAGGGTGACAGCAACCGCTTTAACTCTGAGGCGATCGACCGCTTCCGAACACGAATCGACAAAATGTTTGATTTCAGAGAAAATCTTCCTCAGTTGTCGAGCAAACTTCAGGGGTCTTTATCCGTCCTCCGTATTCAGCTGTCTTTAGTTTTTAAATCACACTTGGATACTTTGATTTTAATGTCAGACGTGTCACAGAACAAAAACGTAGAAACACCTGCAGTCGAAGGTAAAAGCTCTGAGTGCTTTTTTTTCATTTTTACACCTTTTGAGTTTGTCGCTTTAGAAGGTTTTTATTAAAAGCTCCGGTCAATCACGACTTGTCATGAAACACATTTCCTTTATCAGAAACGAGTCCCGAATATTTAGCGGATTCAAACATTAACACTTTTCTGCAATGCAAATCCACAATGCTGGAGGTTCAACACAAGCTGCATTTTTAAATCAACGTGTGGAACTGATGCACAATCTTTTTGCAAATTTACAATCATGGAGAAACATCCCAACGAATAACAACCAAACAGTTTCAGTATCGTCCTTCTGGTGCTTTTTATCATCCTTTTCAAAACGTATCAACAGCTGGTAGAGACGCATTGACTCGGCATTTCTGTTAAATAATGTTTGTACTGGGTTAACGAAGGTTCATATTGTGTCCCAACACCAGCGAATATGCAACAAACCAAACTGTAGCTTGAATTTCCTGAGCGCATTGAAAAACAGGCTCAATAGGAATCACGAAGCCACGAGGAAGGAAAATGTCTCCAGAAGTTGTTAAAAATATCAAACTGCACGTCGTCCATTGCTCGTCCTAGCCGCCGCCGTCACCTCCACCCTGCTGCTACAGGTGGCTAATTAGCATATAATGTGAATGTGATACGTCGAACTTTGGTACAAATGTCAACCGTGGACGAAAAAGGCTGAACCCCATGAAAAGCTTGATAGGTATCAAACAAAGATGGAAAACTTTGAAGTCAACACAGTCGATGAAAAGTATGAAAAATAAGCTATTTTCAAAAAAAATATATTAAATATATTAACAGACAAATAAGCATCAAACAGTTTTAGCATCTTTTTTCACGTATTTTGGGAAAATGTTGAGGTATTTGAGTTGTTGACTGTCCGATGGAAGACGCGTCTCTTCTTCTGCCTTTTTGTGTGAAATAATGTGTCGAGTTCGAGATGAACAATAAACACGAGGACACGACGTCTATTATGCAACAAACCGAGCTGTTACAAGCTGTAACTGAATGAAAAACAGCCTCGCTTGGTATCACACAAAGATAGAAAACCTTGACGTCAACACAGTACAAACATCTATTCATGTAATAGAACCCTTAATTCAATAATCACAGCCAGTGAGCTTGTACGAGTGTCTTGTTCAAGCTACAAACTTCATGATCACACAAAGATGGAAAAGATTAAATAAAACCACTGTGTTCGATATCACAGCGAGTGAAACATGTGAAAATCAGCCGTTTCTGATTTGTTCTTGTGGAAACCGGGCGCGCTGAGCGTCTTGTTGAGGGGAGTTGAGGCCAGCCCTGCTTCATAACTGAGGTTCTGCTTCTTCTACTACTGCTACTATCAAACAACCAGCCCTGGGCGCAGAAACACGGCCTGAACACTTTCACATCCTTCTCCTGCGGAGCTCGAGGTGCGCTTGATTTTTAAATTCACATACCAGCATTTCTGACAGTCAGAATCCAAAGCGGAGCGCCGGCGTGTTTTTAGTTCCCTGACGTGACAAAAGACACTTGTGGCGATCGGCTCAAAGCGAGGCCGCTTCAGTTTGAGCTCCAGGTTAAAAAAAAAAAAAAAAAAAGCGTCTTTGTAGTTTTTTGACTTCCAAATGAGAAAAATAGCCATCGATGTTTGTTTTTACGCTGATCTGAAAAGTGTTCGAGGTCTGTTTCTGTTGCCCGGGTCAGCAAAACAACCTGTTGATGTCTGCTGTATTTCAATAAAACACAGCCTTTTTTCAAAGGGTACACCTCTTCACTGTGTGTGTTTCTGTGTGTGTGTGTGTGTGTGTTACGTAGTTCAGAGCATGCATACACTCTGTTTGGTCGTAGTTTCAGGCCATGCCAACACCAAAATCATCTTTTTTTCCCCCGTCTTCCTCGGCATCGTTTCAAGAATATTTGCGTCCAACTGGATCCATTGTAAATGACTCAACACGCTGTAGTTGATATTCCAGCCTATAGGTGGCGTGCTGTAAGCAAACAGACAGTAGAAGAAGAAACTGAACACAACAACAAGAAGACAAAAATGGCTAGTTGGTTGTCCATAATCCCTTTTTGCTCAGCGTAGCAGCAGAGGAGCAGAATATTTTGTCCTAGTAACCCTGATAGGCTCAATATCTTCTGCAGCACAAACACAAGCATGTAGTCCGCCATTGTTGTTGTTGTTGTTGTTGTTGTTGTTGTTGTTGTTGTTATGAGACGTCGCGGGGTTCAGAGGTCGAAGGCTAGAGGTCGAGCGGTGGGGCGATGGTGTCATCAATACACAAAATATGTGGATTCACTGTCCACACGAGAACACAAGGGCAGCGCTTTTGAATTATTCCACCCTGAGACCAGGTTTAAAAAAAGTGCGTTTACAGGATCCACGTGGAGGATCGACCAAAACGATGAAAACGTGTGCGTTTACTCACAAAAGCGTTTCCATGTGGACGGCCTCTCAGACTGTGCATTTGGATCTTCACAGACATTTCAGTTCCAGACCGGTGCAGTTGTCATTTTCACACCCAGCGTCCAGGTTGTGCTCACCTGTGTGTCTCTGGGTGTGTTGGTCCTCAGGTGAGCTGTGGTCAGGTGGTGGCAGAAAGCAACAGCGCCACAGACCAACAACATTTAAACATTTCCATGAACACCTTCGACACGTTTAATCAGCTGTCGTTATAAACTCTTCAGAGGAAACCAGTCAGGACGAAGAGACGCAGCAGCTCCTCTTCCTCGCTTAAACATCAGTATATATTATTATTTATGAATCTTATGCATGCATAAGATTCACACAGAGTGAAGCATCTCCGCCTTAAAGACGAACCATTATGTAATTCACACAGAAAGCCAGCGCTGCGGCTCCTAAAGAGGCGTGACGGTACACGTCATGATGATGACGTTGGTGTTTCCCAGGTGTCCTCCTGTCAATCTAAACCCGCGGACAGTTTATAATCATATGGATGATGTTATAATGTGTCGTGACTGAGATCCTGACCCACCAAACATCCTGGAAAGTGTAACGGTCTCGCGGGGATGGAGGCGGTTTTCCGGGTAAAGTTTACTGAAGTCTCGGTCCGGAGGGCTGACGGTCGCACTGATTCATTTCCATCACAAAACTCGGTGAGTTAAAGTGTTTTGCCGGTGACAGACGCTGTTTTTCGGGCAGAAATGTGACAAAGAGTCGGGAGGACGGACAGGAGGACAGACAGGAGGACAGACAGGAGGACGGACGCTTCTCCATGTATATCTATATCTATTTCCTCGTATAAGTTACCAAAGACAGTTACAGTTATCACGTTACTGTTGTTTGGTCCCGTAACGTTGTTTTGTGGAACATTTCTCTGTATTAAGTTGAGTGAGCGACCTGTGCAGTTATCAGACTGCTCGCACTGGTTCGGTTCGCCGATACTACGGGCTGATACTACCTCCAGAGGCGGATCAGCACCGGCGTAGTGTGAACGGGGCTGTTGTTGAATGTCGAGCCCGTGCTCACCTGGTGTTTAAAGGGAGACGATTAGTTTAATTTATGTTCCTCTTTGCACCCAGATTATCCACCATTTAACTGGCTAAATGGACTCGGACACACTCTAAATGTCTAAATCTGGCCCATAATCTGAAGTTTCCTCTCATGTTGGCCTCATCCTGTCGATGAACTCTTGAGGTTGGATAGAAGACTTTCACTCGGTGCATCGAGCTTCTTTCCTACAGAAGCTCTAAACGGTAACAAGTTCAGTTTGTCTTTGCTTTCTCAAGATCACAAGTTCGTCACGTCATCATCGTTGAACAACTTGTTATTTTCCTGAGATAACGAGATGAATGAATCCATAATCGCAAGAAAACGAAGCGTAGCCGCTGGTTTCAGCTGAAGACGTCGTGACATTATCGCTGGTAAGAAATCATGACTTTGTTTACGCGCCGCTCCTCTCCCATAAATCTTAAGAAGTTTCTTTCTCGTGATTAATTATCTCGTTATTTTGGGAAAACAACATTTGTCATCTCGTGATAATGACGTTAACAACTCGTGATCTCCAACAAAACACTGAAGTCGTCATCGCAGGAAGACGGAGGAGTCGATATGTTCGTCCCAGGACCGTTCAGAGCTTCTTTACTTTGCTGCGAGAAACTGAAACAGCTCGATTCAGGTTACGTAACGTCATCTGATCCTAAACCAAGTCTACAGAGCTCACCTGAGTTGTTTTGGACTTTGGCGTTTGCTCTGCCTCACCTGAAGAGACCACATGAAACATTCGTCATTCATGATTCCAGGTACTTTGTTGTTGTTTCCAACCTGTTGTTTCCCTTTAATCGCAGGGATCCGACTGATGCAAACATCCCCCCACACATTGAACCTCTCCTGTGTTTCTGTCTGTACCAACTGTGGACGATGACGCGTCCACACCAGCGTTACTCCTGCAAACAAACGACAAACAAACACGAGCGTGAGTGTCTTGGACTAAAGCTTAGAGGCGGCTGATGTGAGTTCCTGCAGCGCTCGCTTATTTATTTCTAAAGAAACTCCCAAAACATTTTTGACCTCCGGCGTCGTCCATCCGTTATTCAGACTGATGTGTGAGGCGAGTGCAGCTGCTTTCACTGTTAAACCCACTTCAGTCACAAGGACGGGGAGACGATGGAGGCGAGAGGAATCAAAACTGGCATCACAGTTAAAAAAAGCAACTTGAGCGCAGCCTTGGAGCTGCCGAGGCCTGATGCAACTGTAAGAGAAGACGAGCGAGCGACGCAGGAAACGCCTCGGCTGTTCAGCATCCCGCACGTTCATTGTGGATGTTCTCCACGTCGCCGAGCCCATCCCAGGCAAGCTGTAATATCTGGTCGGTATTCTCAAAGGATATCACGGTGCTGGTGTTAATTTAAGATAAGCTCTGCCTTTGGAATCACAATGAGAATGAAGGGGGCTGTAAAAAAAAAAAAAAATTAAAAATGAATAAGAATAAAGGTGAGGAATCACATTTCGGGCTGATAGCAGCACAGAGCGGATTGAAAGCTGTCGTGCCCTCAGAGCGCTCGCTGTGTTTAAGTGTGTAGCTCTTCTAGTGATGTGTGCAGTGTGTGTGTGTGTGTGTGTGTGTGTAAATATTCATAGCGTGTGTCGAGTGTTTTGGGTTGGCGCTCGTGTCTCGGCAGATAAATCGACCTGTGAAAGATGAACATTTCTACAGAAAACACTTTTTGTGTATGATGCTGCGTTTGAGCCCCGTGGGAAATCAGGTAAATATGAATTCTGTACTTGAAACAGTGTTTTTGTCAGCTTCCCAGCGGAGAATAGCGCTTTAAAAAATTCAAGCCTCGATAAAATTTGTATCGGCTCACGTAAAGAAACTTCTGTCGTATGTTTTATGCATTAGATAACATCAGAAAATGATGTGAAAATGAAATTTCTGTCTGACAGGTGATTTCATGCCCGTGAAGCTTTAAAATATCTTTAATATCGCGCTTTGTTTATCTATTAATGACGAGGGGGAATTAGTGCATCGATAAAATGTTGATTTTCTCGTGTCAGATGTCAGGAATGTGTTTCTGCAAACCTCAGATGTTGTAACAATGCTGCGTTTGTGTTCTGGTCACAAAAATCACTTGGTTATGTTCAGGAAAAGATGAGGATGCACGATATACACGGAAAATATATTCATGTTTATTATAGTCGACAAATAGAACCGATAATAAAATTGCTTTAGTTGACTTAACGAGCGCAGCATTTGCACGCAGTACGTGGCGGTGTGCACCTTTACAAGCAGCCAATAAACACAGAGAAGAAGAACAACAATGATTCCGTCTATTGCTCGATTAGCTGCAACTATTTTGACGATCGATGAATCATTTTATGTCAAACAATGTTCCGATTCAAGCGTCTGACATGTGAGCATTTGTGAGGATAACTGAATAATTAGTTTTACGATCTGTTTTGTTCGTTTGACACTGAAACATTTGAAGCCCTTTTTAAAAAGAGCAGTTTTATGCAAAACAAAGAAATGAACGCAGGAGTTTGTGATTTTGTCTTCCGTCTGCTTGTTGTCGGTCTGCATATCGAGCCGTCCTTCATCCTGAGCTGCATCTTCCACACCTGTAACCTGCAGGCAGGGTGGGCCGCCGGGTCAGAACCCCCCCGGTCTGTCAGGGGACTCTGGATGAGGGACTGAGCGAGGCCTCCTCCTCCTCCAGCTTCTCCTCTGAGGTTCTCCGGCAGCAGACTGCGTTTGTACTCTGCAGCTCCCAGGTGTGAGCGAGCGTAGCTGTGCGAATGTGAATCAGATTGTTGTTGAGAAACGCGGCGGCACACACTCAGATAAGCTGCACGGCACGAATAAAAACTGAAGAGAGAGAGAAGAAAACATAAAACAACTACATCGACCGTCCCGTGAGAAACACTCGCCTAGATTCCCTCAAACTCCGGGGACTCAGACGCAGCGTCTGTATGTGTTGAAGTGCTCGACACAGACGTGTACAGTCAGGATCCTGCCGGTCGTATTACTGAACACACTCGCCGGGCTGCTGCTGCTGCTGCTGTGTGCAGTAAACACCATTACATAACACGTCTGTGTCTTAATTGGCCGGTGAGACGCAGCCGCCATTTTCTTGTATGTCAGCGGCAGACGGGCGGGACGGCGGCGGGAGACGGCCGGAGATTCTCAGAAAGGCTTATGCAATTCGTCATTGTGTAATTGTCTCTTCGCGCCGCCGTTCGGCCTGTAATTGGATGTTGGTTTTTTCCTTCAGAGTTGTTGCATCACCTCGGCTTGTGTAACCAGCAGAGTGACTCCGCTGTACGTTATCCGCCTATAATCCTGAAAAAACCTTGATGCATATTCATTCACAAAAAAGCTTTCAGGAGTTGTTCTGCCGCTCCGGTTTTTGCAGGAGGAATCAGTCTGTGAAGCTGAAACGAGCAGAGAGATTTCCGCAGGCAGGAGAACTCTCACCTCCATCTGAAGGGGCAGAAACGAACCGACATATGAAACATGGCAGCTTGATTTGTTGTCGGAAAGCCTTCAAAGACGTTAAAAGAGTTGTTTGTGCCGCTGACAGATGTGCTGCTGAACACGCAGCGGGCGCAGGCGGCGTGCATGTGAAGCAGCAAGAAGAAAAACAGTAGAAAGGAGGTTGTTCGTCTTTATCCTCGTATTAACACGGCTCGCTCCTCACAGCCGCAGCTCGCTCTGTGCAGAATAATAATCGGATACTTTATCGATCCGTGTGGAGAAATGCACTTTTTGGACATCTTCCACATGCGGGTCAGAGGTCGGGCTCGGCTGCCCCGGAGCTGCTGACGATTCAGTGTCTCCTGTCATTCTCTTTTTCTTTTTTTCTCTCCGCTCGCCGGGTTTTTTACACAATCGCTGCATCTCAATTCAGGAGCAGATCCTCTTCGCTGGATGCGGTCCAGAAAGGCGCGACCTTTTCAGACGACCCGGCAGTCTCAGATGAGCAGATGAAGCTGAAGCTGCTCGTGAGTCCGGCAGGTTTTTGTCAGTGAATATCTCGAAGTTTTATCAGGAAGAAGACGTTAAATGTGAGAGTTTAACGGTCTACAGGATTTCTGCACATGGATCCAACTGATCTGCAGGGGACGAGTCCAGGACCGTCACACCAGAACCCAGGTTCTGTTTCTGTGTCAGGTTCAGTTCAGGCAACAAAAACACTTCAACTAAAGTTGGAAAAAGATATTTTCAGCTCTTGAAAAACGTCACCGAAGGATTCACTTTGAGGCCGGAGACAGATTTGGATTTTGGTGCTCCTCTCTCCTACAGAAAACACCGCTCCTGAACGCCTCGTCAGTAGTCCCGCCTCTAATTTTGTGACTTTGTGACATCACACTTTGTCACCATGTCGCACATTCACAGCAGTTATTCCTTGTGGCTCGTTTGGCTCGTAAGAATCGATTTAGCACCGCTGCTCCGTCGTATCCTCGCTCTTATCCTGAAGCAGAGCCGCTCTGAGACGTCGCCGGAGGACAGAACCGGAACCAGAACCAGAACCATCGTCACCGCTAACACAGTCCGATGACAAGCAGAGGAGACGAGCCACAAAAACCACTTCCTGTTGACACATAAACACTTAATCCTTGTGTCATGTGCACCGGTCCAATCTTTCCCTCTCGTCTTCGTCCTGGCATCAGATCCAGGTTTGTTCTCCGTTGGTTCTGATTCTCCTGCAGTTGTTAGATATTTTGGTTCATCATTAAATCATTAACACTCGTTCTCTGTGTCGTCTTCCTGCACCGTCATCTGCCAAACGTCCACATCAGTCATTTTAAAAAACGCAAAAACGGAATGTTTCGGCTTGAATCTGCAGACTCAGAGTCCAGATAACAGACGAGACGGCCCGTAAAATAAATAACGTTCCAACTCACAATAAAAGATCTTTAAGTTAAAACGTTATGTGACAGGGACCGCTGAGCCGAGCTGGGACAGAACCTCGTGTCTGATGAAACCAGGACGAGACATTAAGACAGCATTTATTCTTCAAACAGCCTCTAAATGTCTTCGTCATCATCATCCGTCATCGGCTCTGTAATGACAGCGTCCAACAGATCTAACCTTATTATCAAACTTCAAGATCAGAACATTTGGACCCATTTGGTTCCACACACGTCATTCGGACCTTTTTTAACTGAGCCAATCATCAAGTTTCCTTCAAACCGTCGCAGGAAATGTAACCAAATTTACAGAAAACCTGCAAAAAAGAAAACTGATGTGTGTTTCTTTCCCCCGCTGGTACGTGAGGACGGGTCCAAACAGCTGGTGGAAGAAATTCTCCCGTCAGTGTCGGTCAGAACTTTAAGCTAGAAGATATAAACACAGCACCGAGTGGAGGATCAGGATTTAAACCCAGATCTGTTTCTGTCACTGAGCACTTCCCTCCAGCTGACAGCTGATCAGCACGCAGGTGATCTCAGATGTGCAGGTTGTTTGGTCGCATCGCTCTTTTACTGCGTCTCAGTTCAGGGTCTGCATCCTCTGAAGGACCTTTGTGGTCTTTGAAGGCGAGTCCTTCAGAGAGACCTTGTTAACCGCGTCAGCCGTTGTTAAATATGACGGTCTCGCCTTTGGAGCATTTCCTGGTTGCGTCGCCAGATGTTTTACCCTTACGTCATGATTTCTGCCGCCCAGGCCCGCGAAAGTGACGATCTACGCCACGCGATGTCGCTATTTTCTCTCTTTCTTTCTTCTTTTTCCGGGCACAAAGAATCTTGGGATATGTGAGGCCATGAAGGATCGTAGCGGTGCGTCCTCCAGAAACAGGAGAGCAAGGAGCATCTGGAGGAGCCTTCAGACTGGGACAGCTTTCACGCGGCGTTGTGACGTAATCGGCCTTCAGACGCTCCTCTGAGGATGCAGACTGAACTGAGACAGCATTTGTGTCTGAAGACGTGTTTATATTTTCCTTTCCTCTCCTTCGCTGCTGAACACGCGGTGAGACTGCAACGTTTCCACGTCTCGTAATAAAGGAAAACTGTCGTGAAGCTGCAGCAGCAAGAAAGCCGAATGTTTCGTCACATTTCTGTGTTTTTTCTCACCGGAGTGAAACTCAACGAGAATATTAGCGAATATTCGCTGTCATCGTCCGTTAGCTTGATGGAAATGTTGTCTTTTTCAGAATGGAGTGCTGCTCCACATTTAAACTCTGCAGGCTGAGATACAATAATGACTGCACTGAAAACTCATCTGGGGTTTAAAGGCATCGCAGGACTTTTTGCTCTCTGGGTTTTTCCAGTTTCCCGCCTCGTTCAGCCGTTTGAAGACTCGCTGAGAGCTTGAAAAACCTTTGTGCTGCTCATCCGCCGGCTGAAAGACTCGACACGAGGCCGGCGAGCTCTCGGCCTTTCAGCCGCCGACCGCTCGATCACACGTGATGAAAACACAGGTCGACAGAACAACACGGCTACAGCTCGATATGAACAGACACAAAAAGAAGAAGAAAGAGAGAAAGCTGTTACTGCTCCAGCTGTTTGTGCTGCTGCTGCTGCTGGCGATCAGTTATTTATTAAACGGAGCCGTAAAGTTCCTCATCGTGGACGAGCGTTATGAGAAATTTAATCAAAAGTGGAAGCGATGAGTGAATCATGCTTTAATGGGCGGCTGCTCGTCAACAGAGCGCCGCTTCGCTCCGATCAGACCAGATATTGAGCTTCTCCGGGAAACCTACGATGAGCCATCCTGCCACCGCTCGGCTCACATTCACTCAGCTGCACACTGGGAGCCTCCCATTATAACCACAGCGTCTAACTGGTCAGCACCGAGCCGATCCGCTGGAGCGGCCGTTAAGACTTCATTAACCCCCGAAGTGAAATCCCTGCGCCGCGTCTGACCCGCCGTAAATATTTGAGGATAAAATCTGAAGCAGCTTTTTTTTTTTTTTTTCAGTTTTCACTGAAAAAAAGGGGTTTGGATTGATTAAAACCGACCTGAACGATCTGAAATCTGGGTGGAAATCAATCGTTTCCGCTGCCAAAAGTTTAGTCTTGTAGTTTTGCCCGGAGAGAGAAAAAAAAAAAAACACAAATAAGCTGCTGGTGGCGTCAAAGTTCAGCCTGAGATTTGAAAAAATCCAGTCATTATCTCCTCGACCCCCCGCGGTGATGAGAAGTTTCATCGTCGACTAAACATTTCTGGAGCTGCACGGTAAAAAAAAAAGGGGAAAATGTTTCTGAACAGCCACGAGATCCCAGATTGGTTTGAAAAGACGTTTTTTAGGCGGTAATCTTCTAAAAAGGTTGTTTCAAAATGGAGGAGCGACAGACTGACAGAGCTTCTACAGTCGTTAGTGTGGCTGAGAAACAATAAACGCACAAATTAAATTGAATGTTTATGCTCAAATAAGACAAAATGAACACGATGTTAAAGTGTTTATCACCAGTCGTGGACTCTCTGCTCATCACTGAACTCCAGAAGCTTCTGAACTGAACAGAAACAGCTTCGACCCAGCTGACTGTGACTTCCTGTGTCTGACGTCCGACTCCACGCTCGTTAACGGCGCTGCTGCTGGTTCTGGTTCTGACTCTTAAACCAACAGCGTCTGAGCAGCTCGTCCTGGTCGGAGCTCAGCGGAGAACAGAGCATGAAGATTATCTGAGATCTAACTTTAGCCAGAAGAAATGAGGGAGGAACAAAGCAGTGAAACAACAGTATTATCAGAATAAATCAGTCCTGCAGTAATTACACAGGAGCCTTCTTCTGCAGAACTAATAAAATCACATTTTCGCGATGGATCCCCGGAGAACGATGAGCGGAGACGAGGCCGAGCTGAAGATCTTTGACTGAAATCAAGCAGGATAACTGTTCAGAAAAAGAGTAAATACTCAGATTCGATTATGTGTTTTTAAATCACGTTTGGTTACGATCGGTTTGAGCAGATTTCTTTATTTAGCCTGTAACCGCAATATCCCCAGACTCCCTTTAAAAATAAAGCACTTTTGTGAGTTGTTGAGCTCAGAGGAACTTCAAAAACTCAGTGGAACAGCTGCAGCTGACTCGTGCATCTGCGTCTGCAACATGTGAATTCAGCTTTAACTCAGATACAGAAATGTCTTTCCTTGTAAAAAAAACTTCTGGGTTTAACTTGTGTTGCCTCCAAACATTTAGCAATTTTATTGTCATGTTTTACTGACAGTAAACATGTTACATTTTAGAAATACAGGAAACAATAACCAGTAAAGGCTACTTCTTTGTCCCCGTGGAGAAAGTCCCCAGACTCCCTTAAGAAATCACACGATTTAGTGAGTTGTTGAGTTTGAATAAACTTTATACGCTGTCTCTCATAAATTCTTCATTATTTGGACCTTCTTGTGAATTCGGCAAATGTTCTACATTGATTTCTTTGTTTGTTTGTCTCAGTGATGTTTGTGTTTACTGGCATATAAAGCGGGGAAATGAGATCCT
Source organism: Diplodus puntazzo (assembly GCA_963678695.2). NCBI lineage: Eukaryota > Metazoa > Chordata > Actinopteri > Spariformes > Sparidae > Diplodus > Diplodus puntazzo. The sequence goes on along the minus strand of OZ023169.1, from coordinate 1,892,083 downwards.
ATCACAAGCAGTCACTCAATATTCAGTTTACAGTGTTTACTGAGAGTGCTTAGATGACTAATTTTACAAATACAGTCAACAGTAATCAATACAGGCTACTGCTTGGAGAAAGTCCCCAGACTCCCTTAAGAAATCACTGAATTTAGTGAGTTGTTGAGTTCGAATAAACTTTATAAACTTTGTGAAACGCTGTCTCTCACAAATTCTTCATTATTTGGGCCTTCTTGTGAATTCGGCAAATGTTCTACATTGATTTCTTTCTTTCTTTGTATAAAAAACAATGTTTGTTTGTCCGAGTGATGTTTGTGTTTACTGGCATATGAAGCGGGGAAACGAGATCCAGTCACAAGCAGTCAGTCAATAATCAGTTCAGCAGTGTTTAGTGAGAGTGTTTAAACAAGTAGTAAACATCTTATTTTGCAAAAACAGTCAACAGTATCTAATATAGGTTACTGCTTGAGAAAGTCACCAGACTCCCTTAAGAAATCAGTCAATTTAGTGAGTTGTTGAGTTAGAGGGAACTTTATAAACTTGGAGAAACGCTGCCTCTGATTAAGTCTTAATCATCAGGGCCGTCTTTTTAATTCGGCAAATGTTCAACGCGAAGTTATTTCTGTCTTTGTGTAAAAAACATCCTGTCTGTTCGTCCCAGTGATGGACATGATTATTTGCATATAGAGTGAGTGACAAGTGGCGAGTATTAACAGCCAGCAGTCCATGTAAACACACCTGGATTTATAACTCCACTCTGCAGGATGTTTATCTCATTTACATCTTTTAATACATTATTTTTTTCACCTTTATTCACCTCAGGTACGTTTAGTTAAGAAGCTCTGCCGCCTTCTTCAGGAACACTCAGCTCACTCTCAAACATTTCCACACTTTCACACCTGGAAGCCGCCCAGTACAACCGGTCTGATCCGCTGGTCTCCGAGCGGCTCCATGCTGTTAGAAGTTTATTAATCATTTAAAATATGAGATAACGAGCTAACGCCGGCAACGCGCTTCTTGGACCGTCTCTCCTGGAAGACGCTCGTGGTGTTGTACTCGGCTGTTCACACGAGAAGTGGCAGAAGAAGTTGTGTGAAGACTGGAGGAAAAAAAATTCTGGAGAGAGAAGGGGGGGAATCAAACACCTCCACCTTTCTCAGCTCCACACATCTGGCCGATCGCGGTGTGAAGTGGGTGTGAAGGTTGAGAGTGTCGCTTCCAGAAAGTTAGAGAAAATGTCGGATGCAGGCGACGTTGGAGAGGTGTGAGGAGAGGACGGCTTCAGGTGCTGTTCGATCATCTGACAGGCACTTCAGCTGAAACATACCGACGCCACACCGACGGACTCCGGGTCCAGAGAAGTGGCGCTTTCTCATCATCTCTCCGGCGGATATGTAAATCACTCTCTCTTTGCCCTTCCCTTCGTGAAATCCCTCCTCGTCACGCCAACACTGTGACAGAAAGTTGAGCTGGAAACCGGCGACACCGAGAGAAAAACAACTGACGGCGTAAAACAAAAACCTGTCAGTCAAAGACGACACATGAAGGAAATGAATCCGGAGATTGTTTCTGAGAAACACTTCAAACTACAAAACATGTTAAAATGAAATGAGTTTTATTTTGCAGAGGAATTTTTTGTTGTTGTTGTTGCCAAATATTTGTTTCAGTGCAACAAGAACTTTTATCAGAATGCCAGAAGTTACTTTTTTACTTCAGGTTTTGTTTTTCATTTCCAAATTGTATTTTCTTTAAAAGCCAAAAAAATGATTTTACTGGAGGTAAAACTTCTGAGAGAAGTCAGCACTCAGCAGAGACTCTGGTTCTGGTTCTGGTTCTCTGTCTCTCTCCTCTCTGTAACGTTCCCCTCCAGCTCCAGAACCACCTGATGATGGAGGTCCGCTCCGGATCGCTGCTGCAGTCGGGCTGATCAACAGGAGTGAAGATAAATCCACCTTTTTAATCCCAGAAGTTACAAAGTAATCTCTGAGCTCCAGAACAGAATCTGATGAGACTCCAGGAGGTCTGGATCAGCACCGACTCTCTGGCCAAAAGTAATAGATTACAGGCTCTGACATGTACTCAGAGTATCAGAGTAAAAAGTCTCCCTCTGAAGGACATTTGTGGTCAAAGCTAACTGAAGCTCACGTCATATTAATAGAATTCAAAGACTATTAAAGTTAAAGGTAGAATCAGTAGGATTTGTCCCAGCTGTTCCTGAACGCACCACAAAGACAGCTGATGGTTGAGTCTCATTCCCAGGACGTCAAACAGACACATGTTGGGTTGGTAAAGCATCCCGAGCAGCAACAAAGAGAGAAAATCAGAAACTCTCTGCAGATACGAGACACTAACACGCCTTTTCTCCACATTCCAGTCTCCCTCTCTGTCTGTTTACGGCTTCTTACGGCTTTTACGTCTTTGTCTCGTCTCGCTGCGTCTGCCGTGCGTGATGTGCTCTGATTGGTCCACATCAGTCTGCTGATGCTGGGAAGGCGGCAATAAATCTAAGTCCATAATTCAGCCTGTTTTTGCTCTGTGTTTGGTCTCCACCACCTATTTTAGCTGCTTAACGCTCGACTATGTTCAGCTTTTAGGCTCCAACTGTGTCTGTTGCAGTTTAAAGTGGATTTTTACGGCGTTTTTCTCTAAAAACTACATTAAGAGAGCGCTGAGAGTGAATTGAAACAGTGAAGTTGTGTCAGATTGATAATCAATGAGCTGAATCTATCTATAAACCTCTTTCACATCATCATGGTGTTTTTTTCCCTCTTTATAGCTGTTTCACAGTGCGAAATATGTTGCATATTTCTGTGATGGATTACTTCATTTTTCTGTAAACATAACCCAACATTTTAATGGTTGAAAACATCGATTGTTGTCACTTTAAAGGCAAAAGAAAAACCTAGACCTTGATGTAAAAGCATATTTGGACGCAGACGAGCAGAAATGTTAAAAAAAAGAAAAGTCCCAAAAAAGTGATTTCAAGGAATTCACTGAAAGCTTCAAATTAAGAATTCCACAGTTCAAGAGCAGCTGAGATTTGATTTTCGTCTTTGTGCACCTGATGCAGGTGGAGCGCATCCGTCCACAAACACTGCAGCACAACCTCCACCCGTCAGTGTCCTCGCCGGTGGTTCCTTCAGATTCATCTCGACCCGCGAGGTGTCGAGTCAGCGGCTGCTGACGAGCGAGTGTTTGTCAAAGTTTGTCAAAGGAGTGTTTTCACCTCAAACCCCCCTGAGTTCCCCCACACAGCTCCACCTCCTCCACCGCCCGAGTGTTACTGCATCTGCTCCACCGAGGAAACACACAAACACACACAACACAACAGGGCCGTCTGTTAAATGGAGCAATTCACGGGAAAATCTCTGGATCGGTGAGGGGAAAACACACACACACACACACACACACACACTGTGCATGAACATGGAGCTAAAAGGCAGACCGACAAACACACTCTCGTACACTGGAAGCACTTAAGGTGAACACACACTCACATTCACAGCTTCTTTCCGGGGGCACGGCAGCTTTCATTCCTGACTGCGGCTCCGTATATCGCACGGAAACGTAATTTCACGCTGAACTTTTCAACCCGCTCTTTCAGGAGAAGCCGAAAAAAGACGGAAAGGGAGAGAGTACGAGGAGGGAGGCGAGAAAAAAAAAAAGACAAAACTCTGAACACATCAGTATTTTTGGCAGCTGGCGAGGGAGGCGATGCTTCGACGTGGAAAACCCTCCGTCTTCCTCCCCCGACAACAGCCGGAGACGCTTTTAGACTCCGCGCAGGAAATCAAGGCGCCAAATTGTGAGTTTTAAGGAGACAAAGTCAACAGTTAAATAAAAACCTGTTTTTTCAGGGCTGCTCTGGGAGGTTGTTGTTTTTTTGGGGTTTTTTTTTTAATGTAACACAAGAACAATTGAGGACTGCTGTCGATTCGTACGATCCACTGCTGAGTTTTATTTGTCTCACATATTCATACGCTCTAAAATGTTAATGTGATGATTAGAAAAACAGCTGATGAGCACTGACGACCTCTAATTTCTCAACATGTCCTGAGAATTAAGAAATGAAGATAAAACGTTTATATTCGTACGGCTGCTCACAATATTTGAGATTTCTTTTCTGAAATCATTGTGGAGATATTTTCCCCTCTGAATTAACCTCCGGACTGATTCGGCATCTCGAACCAAATATTCAGATCTCTACAAGCTCAGTCCTCTTCACTAATCACTCTCACTGACCTCGAGAGCGTCTGATGCAAAATGAAGATTTGATTGAACGATGAACACGTCTTTCTTTCAGAATACTCCAGGCAGGAACTCACCCTTTAAAGGTAGGGGAGGCCGTTTTGCACAGAGATCGTGGTCCAACACTAAGCTTTGGGTCAGAACTTCAGGCCAAAGATCCACCCAAAGCGTCGGCATCAGATGAGACTAGACAATCAACTGTCTTTCTCCAGAATCACCCCCCACTTTTACCCCCAATTTGCTGTTTCCCTGGTTTCTTTGCTGCCAGAGAACGGCGGGTTGAGGAGCGTGAGATCGACGGTCAGAATCTGGAAGGGGAAGCTTTTGATTTTCCAGTCGATCTGCGTTCCAACCCTCCGCTGTGGTCGTGAAGTGGAGGTAGTGACTGAAAGAAAGAATGCCAGAACGAGCGTCCTCCGTAGGACGGCTGGGCTCAGCCCTCGAGATCAGTGAGGAACCCGGAGATCCAGAGGACGAGTGCTCCGAGCAGCGCCAGCCGAGGTGGGTCGGGCATCTGATGAAGATGTGTCTTTGGAGATTTTGATGAACTTTTGCTCAGATTTTAGGGGATTCTTGGCAAACGTCAGTCGGTCCATTGATATGTTCTTGAAATTCAAGGTTCAAAATGTTTTGAAAATGTAAAACAGGTTCTTGAAGAGATTTCAGGGGACCTTGAAGAGACTTTGAAGGCATTTTGATGAGTTTGAAGGTCTACAGAGTTCTTTGATGTTGTTTGGGACACATCAAAGATTCTTGTGGAGGTTCAATAGGTCCTTTCCATGAAGTTCAAGAGATTCTGATGAGGTTCCAAAGGTTCTTGATAAGGTTAAAGAGATCTATGAGGCTCTTGAGAGGGCTTGAAGGGTTCTTTGGGGGACTTTAGGCACTCATGGATCAGTTCCAGAGGCTCCAAAAGACGTTTAAAGGATTCAGGTGAATTCTTGGCAAGATTCAATGAGTTTGAGGTTCCAAAGGTTCTTGATGAGGTTTTCAAAACATCTGAGAGGGTGAAGACTTGTTGAAGAGATTTCAAGGGCCCATGAAGAGGCTGATGTGGTTATTGAGGTTGATTTTGTTGAGGGGGTTTGAAGACATTCTGACGAGTTTCCAGAAGTTCTTACGAAGGTCTACAGAGTTCTCGAGGTTGTTTGGGACACATCAAAGATTCTTGGGGAGGTTCAATATGTTCTTTTGTATTTCCATGGACTTCAAGAGGTTCTGTTAAGGTTCCAAAGGTTCTTGATAAGGTTAAAGGGATCTATGAGGCTCTTGAGAGGGCTTGAAGGGTTCTTAAGGAGACTTCAGGCACTCATGGATCGGTTCCAGAGACGTTTAAAGGGTTCAAATGAATTCTTGGCAAGATTCAATGGGTTCCAAAGGTTCTTGATGAGGTTTTCAAAACATCTGAGAGGGTGAAGACTTGTTGAAGAGATTTCAAGGGCCGTTGAAGAGGTTGACATTGTTGAGGGGGTTTGAAGACGTTCTGATGAGTTTCCAAAAGTTCTTACAAGATCCAACGGGTTCTTGAGGTTGTTTGGGACGCCATAAAGATTCTTGAGGCGGTTCAATATGTCCTTTCCATGGACTTCAAGTGATTCTGATGAGGTTCCAAAGGCTCTTGAGAGGGCTTGAAGGGTTCTTTCGGCACTCATGGATCGGTTCCAGAGGCTTCTAAAGACGTTCAAAGGATTAAAATGAATTCTTGGCGAGATTCAATGGGTTCGAGGTTCCAAAGGTTCTTAATAAGGTTTTTTAAAAACATCTGAGAGGGTGAAGACTTGTTGGAGAGATTTCAAGGGCCCTCGAAGAGGCCAAAAAACTCCAAAAAGTTCTTACGAAGATCTAACGGGTTCTTGAAGTTGTTTGGGATGCCACAAAGATTCTTTAGGAGGTAGACTTAAGAACTCTCAACAAGACAACACCTCAAGCGTTTGAGAAGTTTGAGAGGTTCTTCACTGATTCTTAGGGTCTTGACGAGGCTCTTGAGGGGGTTGAAGGGTTCTTAAGCCGATCTTTAGGAACGAATCGGTTCCACAGACTTTTTAAATACATTTAATTGATTTTAATAACGAGAGACGGTGAACCATCAACGTACCAGCCTCCTGAAACATCCTTCAGTCCTTCTGAGAGAACGTCTCAAACGTATTTCTGTAGCAGCGAAACCCAAAACAGACGAGATCGTCACTTTCATTAGTGTTTCAGTTTATTTTCATGTCTTTTCTTTGGTTGTTGTACTTTGTCAGTCCAAACAATCTCTGAACTTCATCTTCATACAGACGGAGAGGAAGTCGCTGCCAAAACTTTCTTCACGCTCCGTTATTTTGAAACAAACTTCCTCGAGTTCACGTCTTGATCTGATTTTTCTTAAGTATACAAATGAGAAGTTATGTACGAACCAGAGCGGATGTTTTGATTTTCTGCCTTTAACATACGGTGAAATATGACTTATCCATAAACAAATGAGAGGAAAAGTGGAAAAGCAGACAATTCAGGACATTTACTGTTTTTTTTTTCTTTTAATTAACTGACTCATTTTCAGCCTTACAATTTTTTTTTTTCATTGTCTCCAAACGTTGCACACCATCTGGCTCCAGACAAACTTTTCTGGTTTCCAGTTGACAGTGTGGGAGAACGTGAAGTGTTTTTCTTTCCTAAACGAGATTAATTTATGTTTTTTGATGGCACATTTGGGAGGTTTTCTTTCTGCTGCAGGAGAGTTTTGTTCGTCCTCCGCCGAGAAAAAAAAAAGAAGAAACAACAGCTGGAAGAGGGCAGAGAAGATGCACACAGACACACACACACACACACACACACACACACACACACACACACACACACACACACACACACACGTTCACATTAACGATCTTTCTTCATACTCACAGTTTTTTCTCTTTTCACACACACACACACACACACTCTGCACTCGGTCACACTTTGCATCTCCTTCACACACAAATTCACACATTTCTCATTGTCACATTCTTCTTATTGCCTACACACGCATACACACATGCACACACACACACACACACACATGCATGCACACACATCAACACTTCCATTTTACCCAATCTTACAACATGAACACGCTCTTACTTACACGACTGTCTCTCTTTGCTTTACACACACACACACACACACACACACACACACACACACACACACACACATCTTGGCAGATGCCGGGACGTCCCGGGGGGTCGGGGGGGGGGGGGGTTGTGATGGGGGGCGGTTGCGTTGGCGACGCGAATGTCTCCGTCTTTCCTGCTTACCCCGAGGCGATCGAGCAACCGACCCGAATCTCCAAAATCTGATACTGGACGTCCATGTGGACTGTGTGAGGAGGCTCAGTATCACACACACACACACACACACACACACACACACACACAGACACACAGACACACACACACACAGCCTTTGAATGTGATTTCTTGTTAGACACAAAGAGAATCAGCTTCGTCTTTCAGCTTGAAGATGATCCAGTTTTCAGATTCGTCTGAATGCATTTTGTAACATTTGGGCTCCGTTCACACCTTCTGATCACATCTATATATACGGACACACAGACGTCTGATCGCATGCTTTTATTGTTGTGTTGTAATGACATCACGTCAACATCGGTCACCCATCCGCTGAGAAAACACATCTGAAAGACGACCAGCGGTGACAGAGTGACAGGTTCTTAACTACTGACGTCCAGCTGACATTAACGTTCTTTATGTAATTTTAGACATCTGAAGAAAACTTTACAGCTACGGGGAAAATTTGATCCGCTGGGTTCAACCTCTGCAGCCTGAATGAGGCACGTACTTTACCTGGAGAGCTACAAGTAGACTAATGCTCCAAGGTCAGGTGTAATAAAGCTGGTGAATAAACTGGTTCAGGTCCTCCTTGTTGAAGAAGGTCCTCATACGTCTGTGACTCCACTAAAGATACTATTCAGAATACATTATAAATAAATGTTTTACACATTAAAACAAAGTGGAAAAGATGGAGTGCAGGTTCTCACATTTTAATTTGTACTTTTTGTGGTTGTTTTGTTACATTGGACTCCAAGAAGGATCTGATACAGACCAAAGAATACAGTTGTCTCACTGTGATTTATTTCAGTACGTTAATAATAAATTTCCTTAAACAGTATTTGATATGAAGCAGATGTTCTGGAGCTTTTTTGGTTTCATCACATGATCTCTGCCCACGTTTCTGTTCCCTGAGCACTTTAAGGAGCATTTCCTCCATTAGAGGTTTGTTGGAGCTCAACGAGATCTACTTTAAAATGTCTATTTTAGTTAATCTGCTCAGGAGGAGATAATAAAACAATAAGTCACTTCGGGGAAATCTGCTAACAAGGAAACAAAAAAGAGATGAAGCTGTGCAGAGAGAGAAATCAATCAGGTGACTCTGTCTTTTCTTTTTCTGTGTTTTTAAAAGCAGCGGCGGAGAGAAGGCGACAGTCCTCAGACGTACGGTGTGTCATTAAACGCAGCTCCTAATGTAATCCTGTCAGAACAGAGGCGAGCCGGGCCGCGGCGTCTCAGAATAACTCTAATCGTACAAACAACAGACTAAGTGACACGTGAGTGCGTTCACGCCGGCGTCAGACGCTCCGTCGTCCCCAGGAGGCCGCTCAGCTCCTTCTGCGCGGCGCTATGAAGTACCTTTGGCTCGCTATTTTATTGTTCCTCGTCTAAACTTAATTAAATCAAAACCAGGACTAAATTAAAAGTGAAGCGTGGAGATGAGACGACGGGACCTGGAAGTGTTGAGCGTGTGAAGTTTGATGAAACTTTCTGTCAGTTCGCTTCAGTTTCAGTCCCGCTGAGGACGCAGACGTCTGCGGCAGCGCTCACATCAAACTCTGTTTGGTTTTATACTTTTAAGGAAGCAGAAATCCGTCTCATCGGCGAGCCGGACGTAATCCTTAATTCACTTTTAGTGCAAAGAAACCAGAAAGTTACCTCGTTGTCCTGTCGGAGTTCAGAGCAGCTGAAACTTCTTTATTTCATCTTTTGTTCCTTTGAGGTTTATTTTCGAAACTCGACTTTAACATCTGGCTTCTCGTTTATCTGTTGAATTACTTTGAGGTTTCTTTAGATGTCTTAATTTTTAAATTATAGTAACTCAGATTAAAGATTCAACGGTCATGCTAGCAGCTCTGTGACACTTTACACAGTGATGCTCTGACCTCAAAGCTAACATGCTACGTTACTTGTACAGTATCGTCAGCAGGACGACTGGCTGGCTCGCTACGATTCAGTTTGAAATCATGACGTTACTTTGTTTCGCCATCGTCGTGTAAATTCGTATAAATAAATCAAAACTATAACTCGAGTCAACGTTTGCAGCAGCTGCGACACGTTCGCACGGGCGTCCACGTTACATCTGTTCATCGGAATGAACACACACCTTCACACACACACATTCCTCTTCCAGGGTGAAACTGCTGCCGATAAAGTTCCGGGAGGAATTTTTTGTAGAGCCTAGTCAAAATAAAAAAAACGGTAAGTATTCGTACATTTGTGCCTCCAGGATGTGAATATTTGGACTTCGTTACCCAGAAATCCTGTCAGATGACATCACTGAGCTGCACCAGCTGGTTCCAGACGACAACAGGAGAGGAGGAGGAGGAGGAGGAGGATCTGGTTGTGAGGTGAAAGTTTGGTAAATGACTTTCTGTTGGCAGAGTGCTTAAAGTCACACACCCAGAGGTAACTCCCATTCTGGAGCAGCTTCGGGGCCTTCAGGTGCCAACAGGTGCCGACAGGTGACCTATTTAATGTGCTGGTAAAATGTGCTCAGAGTAAACAGCAGCCAACAGGTAGAACCGGCTCTCAGGAGTTTGGCGGAACATTTGAGTTTGTTCGCCAAAACAAATGAGACGGTTTTCATCGGCGCTGCCACGAGAGCGCTCTCTCCTCCGACTCCTGTTATTAATAACTTCAGAGCAGTTCTGGTCCTGGATTCATGGGAAGCAGCTTCTGAGTTTGGTTGAGGTTTACTGCACAGAGGAAACTCGGATAAAGTCCAGAAAGACGTAGAAAACAACGAGTAGAATATAAACTAATGTGGCGTTTTCGTCTACGAAACATCTGGACGTCTTTGTGGTATTTCATATCCTCGTTCTGTCTCATTCTCTGCTCGTTTCTCTTCTTATTTTCGCTGAAACCGCAGAGTTTAAGCCAGAAAAACATTTTGTTCTTGTTTTGGTGAATGCCAGGCGCATCAGATCCGTCCAAGGTCCAATAAAAAGACTCAATCAACCAAAAGAACACGTAAATGGATTGAATTTATTTTTGAAAATGACCTCCGAGAGTCCAGACGTGCTTCAAAACATTTAAAAATACTTTGCTTTTAAACAATTCAGGTCCGGTGAAGTTTGTTTCCCTCAGTACTGAAGTTCGGAACATTTTCAAGTCTCTCTGGCTGAAATCTGAATGTATGAATTCTCTAAGAATTCTCTAAAAAAGTTTAGTTTTTAAAATTTGACCTGTCGGACGTCTCTGAACAGTTCGTCCTCAGCGTCTGTGACCTGCAGGCTTCTGGACTCCGATTGGCTCCAAACTACTTGAGATGTCACTAACCGACATGAACCGGAAGTGTTCTGGTTGTCGGACTCGACTGTCCCTCTTGAAGAGATCGATGTGTTATTTGAATCTTCAAATCAACTTTCCAAGAGACGGTTGTTGTAATCAGAGGAATCAAGAAACAAAAGGGAGAAAGAGAAAAAGAGACGGCGGAGGATTTACATCCATCAGGACGATTAGTAGTAGAAGACGAAGTCGCGTCTGAGCGGAGTGACAACTGGGTCAGCGCCGATCGTCTGCTGCGAAAGCTCGGCCTCACGTTCGACCTCCATCGACCTCCATCGACCCAGATACGACGCCACAGGAGGAGCAGAAATGTCAGAGGCAGCGGGAGGACGCCTTGTCCTCATTTGACGAGCGGGATCGACAAACGAGCCGTTGTCCCGCCGCTGTCGTGACTCCAGTGTTTACAGGCCTGCAGGCAGGTTGTCAGACACAAACCGGCACTGAGACGTTTTAACATCCACAGCCGGAGATTATCAGACGCCGAGCGTGAAGCCACGCGCCGATAAAAACACCAGTTTCTACTCGTCATTGTTGCATGAATTTACCAGGAGAGAAAAGGCTCTGACAGCTCGTCGTGTCGCAGGGTAATTGTTTGTTGTGGCAGGATTATGACTGAACTGTTTCTCATGATTATCAGATCATGAGAAAGTTATTTTTGGACGTCAGGAGAAAAGCCTGTTGTTCAGAGGTCACCGAGCTTCTTGTGATCACCAGTAAACAAATTTAAAGAGCAGAAAATAAAATGCGGAGCGAAGTGTCGGCTGGCTGCAGATCACAAGCTCAGCGAGGTTTTCACAGTTTTAATTTCTTATATTTAAATAGGAAGATTAAAGTCATCCTCTCCTCCCTCCATGCCGATGGAAGTCAGGTGAAGTCTCGTAGTCAACAAAACATTTCTGGAGCTTCACAGCAAAACAAACTCACAGAGGAAGAAGAAGAAGAAGAAGAAGAAGAAGAAGAAGAAGAAGAAGAAGAAGAAGAACTTGTGTCCAGTGTCAGTGTCTTCGAGGATATTCCTAAAATTACAAGATTAATTCCCACATTTTCTCATGACATGTCCAAGGTGTCTTCTTCTTCTTCTTCTTCTTCTTCTTCTTCTTCTTCTTCTTCTTCTTCTTCTTCTTCTGCAGCCTCATTTATTTGCTCCAAACCAGTTGATGGAAAGTGATCTTTAAACTCTTTTGACAATTTGATTAAAACAGGACTACAGTGGCTTTAAAACGTGGCTCAGATAACTGACTCTACATGAGGATTGGTTAATAAATGATGATTTCAGCTGCTCGGACTGAAATCTGTGTCGAACCGATTCGCTGCATCGTCACAATCCAGCGTCTGAGAACGGAGCAACATCCACAAACCTTCACCTGAGTGTGTTCAGGTGAACAAAGTGTCTGGCTGAGGACGCCGTCTCCTTTGTTGCAGCGGCGTTTTGTCTCATTTGAATGTTTCAGATAAAACTCCCGCTTGATTCAGCTTAAACGCTCTGCCAGGAGGCAGAACTCATTTCCCTTTTTTAATTGCATCACAAATTGTTTCAGGAATTCATTTTTCGGTGAAGTGGGTGTATTTTAAAATCGAGTGTGAGCCGTTGATCACAAGACGTCTACACTTCATTTAAAAGAAGCTGAAGACAGTAAATGAACTCCTCAGTGAGTCTAAAGAGGAAACACGCCCGGCAGTCCACATTTATATTTGTTTGCAGCGCCGCGGAACAAACAAATGTGTGTTTTTGATGTTTGTATGTACAGTGAGGCGGGAACAAAGACGCTCTTCAGACCCGAGAGGCCTCCGGGAAGAGTTGTGACGACAGCGCGGAGGTCACGCTAAGCACACATAAAACCCCCGACACAATTACAGATTTTACGTATGAAGGCCGTACAGTAGGATGCCACTGTGGATCTTTGTTAGCTGACATGATCTCCTGAACCACAGACTGTGACCCAACATGTCCTCTGGGTCGGTGGAGCTGGACCGCAGCGCTGAACACTGAGCGTGTTGGTGTTCAGCAGACGTTGAGTCATCTGCTGCATTAAAGACAAAGAGGCGCAACACAGAAATCATCCGACGACTTCTGCTGTATTTTATTAAACGCGCGGCTCAGCAGTGGCAGCACAACGCCTGCATAAAGTGGATTAATTAACTGATTGTGTCGTTCACAGGAATTCCATATTGTTGCAACCAAATCTGCAGAATAAATGTAACGTTTAGTTGAAATTTACTATTTCTCTCTCGTCACAGCGCTGTGCTTTACACTCTGGTCAGGTTTCAGGAAAACATCGAGGACATTCCCGACGTCTCGTTAAAAACATCCAGTGGTTTCACGCTGACAAATGTCGAAACGCCGTCTAGAACAGAGAATCTCTCGATAGGCGGCCACCAGTGTTTTCTACAAGTCCTTCAAAATAAAAGAGAAAACAGCTCAATTCTTCTTCGTCTTCTCCTCCTTTTCTTATTTGTCTTCCTCTTCTTCTTCTCCTTCTATTTGTTCTTCTTCTTCTGTGGATTTTAAAGGCACCTGCATCCATTTCCTGTTTACTGCAGCAGCCACCCTTTATATACCCGCTGACCAATCACGGTGGACAGAACCATCAACCATCACACATAAGTTCACACTGTTGACCAAATTAATATGTACACATTGAACAGTTTGCTTCATTCAATCAATCATTATTGATCTAGAAATAACAACATCTAATATCCGTGACATAAAAGTTGCTTCTAGAAAACATTTTCGACAGAATCGACCCCCCTGTGCCGCTCATACGTGGTACAAACAGGAAGTACAAAGTGCTTTGACTTCCTGAAGAGAATCTTTTGTTTGTTTGAGGAGGACACAGGTGAGCGCATCACATCAGGTTATACAACGGCAGTACGTTTGGTTCATACTTGGTGTAGGAGTGCAGCTTTACAGAAAAAAAAACAATATTTGACGGTTGAGTCACATCCCCAGGTGAGCGGCTGGGTTTGGTCCAAACCAAAGCGTCAGTGTGTAACGAGCTGGTGAGTGACTCAGCCATCAAATGTTTTTCTCCTGAAGTGCTTTCAAAGTCACGTCGTGCTGATTTATGCAGGCCAGCAGTCGATTGTGGAGACAGATGATTGCAGAGACTGGAACACCAAAGGGAGACACGGTGGTGAAAGCTCCCAGAAAATTGTGACTGGGAGGCAAATTTGTGTTGAGTGTTGTCGACAGATCGATTCTGAAGAGGTTTTTATTTGCCACCGTAATGATGCTGCAGTACTTCCTGCCTTCGCTCCTGACAGACCGCTGGCATCATTCACACAACCTTTACAGGTTTATATCAGGTGAAGGTGAAGACACTCGCATGCAGCTAGAATAAATGTTGGCAGTTCACATTTCTTACAAACTACAGACCGTTTCTTTAAGGCTCATATTTTAGTTTTATGCCGTTACTACTTTGTTCAGAGTCTGCTCAGGGTTGAGGAAAATATCGTGTACTGGTTTTGGATGCCTGGTCCTGTCGACACTAACACAGCTGGAATACGGCTTGATATCTTTCTTATAAAACCTGGTTTTGTTGCTACTAACAGCTGGAAAATGGCCCGATGTCTCATCAAATATATCTGATTAGTTGTCACTAATACAGCTGGAAAATGTCCTGACTTCTTGTTTGCTTTTGTTGCTATTTATCTGGTTGTAAACGTCCCGACATCTTGACAGAAATATCTGCTTTTATAGCTGTTGATGGCTGGAAATTTTCTTGACATCTCATCAAAAATATGCAGTTCATTACTAATAACCTGACCAGGAAGTATAAGATGTTTGTTGCGTGAAACATGGTTGGAAAAAGTCCTGACTTCTTGTAGAAAATACACGCTTTTGTTGCTATTTAATTGGCTGTAAATGTCCCGACGTCTCATCAAAGAATATCCTGTTTGTTTACACTAACACAGCTGAAATATGTTTCCATATCTTTATTAAAATACACGGTTTTGTTGCTACTAACAGCTGGAAAATGGCCCGATATCTTTTCCAGTATATCCCATTATTTGACACTAATACAGCTGGAAAATGTCCTGACATCTCATCAAAAATATCTGGTTTTAACGCCTCTAACGCAACTGGAAAAGCTGTGATTGGTTTAGTTTAGACGACACGTGTGACGTCTGTGACGCGGCAGAATTAGATGATAGTTTCACTTTGCCTCGGCGTCGGAGGTGCGAGCGCTCGCTGCTTCTCAGTTTGACAGTTTGCTCTGAGCTGAGTTGTTACGGTCGTCACACGAGCTTTCAGCTGTAATCACACCGCAGACACTGATCCAATACAAGTATTCCTTCCGTCTCTTTGACCTCTTGTTGGTTTAATATCGATGGACAGGTTTCGTCTCTCCGCCGCTGCCTTCGGGTCATGTTTGGAAATGTCAGCATCCGTGAGAGCGCGAGGTAAAGGTGTTAACAGGAGGTGGAACATCGATTTCTTATTCACCTCTTTAACTCTCACTTCTAAAATAGAAGCTCTGAGTGAACTCCAGTCACACACTCTCAGTCAAAAACAAGTGGGATGCAGTAACTCGGACCAGCGATGTTATATTTCCTCCTAACGACAGCACGGCTTCACACACAGCAGGCAGCTCGACTCATTCAACCCTTCGAAGAACGACTCGTTGGTGAAATTAGACGTCCTGAGGGAGAAAAGCATCAGCCGTGTGTTTGTTGATGAAGTAGTTTTGGTGAAACATTAGTCCTGTTGTTGTATTTTGGGACGCTGGCCTATATTTCCTCTGTCGGATTTCTGCTTTCCAGGTGTGTGACTTCACTTTCTCCATTATTATTACAATCAGAGACGATGTTCACCTCTCGAGCCTTAAACTGAACATGTGAATTAGAATAGATTTTTAAAATGTTATTAATCACAAGTGCAGGAGGAAGTATTCAGATACTTCTACTTAAGTGAAATCAGTTTTATAAACTGTGAATAAGACTTTATTTTAGGAGAAATTCATAATATTTGGCCAGAATTTTTGTTTAAAACGTTTGTGAAATGAACTAAAGATTATCAACAAAGTGTGAAGTAACAACAGTGTTTTATCTCCAGTGATGGAATGTAACTAAGTACATTTACTCAAGTAGAAGTTTGAGGTTCTCTGGTACTTTACTAGAGTATTTCCTTGTTTTGATACTTAATACTTCCACTTATTTGCTGCAACAGACCCACAGTAGCATATTTTTATAACTATTTTATCAGCAATCAGGTTAAAAACTCAAGTTTGACTTTTGGGTACTTTTTACAACACTGTATGTAAATATATGTACTGCAGTACAGAGATGTTTACTGAAGTTAGCATGCTAACCAGCTAGCCCAAACCCGTCCTAATGGATGTAAAAGCAGTCAGTTCACTAATAAGTTGAATAAGTCAACAAAATAAAGTTACAAAAAGTCAAGAAAGGAAATATTCTGACACCTTTTTTGTCTTTCCTAAACAGAAAAATACAAACGTAGACCATCTGATTGAATTTTTTTCCATTTTCTCTCCTGTCGACGATCAGAGCAGCTGTAAATCGCCTCCATCCTGTATCCGCTGTATTCAAACAGTCCGTCTCGTTCCAATTCAGCTGTGTTCACTCTCAGGCTGCTAAACCCGGTTGAGCTGAGTTGTGATCCAATGTCCTGGTTCAGACAAACTCTAAGGCTCCATTGTTAACTGCTAACGGTAGCTAGCTACATCGAGGGGTACGTCGTTGCACGCAATAATCTTGGAGCTACCTTCGAATTCTGGCCATGTTTAATAAATTGCATTTCATTGGTTCCTGATTTATTCATCACAGTTTTACAGATCATCATGTTTTTGTCAGTTATTGGTGTTGGAGCAGGAATCAGACCTGCAGCTCTGCGTCTCCAGACATTCACTGTGCGACTTCCCGTCACAAAACAAGATGTTCTGTTTGAGCTTTTCAGTTTTTATTCCGGCTGTTTGTTGTGAAACTTCCTCAGAGTTTTGAGGCTGTAAATGGGACTCAAACCCGCAGCCTTCATGTCATCAGCTGATTCTTCACACTCCTGCAGCTGCTTCAGCAGCTTTTTCTCTCTTTACACTGCTGCAGGCTTTCAAACAGCCTTTTAGAAGTAGAGACGTGACTTGATCCCATCACCTCTAAACCTATCTGCTTTGCTGATTGAGTCATTGAGTCTTCACACATGAGATCTTTTTTAAGTTTTTCCTTTAGATGCCGTCTCTTGATTGTCAAAAGCAGAAGTCGAATCCAAACCCCAGCACCGCTCGGAGCAGCTGTGTACCGCAGCGAGTTAATGCTCGGCACAACACTCAACACTCGTAAAGCTTTTCAATGTATCCACTACACGTAAGCTTTGAAAACACATTTTGCAAATTAGGAAATGGAAAAGAAACTTGAACCTGTGACCTCGAGCTGAGCCACTGAGATATATTTCCTCTTTTGGATGCCAGAAATTTACCGTCAGCACATAAAGGACCCGATTCAAGCTCTTTACAGATTAGTGAACAGATTTTTCTTTTTACGCTGGTGAATTGGAGGATGCTTCAGCTCGTCTCAGAGGATTTTCAACAGTGGTACATTTACTCAAGTACTGTACTTAAGTACAATTATGAGCAACTTGTGCTTTATTGGAGTATTTCCATTTTAGGCAGCTTTATACTTCTGCTCATCTACGTCTCAGAGGGAAATATTGCCCTTTTTTTAATCTTACTATAAAGCAAGGAATGTCTGTCTGTCTGTACGTTGTTCACTTATTTTGAGAAACCCTCATCCAATCTACTTCACATGTGACATGTTCAATATTAATACATTTTGAATAAACAGTGACTCGTGTGATCTCATAGGAAAGCAAACGGAAACAAAATTGAGGTTAGTGTGGTGCAACAGCAAGCTGTAGTTATGTTTTTATTACACAAAGAAAGAAAGTATTTAATGTTGAATGTTTGCCGAATAAAGAAGAAAGAACCAATAATCAAGAATTTGTCAGAAACAGCGTTTCACAAGGTTTCTCCCAACTCAACAACCCACAAATTGGAGCGTTTTTATAAGGGAGTCTGGGGACTTTCTGCCTATATTGGTTAATGTGGAGTGTCTTTGTAAAACGTGACATGTTTAGCATCAATAAAATGTTGTCTTCTTTCATAAATGGAGTGTAAATGCTGAAATCAGTGTAAACAGTGTGTTCAAACAGCTGCTAAATGTTGGCAGGTAAAACACATTTTAGACAGAAGCAGATGCTGTAAAAAAAAAAACTAAAAATACACTTTTTGCAAAATAAAAAACAACTTGTTTTGCATTCAATGCCGAATTTACAAGAAGGCACCGATAATTAAGAATTTGCCGAAACAGTTTTCCAAAGTTTGTTAAATTTCTGCTCACTCAAAAACTCACAAAAATTGGGTGAATTGTTGAGGAAGTCTGGTGATATTGTGGTTACTAGTTTAACAGTGAAATCAGTTAAAACAGACGGTGTGTTCAAAAAACATCTGCTGCGTAGTTTGGCAGGTAAGTACTTTCACATAATTATGATTTTAAATGTTTTAAATTCAGGACTTTTACTTGTAGCTGGTTTAATATTGTGGTTTTAGTAGAAAACATATTTTTGTCATCTGTTGCAAAACGAAGCCTTCTTGCAGCAGCTCAGAAACACAACGTCTTTTTTTTGACAAGGTGGTGAAAACACAGCAGCAAAATGGCAAGAATGGGAAGCAAAACATAATTTGGGGAATAAAAGATGAAATCTCAAATGCAAAAGCAAAAAGTAAAATGTCTTATAAATTAGGGAATACATTAAAACATAGAGTATGTGCCAAACACCGTACGATAAGGAAGCACAGTTAAAAGAAATCAGATATAATAAGCTGGTTCTGCAGTTTGAGTGTTGTATCTGCATGAGTTAAGATTTTTCCCCACATCTGAATACAAAGCGACATTATCACAGTGACTTGGAGTATGCAGCCTTGTGTATCAGGAATGAATGATTTATGAGACGGTCCAAGGTCATTTTTTTATTTTACTTTTCTAACAATTCAGATGTAAAACCTAGTTTTTATAAAGTATTTTGTCTTCTTTCAGGTCCTGTATGTACGGAATTATCGCGACTAAACTGAAGTGAAGTCAGAGAGTCACACAAATTACTGAATTAAATTAATTCATTAATTTTAACAAAGATTTGTGCGCACAGTGAATGAAAACCACTTGAATTATCTTTTGTTGTAAATTAAAATGAGTGCAAAAACTTTAAGGTAGTATTTGGAGAGAGACAAATACTTTTTTTATCCTGTTTGAACCGTGCCATGAATCACACATTTGATCGTCGATTGAAAAGATATTTTTTCAAGTAAATAATGTCTCAGTTTGTTGTATTTAAAGTCAAATCTCATGTAGTTTTGTGTGACAGCGCTCGGTGAATCAACACACAAATCTACTCATACTGACGACTGCAGTTCTGTGAAAGGACAGTCGGTTCTGGTTCAGTTCTGTGATCTGCTGGTATACAGGAGCAGCTCTACGGTGTTTGAGTTACCAGACCAGTCACTGATGAGACTGTTGGCTGTGACCTCTTTATAATGACGTATTTTCACAGTTTGATATTTAATTAGTTTGATGACAAACTTATAAATGACACAATTCCAACAGGATCAATACATCATCTGTCTCTCCTCATTCACTAACTCACACTGGGAAACCGGAAGGGGCGGGGCTTCGACACTCTGTCTACCTGTCCAGACCATAAGCAGAAATCCCGAGGGTGTCCAGAAAAGATCTAGAGATCCGTCCCCCTTAATAACATCTGTCAGTGAAAATATATAATTCCAAATTTTATAATAATATGTATTGATATAGTTTATGCGGATTAAATACTCAAAACGATGTACTTAAAAATGTTTAAAGATTGGCCACCCCCTTCATATGCCTCACAGTGGTTTGGTCCACCAATCAATCTGCACCTTCTCAGCCGTTAGCGCTGAGTCCGAGCAGGCGGGAGTGTAGCAGCTAGCTAAACACAGTAAGTAGCTACTTTTCAAAAGTCAGCTTTAAGCAAAAATGCTGTTTCTCTCTTGTCAGAAAGGTTACGTTTAAGCACAAAAGCCCCTCGGTTAACTGTGGAAAACCGCAGTGTCTTGTCTCAAAATGGCTGCCGCTGTCGATGTCCGGGAGAAATGCCCGGATGTTTAAACCACTAACACGGCTGCAGGTGGCCCGACTTCCCGTCAGAGATATCCGGTTTATGTCGCGACAAACACGGCTAGAAAGTGTCCCAAGTCCTCCTAAAAACATCCAGCAGTATCCCATTTACAAATATTACCATCGCCTCCGCCTCCTGATATTAAAAACTGAGTTAATAAACATAATGTGATCCTGATGTGAGACGTTTAGAAATATAGCTAACTGCTAAAATGCTAGCTCGTTGACCGTGCTGAAGGAGGAGTCTGACATTTTTATTTACTTTTACATTAGAACAAATTATTCTAATGTAAAAGAAAATAAAAAACTTAATATATTTATTTACGTAAAAATCTTCCAGATTATTAATAATCTGGAAGATTTTTACGTAAATAAATATATTATGTCGTGATCTATCTCTGATTGATACAATGATGATTGATACCAAAGATGGACACTGGGTGTTGGTGAGGAAGTTAGTGGGAAAAGATAACAGCGGTGCACAGTTAGTGACTTTGCTAACAGTATAATAATATTCAGTATTCAATGTTGAATTTGGCTCTGAAGTCGGTGACCACAGTTTGCTTCACATGTGGAATCAAGGTTTTATTTTCTGACATTTTATGGCCAGAAAAGATCTGCAGAACCATTTAACCTGCTGAGCTTTTGTTTTGGGGTCTGATGAGTGTTGGACTCCTGGAAAACATAAACTAAATGTACACGCCATCCATCTTCAGAGGCAGAACATCTGTTCCTCAGCAGCCACATTGATTCAGCGAGGTTGAAGTAATTCTTGTGACGTTTGTGAGCATAAATCCAGCAGCTCGTTCAGGTGGTAACAGATGCTTTTTGTCTGCGCTTTAATGTAACAATCGTTTGTTTTTTCTAACTCTGTCATCACTCATTTTAAATGTCGGTACAGTCGATCTCACAGCTGCTGTCATTAACCTGTATTTATCTTCATTCTGTCTGACGACGTCGAGATCGTCAGTGATAATTTTATCTGCTGCAGCAGCTCGGTGATGACTGCAGGTCAACAGGAGCTGTGAACAAATAGCATTGTTCTGTCGTCTGATTGCACAGACGGAAAAATGTTAAAGAAATATGTAAATGAGAACAACTATATGTTGAGTTCAGCTGCATCAAAACAGTATTTATAATTGCTGAGAGCAGGAGGGGAATGAATAGAGATTTCCCTCCATCTCTCTAGACGTGAAGAAGTATTACCTCCGTGTTAAAAGCATAATTTCAAATTATTTTTAAAAGGTGAACTTGTAAAGATTCTACACCAAAGTTTGCAGAGTCCTTCCTGAAGTCTGGACGGAAAGAAACCAAGATTTTGTAAAAAGATGAACAACGTTTGCTTTCTGAAAATGAAAAATCAACAGCAGATAAAAACAAAGCAAATCAAATAAAACAACAGAACATTATAAAACATCATGGGATAAAACAGGGAATAGTTTGAGTAAAATTATTTAAATCAAAGCTAAGAAATGGCTTCATATTATTAAAAAAAGGTTTAAAGAGAAGAGTAGAAGTTGCCTGTCAGATCTCTCTCTGGAAACGTCCGGTCACCGATCGAAGCGAACGTCCAGGCCTGTAGGGCTTCAGTAAATCTTTAATCTGACTTGGGGCAAAACCATTTAAAGCTTTAAAAGTGATGAGTAAAATTGTAGAAATCAAGACAAAATAAAACGGGAAGCTAGTTATGCTGGCGAGGATTAATGTGCTCAAAACGTCAGATAGATATCACCAGAATAATGCAGGTGAAATCTCCACGGCAGATTTTAGCTGTCCGGTCACGTCCGTCCACAAAAACGCCATCAATGCCAACTGAAGGAGTTCTGAAGGGAAAGTGAGCACTCGACAGATAAGAGGTTAAAACTGTGTGTGCAGACACTGAGTCCTGTGTTTGTTCTGCACCTGTAACCACCTGTAATGGGAGGTAAGATTTGTTATCCGAGCGTCTTCCAGTCAAAGTCAGTGTTTAGTACAAAAATAAAAACAATCACATTTTTAGAACGAGCAGCAGATTTCTTTGTCGGGGTTTGCTATCTTTTCTCGTGTATCTGCAGCCTTTTCACGTAGTTGTTAAACTCCACCAGCAGCTCACCTGATTCAGATGTAATACAGTATTGATCAGGTATTGTCTGAACATGCCAACACGGATCAAAGCTGTGATGAAAACTCGGGCTCACTCTGCTACATATCGATCGCCGAGGCTGCTGCTAGTGAAGATGTTTTTATGATTCATCAGTGTGAGCTGGTTTCAGTCTGAATCTTTCACAGATTGTGTGTGTTTCCAGTGTTTTTGATGAGCTGTCACCTTCTTCAAATAAATAAAAGCCGTGAGTGAGAATATATGTTGCTTTGAAATCGCATTCAAAAGGTTCATAAACAAAATCAGAAAGTGTAGATTTAACGCATTAAACTGACAGTTTGACCCCAATTTAATCAGTTTAGTATCGCAGGAGCTCAGAGTAATGAGTGTTTAATCAATTTCCTCTAATGTTTGTGTGCATGTGTGCGTGCGTGTGTGTTTTCTATTAGCTGTAGTGGTGTGTGCTTACCACATTAAATAACCCACCACAGTAATAACGTTTTGTCCCCAGTCAGGGATCAAACTGGCGAGGAACGCTGCTGATGGTGCAACCAGCCGTTCATCCCGCTGAGCGTTGAAAAGCTGCTGCTCTTCTTCTTCTGTGGTAAGACAGTAATAAAGTAGAGCGTCTGACATGGGTGTGGTTTTGATTCCTTGATGTGTCCCAAGTATCTGTTTTCCTCTCTGAAGCTTTCTCCGTTTATTGTTTTAAACACCCGTATCAACACGCAGGGCGCAGAAAGAGCATCCAAACCGCAGTTTCATTTTCTCTTCTTCTCTGCCTTCTTCTTCTTCTTCTTTTTCTTCTTTTTCTTCTTCTTCTTTTTCTTTTTCTTCACCACATCACAAACAAACACAGTCTTCTGCAGAATTTATTTTAACAGAAAAAAATGCTTTAATCTACATTTAGAGACAAATGTGCCATAAAAACATATTCTGCAGTGATTTTCTCCACTGATTTTTAGCTTCATGTGTTAGAAAAATGCTTTGTACAAAACTCCACTGAGTTCTGGTCGTTTGCAGGAGTAATTTTATTTTAAAACATTCAAAAAATGAACAAAAATTAAGAACAGAATGTGAAGAAACAGCGGTGCTGAGGTTTAGACTGCGTTGAACAGAAACATTGACTGGACTCTTTATCCTCGACGTGGAAAAAAAAACTCAACATCCGTTTACCAGCTTTTTTTTCAAGAGCATTCAGTCACATTTCGATGTTTTCTCCCACAGATGGAGTCGATGTGGAGGGTTATGAGACGATGTCAGTTTCTCTGTGACAGCCGAGCAAAGTTGAGCCACCGAAGAGGTGAAGAAGCTCCACGAGGGCGCCGAGGTAAGAGGAAATAAATGAACTCCTAGTTTTGAAAAAGAGGAAAAACTTTGCTTTGTGCTCGTATGTGTGTACAGCGTGTACAGCAGAGCTGCAGCTGATGAACAAACACCAACCAGCACACACTTATAAAAATAATAAAAAATACGAAGAAGGATCTTTTGTCCACAATGATGAGAGCAGTTTGTTTAACCACAGCATTACAATATATACATGCTGTAGCTCATAAACCTGATGATGCAGTAACACAATGTGGATGAAATGAGAGAAAGATAAAATACATCCAGCAGACAACATTGTCCAAGCTTTAAATATAAGCTGTCACGTGGTCACAACACAGAACATGAATGTAAAAACTGCGACAGTGTGAAAGGAGAACATGTAGGGAGTTATCACCTGAATCAGCTGCTTTGTTTATCCACCCAGACACAATTTTTACTGTTCTGGTTCCCTTTCTCTGCTCACATAGAGTCATCTGCAGAGAAAAGACAGAGAAAAACTATTTAAATCGTGAGAATGTGGCGTTTCTCCTGGTCTCTGTTTACATCTGGAGAACAAGCTTTGTTGGCCGGAGCGTCTCTGCAGCATTACAACATCTTAGTTTGAATTCCCCCTTTCTCTCTGGTCACAGCGCTGTGTTGAAAAACATCATGGTTGAGCTTAAAATACCTGTTGTAGTCGCCACAGTCACGGATGGAAATGATCCAACTTCCTGTGAAAAATAGCTTTTTTTACTTCCTCAAAACCTGGAAATGTCTCCTTTAAAATAAGAACATGTAAACGTCTTAAGGGAAGAAACTGTAGGATGTTAAGAGTTTTTTTCAAATGACAACATGTAAAGAAGTACATTGAACAGTTGTATAGATCGTCACTGTCAGAAAACACCCAAACAAACAGAAGAATAAACTATTTTCACGTCCCATCATGATCATCGTGGGTCGGGCCGGCTTGGATTTATGACGTCCCTTTCTCTAAAGTCTTTCTGCTTCAGCCTTGCTAATTAATTCAGCTACTGTTTGCTAAATTATTCCAGTCTGAGGCGGCCAAATAAACCCAATCCCAAACAATCGTAATGAGTGATTAAAAACACGAGCGTATTGTTGTCACGGCAAGATGAAAAACACGCTTTTCTAACCTCCATCAAATCAGCGACACGAGGTGAGAACGAGCCGGGATGAATGATCCTGACCTCGAAAAACCTGCGCTGTCAAAGTCATTTAAAACTACATCACACAGCTTTTATCGCAGGTTTCCAGGAATAGACGGACTCGTGTTTGTCACCGCGGTTCTTGAGACAAATGTGAATTGATTTGAAAGTACAGTAACGTGAACTGAGAAACACGGTGTGACCTCCTGCTGCAGCTCCCTCAGCTCCTCCCCA
The DNA here is from genome assembly GCA_963678695.2 of Diplodus puntazzo. Taxonomy (NCBI): domain Eukaryota; kingdom Metazoa; phylum Chordata; class Actinopteri; order Spariformes; family Sparidae; genus Diplodus; species Diplodus puntazzo. Next base: position 1,867,298 of record OZ023169.1, on the reverse strand, counting down.
GGTGAGATATCCTGAGCGCTTCGAGGACACGCTGTAATTTCCTTTGACAACATCTTAAATGGCTGCTGCTGATTTTTTTCTGGTGCGGAGCGTAGAGGGGGGAGGAGGAGGAGGAGGAGGAGGAGGAGGAGGAGGAGGAGGGGTTGATGTAACCGGGCTGAAATCACAGTCTTAACATCCCAATCTGTCAGAGTATCTGAAGATGAGACATCTGACAGGCTGCAGCGCTGAAGAAGGTGTCAGAAACACCAGAAAAGAAAACAGACACTCTCTCATACACACACACACACACATATTTACTCTGCCGTGTGCTGAACTTGCTGATTTTCGAGGTTTTACAGGATTATCTGTCCCATACTGCAGCAGTCACTTCTCTCTATATTTGGGGATTTAGTTAAATGTCTCTGATCAAATGCTCTTTGAAAATACGCTTCTTCTTCTTCTCTCTATGGTTCGTTTCATGTTGCCTTAAAAGACCACTTCAGTCTGTCTGTGTGTGAGATCAATGGCACAACTTATGTCCTGTAAAATCACCATAATACACTTTGTGTCAGATTCTTTGCTTTTGGGGGTTTATTTTTTGGGCTGAAAGTGAATTAAATCACAAAGTGACACGCCGGAAAAATAGAAAAACCTCGACGATGTCACAGAATTAAACAGCTTAATCTGAAATATTCAGTTCTTGCTGAGACGACCAATTAATCGTGCTGCTGCTAATGATTATTTTCATTATCTATTAATTTTTCTCATTATATTGTCGATTAATTGTGTCGTTGTTTGATCTCTAGCATGGAAGAAAATAGTGAAAACACGTCTCACAGATCCCTGAAGCCCAAAAATGAAGATTCAGTCATCATCTCCTCCGTCCATGTTGATTTAAAGTCAGGTTTCGTATTTCACGAAACATTTCTGGAGCTTCACAGTAAAACAGGAGGCTGGAGACTTAATTTAAAAATGGAAAAACAACCAAAGCTGCTGTGATCCAAGTCCAAGAAGCCCTGAGATCACAAACGGACCTGAGAAGATGTTATCTACAACCTGCTGCAGTCAGGCTGATAAACAGGAGTGAGGATAAATAGACATTTTAATCCCAAAGGTTAAAAAGTATCTCTGATCTCTCCTCCCGACTGTAAACGACTCTTTATTTCCAGTCGTGGAAATAAAGAGTTTGTTTAGGCAGGAAAAATTCAGTCAGTGAAGGTTTTTGTCTTCTGGTTAACTTTTCTTCTACAAAAACTACAGACTGTTCCAGAAACAGCTCAGAGGTCGACGACGCCTCTTTGTTTTTATGAAAGTCAGTTAGAGAGAGAGAACTTTATAATCAAAAAGACTAAACATCTGAAGACGACTCAACTCTGTTACCTGAAAATAGTACATTTAGCAAAAGCGGTGCATCCACCTCATGTCGATTGGCTGAAAACATTTCAGGGACATCACAAATCTCCTCCATCACTTTTCCTCTTGTTGCCTCGTAGGAGAGGGATCAGTTAACGGTTCAATAACAGACTGAATTTTTAATGTTTAGCTCTGGAATATGGAGCAGAATCTGATGTAGTTATTAACTCATTCACGGAATATTAAACTTCTGAACTTTTCTTTTTAATTTTAAAATCGCTGCTTCTGTTTGTGGAGTCTGGTGCATTTGGCAAAGACGGACGTGTCACTTTCTAATTAACTGTTACTCTTTCACTGTCAGGTGTATCTGTAGGAATGTTTTCCATAACGTCAGACACGATCTGCATGTAAAAAAAAGGCAATTAAAGTGGACCTTACGTTAACTCAATTAACTCAATACTGGAACAATCTCAAGGTGGAGACTCAGACACAAAAACATGGGGGGAATAATGCAGCAGATTCACCTTGAGTCAAGCTGTAGTCAAAGAAAACTATATAAGTGTTTGACTCCGAGTCACGTGACGACCTCGCAATTAAAAATCCACACTTTGTTCTCGACTCTTCTTTTCTTCCCTCCAGGTTCAAACATATTTTCTCTCTGACATTGACATGCTATAAGTTGATCATTTTTTGAGTCTCTGCGCCGAAGCTCATTGAATCCAAAAACAAGATCCAAATAGTTTGAAAGAGACACTTGAGATCCGAACAAGGAGTTGAAAACAGCAGGAACAAAAGGTGCAGGTGCGTCGACGCAGCCTTCAGAAACCAAAAGATAACGATTGCTTCGACACAATCAAAAGTAAACGTCCGGCCTCGAGGCCGAGGTCGAGTTCAGTTGTCTGTATTTGTTTTATCTAATACGGTTTGTGTCACTGGGTTTGTTTTGTTTCTCTTTTTGTTGTAAATATATAAAAAAAAAAAACTAAAAGAAATATTATTTTTTGTGTTTGTTTTGTGAAATTTTAAAAGGAGAAAAAAACCTCACAAATGTTTTTTTCCGGATAAAAAATTCAGCCTTGACATGTAAGAAGCGAATCAACCGGAGCTGAAACAATCGTGACTTTATTCAACAATCACAGTGAAATATTTTATACTTCACACTGAATAAACGTCTTCCCAGATTCCAGCGTCTGAATGGAGAATACTTCCTGCTCTTTGCGTTTTAAGTGATAATAAACTTCATATTTTGGCGTTCAAAGAAAAACTAATAAAAATGCTTTTCTACATAAAGCAGTTTGACACAGAAACAAAACAAAGTGCAGCCTTGAAATGTGAGAATCCTCAATCAGCCGAACAAAAGAGACGGAATCAGCAACTGTTAATCATTTAAATCACTTTAGATTATCATTTAATTGTGTGCTTTCTCTGATTATACCCCTTAATTTCTTGGGCTTCAAGGATCAGTGAGAGACATTATCCACTATTTTCTCACATTTAAGAAACCAAACAATCAATTAATTAATTTTGAATTTGTGTCAAATTTTCAAACAAGCAGCGATGGAAACAAACCTCAGAACGATTTACTTAAATACTGTTCTTAAGCACGATGTTCAGGTACTTTACTTGAGTAATTCCTTGCTCTGTCATTATTCTTCCTCTCCAACACTTTTATTTAATACATTTAGTTATTCGTTACTTTGCAGATTCAGATTATCGAGTTTATAGGTTCTTAATTGTGACACATTACCAATCAGATGTTGTTGTGTGAGAGGAAGGAGCATAATTTAATATAATAACATAATTTTTAATCTGACAGAACAATATATATATCAGTCCCGATAATCTGTCTGCCGTGTTGAGAAGGATGTTCAGTTTACCGTCAAAGAGGAAAGAAACCGAAAATATTCACACTGAATGAGCTGCAATCAGAGAATATTGACTTTTTTTCATTAAAAAATGACTCCAAGTTATTAATTTATTATTAAAGTAGTTGGCGATTACTGTAGTAACTGACAACGTATATTTGCTGTTGCTCCGTCTCTGCTGGAGTCACATCAGAGCAGTGATGGTTGTTTCACACTGAAACTCCCATGATCGCACGCTGCAACACGACATCATCGTCGGCGTGGCAGGGATTTGTGTTTCCACCACAGCGGGTCCAGCAGCTTGTCCTGATTCCCACAGTGCTATCGAAGAATCACTGCTAGCAAAGAGGCTCCGCTAATTTAGTTGCAAACACTTTTAATTTCTTCACACACAGACTTCTCACGTTATTAGCCGTTTTTATTCTGGGCAGCAAGCCGCCAATGTGGCCGTCTTTTTTGCGGCTAGGTCTGCGGATTTAGACAGAAGGCGGGATACTGGGGGTCTGTTTTGGTCCGCCAATAAGACACCTCAGAGGGAACACTTATTTCCACCTCCATTGCTGTAAATCCGAGGCGTCGATGTGCCGGCCTCTGTGTGAGATGGGCGGAGGTGTCGATGACGTGCACTGTTGTGCGACCCACAGCCGAGGAGTTTTAAAACCAGGAAACAGCTGATCACAGCAGTCAGTCCATCACTTCATCCGTCAAGATGAGGAACTGGACAGCCGCTGAGATTCAGGAGATGCAGCGTCTCCTCGGTCTCTGTAGCTGTCTTCGTTGTCCTCTTGTTGTTGTAGCAGGAAGCTACTAACGTTTGCTACTTTCAAATTAAAAGCCCCCTGCTAAGAACGCAGTTCTAAACTCCAATGGGGTGCAATGTAAAGCTCTTATTTTGAAGACAATTCGACCTTCTTCACTGTTCACGCCCAACTTCCTTTTTCATGTCACGTGACATGTTTTCGCCGACCCCAGTGGAGCAGGTCCATTGCAGGTGCAGCTCAACTCGGCGCAGTAAAATGGTGAATCACGGACGGCTCAGATTCTCAAAAATGCTGGTAGAAAAACGGCGTATGTCTTTTGTTTTCATTGCTTTGATTGAGAGACCCCTAGTGTTAGAAACTACATACTGTGTGTTTAAGCTGAGAATCACACGGCAGCAACATATACATAATTTCATCATCAAACAGCATCACTGTGACAGAAGCATAATTAGACTTCAGGCCTTGAAGCTCCGACGTGTCGAGCGGCTTGTTGCTCACTTTCATCTCCAAACACTTAAAAAAAGGTCCAAGAGTGTCGACACATCAATGTATGTGCAGTCTTTTATACGCCACTGTAAAATCTGACGTATTGCCCCTTTAAGCAGCAGCCGCGTGTGTCTGTCTTGTCGCGTTGAACCGCACCCATCTGCCGCGCCGCCGAGGTTAAAAACAAAAGGCAGATGAACATTATATAACATGACTGCGCCGCCGCGCAGATCTGCCTCCCGACGCACAAACGCTCTTCAAACTCGCTCGCATTACACAGGGGAGTTTGCATCCCGACCCGGCGACGCGCAGGGAATGTAAAGGAAAACACGTTAGTCTAGTTAGATGTGACAGACTCAAACGGCTGCGGGCGCCTTTGATGAGGGAGAGTCAGGCGGTTAGTGTTCGCCGCTTCACGGTGTTAATATAGGTTAATACGACGGCGGCACATAAAGGTATACAGCCGAGAATAAACATGACAGCAAGAAAGGAGGGAAACGCTGATGCACTTGTCCAAACGTGGCCCGACAAGAGGAGCGGAGCTGACAGGAGCACCATCACACACTCACACACACACACACACACACACACACACATATATATATATAAATATACACACACACACACACACACACACACACACTGAGAGCAGTGCTGAGAGAGTCTGTGTTGGTGTAACTGTCTGTTCCTGCGACAACGCTTTCATTTCAGCTCTGACCCAAATAGACCCACAAGGCTGGCACTCTGTATGTGTGTGTGTCTGTGTGTGTGTCTGTGTGTCTGTGTGTGTGTGTGTCTGTGTGTGTGTGTGTGTGTGTGTGTCTGTGTGTGTCGCAGCTTGAGGAAAGGTATTATTTTGGAGTTTTGAGGTTAGGAACAAGATTTGTTTTAGATCAAGGTGAGGCGTTACAGAACAAAACACACAGATGTAAATGCAGGGTCACAGTGTGTGTGTGTGTGTGTGTGTGTGTATATACTGTATATGTGTGTGTGTGTGTGTGTGTGTGTGTGCACACAACACTTAAATGCACACTGCACCCCAATTTCCCCCGTTGTGTACCTTTTTTTGTGAACCTCGAACAAATCTACTGTAATAATTGTTTCAAAAGTTTCGACCCTGTTGGATTTCGGTTCACTGTTGATTTGAAAGGGTTCTGTATTCAGGTGAGAAAGGGCCACACTGTACACACACACACACACACACACACACACTGTACACACACTGAACACACACACTATACACTCTCAGACACACACAGCAGATGGTAAGTGCAATTCTGCGCCGAGCCCCGTTCCTGAAAAATAGCACAGAGGTTTGAATACAGTCTTTGTGCGCCCAAGACCTCAATAGCCTCGATACAATTGTGTAACGGACCTCCTTTCACAGAGATGGAGAGGCCGAATGAGAGAAGGAGGGAGGAGGAGAGGGAGAGCGAGAGATGTGGCACAGGGGAGAGAGCTGAAGAATAAGGGAGACAGATCGAGTCGGAAAGAGAGAAGTAGAAAGAAAATGAGAAAAAAGAAGAAAAGGAGGGTTGAGAGGGAGACAAAGACGAGGGACAGAAGAGAGGAGGATTTAGAGGAAACGAGTGTCATTCAGGACAAATGGAAGAAGAAAATTAGGGATAACAGAAGAACTATACGGCCAAAAGTATGTGGACACCCCGATATTAAACACACGTGTGATGTGACAAAAAAAACCTCTGAACATCAACATCAACAACGTCGCTAGAATACGATGATTGATTTTTGTTTTCATGTCATACACATAACCTCGATGGTTTACACCAAAAACACCAAATTGCAAGTTATTTTCTTTATGCTCGACAGAGAAAAGAGTTCCCTTCCTGAAGCAAAGCTCAAGTTTTTCATAATCATCCGACCAAAGAACCCAAACCTGCGCTATGTGTCCAACGCTACAGTAAAATGTTGGCTTTTGTCCTCAGTGAGAAAAGGTAGAATCCACTTTCATTCTCAGCAGTGGACACAAATATTTACTGGCCGCAGCATCGATGGCAGTGATGGAAACATGAAGCGTTGGTGGACACGTGCATTTTTTCTGGTTCGATGCTACGAATGATGCTGTTTAAATTACTTTTCCACATGTTCGGTTTGCGTAGCTAAAAGAGAGACTGAAGTAAAAGATATTTCACTTGTTGTTTTCTGGCGGCTTTCTTCTCTTCCCTTCCTGTGATTGTCGCACATGACACACCAGAAGAAAAACAGAAGTGCAAACTCGTCCTCTGGCCCGATGGGAAAGGAAACAGCTGTTCACGACCTTTTTAACTTACTCTGTGGTGGTGAAATTACAGCTTTTACAAATTGAAGATGAAGCGCAAATTTAAAAAAATTAGGCTTAGACCAAGATAAATGTGTCCATGTACTTTTGGCCCTGTTGTGCGAGAGAAGACAAAGAAAACAAATTGGGATCACGACACAGTTTAGCTGTAAAATTAGCAGATTTTTTTTGTCTCCTCTAAAAAAGGTGTTGCTGTGTAGCAGTGAATCATTAACACGTTCGACTGGAAACAGTCACAGTCAGGTGTTTCCCTGAATAAAACACCCCGAGTGCATGAAAGTGAGTAAAAGTTCAGCAGTTTAGGTAAAAAGTGTCTTCCAGCTTTCATTTGAGGGTTTCCTGTGTGTGCTTTTGTTTTTAGCTTCATCCAGAAACTGACTCAGAAAAGTGAAAGTCTTCGTCTGCAGCTCTGCGTTCGCAGCACACGCGGCAGAATGTGAAGTTTTACGTCGCGCTCTTTGATGAAGTTTTGATCATCGTAACCTGCTCGATCGCTTTGTGGAAGACGAGTCTGTTCTGTGTGAAGCACAGAGAGCCAAAGATTTCAGATATTTATGTGGTGGAGGGAGAGAAAATCTGACAACTGTCGGATCGAAGCGAGCAAACGCCTCCAAATTTACTCAATTACCTCGTTGATGTATTGATTTTTTAAGCAAACATGTGAGCGGTATTCAGGGAGGCTGGAAGCAGAGGAAAACTAATTTCGTCACCTTCTGTCTTGGTTAAAGTCTGTGCCAGAAAAACAGCGATCAGCGAGCTGAACTGAAATGAAAGGTTTGAGAATGAGGGCAGACTGAGAGAGAGAGAGAGAGAGAGAGAGATCAGGTTATAAGGAGGGCGTGAAAGAGACGAAGAGGATGGAGGGAGAACAAAACAGAGCGCTGGGAGAGACGATGAATCGAGACCAGAAACAAAAAGAAGACTAATAGATGAGAGATTTGAATGAACACACATTTTGTTGAGTTTCTCAGTGTGTTCGAGGTCGTCACATGTCGTCCTATATTGAGGTCGTATATGTGTCTATACAGAGCGAGATTATCATCATCATCATCATCATCATCATCATCATCAGCGTCCTCAGCTGCAGGAGTTAGACAGTGACAGTGATCCAGCGGAGGGAGAACAAAGACGACAGCTTCTACACTTTTTATGAATTTAGATGCCAGACAGGAAGCAGGAAGTGCAGATCAAGATAAAGTCTTTGTCGAGGCTTCTTTCACGTAAAGCGATTGTCCGATTACCGTTATCAGCGCCGTAACCGAACAATAAAACTGCTGCGTTGACGCAAAAACCTGCATAACACAGAAAAATCAGAATTGATATCGATAAAGAATTGAGCAGATTGGAAGAATTGATAACAATGAATTCCCGTTCCTGATCACGTCTCCTTCCACAGCACCTGAACGGACAGAAACTATCAGTTGTTAAAGATAAACCTGCTCACAGCCGATCTGATCGGTTACACATCTGAATAATAATCTGAATCTGCAAAGTAACAAGTCACTAAAGATACCAAATAAATGTAGTGGAGTAGAAATATAAAGCAGCAGAAGATGAGAAAACGGAAGTATTAACTTGTATTGTGAGTAAAGAGTTACAGCCAGTCACTGTCCATCAGTGTGATTGATTGATTACTAATAATCAGTTTTATTATGTTACTTTAGTTTAAGTAGGAGAACCGACAGCGCTGAATATTTCTGATCGATCGAGGAAAAACCGGTTTGTTTGTGTCCACTGTGCTTCAACACAAACACGTAGAAATCCAGACGACAGATGAACCAGCAGCCGCGGTTTTTGTTTTGTTGCTTACGATAAAGTATAAACTGATATTATTGATAATGATATAATTGCCCAGGAGCGGACTGGGATAATAATTCAGGTCGGTAATCTGACATCAGTCCAGACAAATCACCACAATCACTGCGTTCACTGCGTTTATGTTGATGCTGATGACATGTTTCATTTTATTTTAAATACATCCCATCTTCGTTAAAACAACCCCGCGTCTTCAGAGTTATAGACGGATATAATTAGGTGAATGCTGATAGTGATGTCACCTAGTGGCTGCATTGCATTGTGGGTAATGTAGACAGGAAGTGCTGAAGAATGCGTGAATTGAATGATAGATTTTTAACATTTGTTTTTAAACTGTTCATAATGAGTCCAGTATCAGTGGACTGCTTTTCAAAAAAAAAAATGATGTGACTACATTACCCACAATGCAACTGAGTGACATCACTGGATCAATTCATCAGATTACGTACAGCTTCCTCTGAAGCCACAAAGAGGTTTTACACTACTCAGTGAAACTCAACAGGACCTGTGAACACACTTTAATAAAGTAGAATTGGCGGCGTTGCCCTTTAAGGTCTTTCTGCCTCGTGTGAACCTCTTGTTGTTTAAAGGTGCCACATAAACAAACTTTCCTTCCTCCAGAGCAGCCGTTTGTTCACACGCCTGCGAGTCGGAGCTGAGCGTGTCAGCTGCAGGTCTGACTGGTTCCCAGTCGGTCACTGAGATAAAAGCGTTTCTATTTAAAGCTGCGGTGTAGCTGCAGCATATGTGGGGTCACCTGAGGACAGCCAGCCGGCCCCTCGCTCGTGTTCGCTGTCAGGGGTTTTTTTTTCTTTCCTTTCCTCTGCGGAGGATGAGAGTATGTTTGTGCGCTCATGTGTGGCGCTCTGCCTGCATTCATGCATACGTGTCTGCGTGGGTGGAGAATGTGTGTTTACTGATGTAGTGACCTGAAAGACTGAGGTGGTGAGCGGATGGTTTTTAGAGCCAGTGAATAAACACGACCGACGGTATATAAAAGTCTCTCCTGAACAGGTGACTCACGGCTCAGGCATTTATATTTATTTATTTATTTTATTTATTGTATTTTTTGTCTTACAGCCTCGGCTGGGAGAACACGTGCCGGCCCGGAGTCGTTCGCCGGCTCAAACGTGAGAGGCGGTGTGTACATTCAGCTGACTGCCTGGTATCCTGGGAAGACCCGTCACACAGGCCAGGTTTCCACCACATCACACACACACACACACACACACACCTGACACACAGACTCTCCCTCCTCGTCATATACGAGGAGTCCTCAGTTGGACCTGCAGCCGTTCTCTGTGGTTCTGTTCACACTGCAGGGAGACGTTTTCACAAATCTTTTGACTTCCTGTCCGGCGCCTCTGAGGGTTTGGTTCAGACTGAAGTAGCTGCACAGAGATGTCTTGTTTCTGTTGTTATATCGAGTCTTCGTCTCCTCCCTCCTGCCTGATGTAAAGTCAGGTTAGGTTCGTAGTCCACAAAACATTTCTGGAGCTTCACAGCAAACCAGCGAAAAAGCCTTCTCCTAAACAACTGAAGTAGCTCGGGACGCGTTTTAAAACAAAAAAAAACAGCCCAAAAAATACAAAACTGGACTTATAACACCTCGTCAGGTGTCGACATCCTGAACTGATTTAAAAAGACGTTATTTAAAACCTTTTTAAAGCTGTAATCGTCACTTCAACGCTGTGTAAAACGTCTTTGTACATCAGTTTGGGATCTCAAGGCTTTTGGAGACTCGTCTTATGTTTCTCATTCAAAAACTTTAATTTGTAAAAACAACTAAAGCTGTCAGATTAATGTAGTGAAGTAAAAAGTACAATATTCCCCCCTGAGATGTCGTTGAGTAGAAGAGCAGAAGGTGGCACAGTCATCAGTGGTTACAGTCATCTATTACTTTAAGCAGTAACACAGTTAGATTCTCCACGATTCAGTCGTTCAGTTCATTTAACAGAAACCACAAGAACTGAAGAATAATTGATTTGTTGGTGCGATAAGAAAAGAGAAAGGAAAAGTCACAATTTGGGTCCATTCGTCGATAATTTATATTCCTTTAGTCTTAACTTCTTCCGACAGGAGACATGTTTTCTCTTCTTCCTGCCGGCTGTTGTTGGGTTTGTTTGTTTTCTTTATGTTGCTGCCTTCAGCATGAAAGTGTCTCCACCCTTTTCTATTGAGTTTCCACCTCAGGGCCGCCCTGTGGCGTGCAGCAAGCGCTCCCAGTCTGCAGCCCAGTCAGCTGTCGGTCCGACAGTTTCTGCAGCGACAGGCGACTTTTTCAGTGTGTTTCTTCAACGCAGCCGAACTCAAAACAAAAGACAAATGATGCTAATCAATAAGTTTTGATTGAGGTTAGTCTGATTCTGCAGAAGAGAAACAATATGACCCGTCGTTTATTTTATTTATTGCAGTTATGTTGATGAAAGCAACGCAGAAGTAGTGAAACACATTGCTCTGCAAAGAAAGTTATACTGTGAAGAAACACGCTACTTTCAAACGATGGTAACTAGAATTATGTAAGACATTTTATTTTTGGAGTAATTTGCCGACCTCTGGTACGTCACTGCATCCCGTCACTGCTGCCAAACAATCGTCCTTCAGATTTGAGCTTGAGCGTTTTATACGTGCAGGGATTTGATCAGGATGTCGGTGTGTGTGAACGCAGCCTGTCAGGGGTCCTGTGAGGACGCGGCGGTCCGGCCAAACGATCTGTCAGAGCTGAGGCATCCGAGACAGGCGGCCATTAGTTCATCTAGGAGCGGGTGGGGCTGAGGAGGAGGAGGAGGAGGAGGAGGAGGGGTGGAGGTTTAGACAGGCAGGCCGGATTGACACAGCAAATGTTCTCATGTTAAAGGGATTATCACAGAACAGAGGAGGGGAAGCACCACGGACTGACATTTCATCTACTGACAGAGCAGCCTGCAGGGACTATATTTCACAGCGGCGGGACACAAACTGCTCTCACTCATTTCAGGAATGAAGAGAGGAACATTTATCTCCTCCTGAAAAGATGTTCAGTTAAAAAAATGAAAAAAAAAAGAAGAAGAAAGAAGTCAGAAGGCCACACATAAAATCGAGCATGTAAACTTTAAAATCCAGGGAGGAGAAAACACAAAAAGCTGCAGGGACGTGGCTGTGAGCCGACAGCGGTGAATTATTTATTCTCATGTTGGAGGGATTATCAGCCAACGGAGGAGGAGGAGGAGGAGAGCTGGAGCAGTCTGACAGCTAATAGAAGGCTGGAGAGTCGTGTTGTGGGGCGACAGAGGACAGAAACGTTGTCTCGTTTGCTCAGTTTTTTCAATCTTCCTCTGATTGAATAGATATAATGAGAGCTGCGATGACTGTTAGCAGGATGCCAGCTAGTACGTTAGCGTGCACAATGACATCCGGAGAGAGATCCACCACCTGAAGAAAACAGAAGACAGGAGGCAGAAAATTAAAACTAAAGCGACCTCGGCTGACAGAACGATCAGGAAGTGAAAACATCGCAGTCAGGTGGTTTGGAACAGGCTCATAAATAGTTAAACGTGACATAATAATAAAGAAGAAGCTCCTCATGCATCAGCGTTCACATTAGTCCCTCAGTCGCAGTCATGCAATACGACTTGATGTATCATGTATACAGACGGCAGCGGAGGGAGATTCATTACACTGTGAGGTCGACCGGTCACGGAGCTGCAGACAGTGAAAGCAACACGTCCGCCGTAGACCTGTTTAAAAGTCACGTACAGACTGAACGTAGTCCTGCCGCGTGATTCGGTTTTTTCTCAGTTTGTACCATAAAGCTTTTAAAGAACCCTCGATGATCGTTTCTCCTGCAAAACACTTTATTTCTGACATTCAGGAAGCTGCAGGGTTTTGATGCCGCTGCTCAGCATATTTAAAAAAAACAAAACTTGCCGCTAATAATCGTTTTCCACAGATAACAACTCCTCATGATTTTACCATGCAGTCTCCATATTGCTCACAGTCCACTGACAGGTGTGTTTTAACAGGGGAAGGTCAATATTTTACCCAACCGTAACCCGTGATCATAGAAAACACAGAGATATTAAAGGAGCAGGCAGCAGTTTGTCTCTGGGGCCTGATTTATGCTTTTGCGCTGAATCTAGACGAAAACCTCCTCTGTGCAGATGTGTAACCTGCGCACCTCCTCAGAAATAACAAGGACCGCAACAAATGTGATTGATCCGCCTGGTAGCATTTCATTGTCAGGTTTCTCCTGCAGTGCGAAGCAGCAGTGGAATCCTCTCCTCTACTTTCCCCAGTAAACACACTGCACTCTTCGGCTGTTTCAGTTCCCTCCTGACAAACCAGCCGCTGCTCCTGATCGCTCTTGGAGAGATTAGAAAGGCTGGAAGTCTGAAGAGTCCACGAGACGCCTGGTGGCTAACGCTGAATGCTAACACCGAGTCTTTGAAGCTCCGCCTCCACCAGCTGCAAGCCGAAAGGGTCGGTGTGTTTAAAGGGGAACGTACAGCTGACAGTCCGCTCGCCACCGCCAGCAGCAAATGGGGGGATGGATTTCAGAATATTTGGTTCGTCCCCTTTATTCTTTAGTGACAACATGCACTCACACTGGCGTGAGTGTCCCGGTAAATGTTCAGCGGGGTTGAGGTCAGCTGACCGTCAGCTTTGAGGGGTTTGTTGACATGACTCAGCAGGTTGTCATTAAACAAAATGAGGACAAACCAAAAAACTACAGACTTTTCACTCGACCGTTACGCTGATATCATCATCTGTAATGGGAAATTAAAGTATTTTGTTGGTGACCTCGGACAGTTTGCCTGCAGCAGCTCACAAACTGGCAGTTAAACGTGTATTCAGACCTGAATAATCCAGTTTTATAAATTCTCGTGTTTCTCGAGACCTTTGAGCTTTAAGTTGACTCTGTAATTTCTTCAGCAGCCTCCTGACTCTCCTGTGGGAGTGTCGTGTGTCTGTGTGGTAATATTTGTTAATTCTCTGGCAGTCTTCATCGTCCTCACCTGTGAGGACCTTCAGTGTGTCAGCAACCTTTCAGTGATGATCCTGTATATTATTCATACGATACGCCAGTTTTGCCGTGACAGCCTCGCGCCGTCCATCCCTGTCTTTCCCTCATAATGGAGATTAATGGATGAATGCATGACTTCACCGCCACAACGGCTGCGAATGAAGAGCTATGCGTTGATGCTGCAGCCGGCTTCGCGTGCAGCCAGTCGTCCATTCATCCAGGCGTTTGGATATGTAGGCCGACGCAGCGAGCAGGCAGCGACCGCAGGCACGAGCTGCAGACGCATGGGAGGGAGGAAGGGGGAGGAAGGGGGGAGGTGTGTGTGTGTGAGGGGAGGGTATAGGAAGCGAGAGAGTGAGGGGAGGGTATAGGAAGAGGAGGAGGGTGGAGAGGCAGCGAGCGATGAGGTGAAGAGAGGAGAGTTGTCCTCAGAATGACCCACAGCAGCACCAGACAGCCTCGGCCTCCCTCCTCCTCCCTCCCTCCCTCCCTCCATCAGTCTATATCTCTCCAGCCTCGCTCGCTCGCTCGCTCGCTCTTTGCTGCGTAATCGGCTGAAAAAAGAAAAAAAAACACACAGCAAAGCGCGGCCTGCACTCTGAAACATCCTCTCGTGGAGGGTTCAGCGAGGAACCCCGGAGCTCCATCAGACCGGCCGCGACCACAGAAAGAACGGAAGTTGTTTGTGTTGATGTTCAGCTCAGATGTTTTCATGCTTCATCACAAACCTGCGAGTAAAAATTGTGCTTCTGTGGAATTTTGACTGACAGCTGTTTCTGGCTTCTGTATACTGAAATACAGAATTTTTCGTTTTTTTTAGATCTTTTTTAAATGACATCATGACCTGATTTTCTTGAAATTCAATGTAAATATGTGAAACCTTTTATACCGAAACGTGTCTAATGATGTCACAAACGTTGGCGTTCAGGTGTCCTGGTCACCTGAGAGTATTTTGAGGCGCTGGTCTTGACTACGGAAGCCCTGAGGGACAAATGAAGCTGTCTTTCTTCTGGTTATCCATTTTCTACGTCTGAAATAAGTTGTGTTTATGACTTGAGATAATTTCCTTAGTTTTGCCACATGAAAGTTTTTTTTTAATTTATTTTTTCCCCAGGAGAATTTTTTTTTGTCATGTTTGAAACTTGGTGAAAAAGATTTTTCTAGGTGCAATTTTTTATATTTTAAGGAGATTTTTTTTGGCTTTTGGTTTTGAATTTTTTTTCAATTATTTTATTTTTCCGCGTTATTTTTTTTTATTCAGGAGAAAAAATCAAGTCAAGTGAATTTTGTTTCGATGTGTAAAACCGATGTACATTTATTTATTTATTTATTTATTTATTTATTTCAGGATAATTTTTCTTTGTCATGTGTGAGACTGAGTGAAAGGATGAGAAAGAAATATGTTCATGACTTTAGAACTGGGATCATTTTTAGAAGTTCCTAAAAAAAAAAAAAAAAAAATTATTATTATTATTTTTTTGGCATCTGAAAATGTGAAAGGATTTTTTTCTTCTTTTGTCAGAGTGATAAAAAACATTTCTGTGTAAAAAAATGTCTTTGTTGAAATCGAATAGATTTGGAGGATTAACAGCTACATTCTGTTATTCTCAGAAAACCAGAGTGATAAAAACAATATTTTTCATTTTATTATTTCTAATATATATTAAGATCTTTTCTCTGTTGCTGAAAATACGTCTGTATCTGAGACGGCGCTTCAACATTTATTGGTGTAAAACCACTTGATATTTTTAGAGACATGTCAGGACGTCTTCCGATTATGTTTATGGAAACAAAATCAGGTGTTTTCAGTCGAACTCTGATCTTTTCGAGCCCTAACAAAGTGTTTCTTGTTCTTAAAAAGCTGCCGAGCCAGAGACGACTGTTTGAGACAGCGTGAAACTCTGGATATTTTTGACTAAACGTTGGGATATTTCCACCTGTTGAGACAACATTTCAACACATATTAGCTAAAAACCACTAAACATTTTTCAAAAGAGACACAGGAACATTTTCCAGCTGTGTTTGTGGAAACAGTTCAGATATTTTAGGCTGAAACTCGATGTTTTCTGAACACGAGCTCGGTGATTTTTGTGCCTAAACCTCGGCAGAACACGAGAACAGCGTCGTGACGATCTTAAAAAACAGAAACTGGTGGCTTTTTTTTTTTTTGTGGCATGTTGCGTTGGATTTAACATTTGTTGCAGAGTGACACGCGGTGTCTCCTCTTCCTGCCGCCATTTTGGATTTATGATGCCGCGTCTTAAAGTGACGAAGAGATAAAAGAAGAATTATAAAAAAAAACAATAATCAGCTGTTATCTCGCGGTCCGCCACTAGATTACTGGAACCTGGTCGTTCTGCACAAACGGTTAAAAACGACTTCCAGACATCAAAGTGTTGAAGCGATTCACTTCTCTGCTATTTCAGCTCATATTTTACTGATTATCCCACGTACAAGACATAAAGTCGGACCCAAAAAAGATCCAGTACAGAACCACTTCTTTTTGAGAGTGTGCTGTCAAGATGGAGTGTGTGAAGCATTAAACACGAGATTTAGTCCTCATCGACCTGCCATATAGACTCCCAACACACACACACACACACACACACACACACACACACACACACGTCCGTGTGTGTGTGTGTGTGTGTGTGTGTGTGTGTGTGTTGGTAGAAGTAGGTCAGTAGTGAAAGGGTTCTCGACTGTCCTCACGCGGCCTCTGTTCGGCCCCTCACACCACTCGTGTCGGCTCTAATTTTCTCTTCCTCGTCCTCCTCCCCCTCCTCCCCCGCCTCCCTCATCCCTTTCTCTGCGCTCTGATTAGGAGGGGAGCAGGTCCCACCCCTGGTTCAGACGGGTCTTGTGCAGGTTAACTCTTAACTCGCCGCCTTCCCCCCTTTCTTCTTTTCTGCTTTCTTTATTTCCCTGCCTCCTGAAAAACAGTCGACTTTGATCCCTCGGCGAGCCCGGCGGTCTGCTCGTGTTCCCACAGAGGCCTCTGCCAGACCATTTGCGGCGTGTAACTGGTGTTTTTCGAGGGAGACCCGACGCCACAAAATGGGGCAGAGCTCGATGTTGTGCAGGAACATGAATCAACCTTTTTCCCCCTCCTTCGCTGACAAGAGGCACACAAAAAAAAAAACAGGAGAGAAATTAGGAAGAAAAACTGAGCCAGTGAACTTCCAGGAAGGCTGGATAATGCCCAGATCTGTGAACAAATGGTGTATTACCTAACCCCAGCCAGCTTTACATGATTTACAGTAGGAGGCGGAGGAGAGGCGGTGTTTGAGCTCACACTGCCATCTGCTGGAGGGAAACGCAACCGCAACGCTAAACCCTCTTATCTCACCACCGCACAGGCAGACGTGCCAGAACGCCCCAACATGGCTCCCGAAAAATGTCTCCGGCTGCCTGTCGGACAACATTCAGCCCGAACCAGGACGGACTGAACCAAAGGAAAAAGGACAAAAACACCCCACAGAATGTGAAGCTCGGTGTGCCGGGTCGGGCGGTGAAAAGGTGGCGTGGCGAGCGCAGAGGCAGCAGTTTGAATCTGCAGGAGAACAGTATGTTCCCTGGACTGGTTAGACTGGTTTCTATGGTGCTGCTGGTTTCTATGGTATTTCACCAGGCGCACTTGGCGACGGCGCTGAATACCTTGAATGATTCAGGCGGGTCACCAAGGACGAAAAATACAGGCTGAGTGTGGGAATTAGGCTGCTCGCAGGGAAGAGAGGCGCTCAGAGACTCGCAGGACGGGAATATCTTTCCAAAACATGCACAGAATAAAAAACTGAAATATGAAATATGAACGCTGTTTCCTCACGGGGAGAATTTATCAGATGTGCTGCAGCAGGACGGTCACAGCACAGAGGTCAAAGGTCAGGACTCAGTTCATATAAATACAGCAGAAACTCAAACTAATGTGTGAATTTAAAGCAAAATCTGGTCTTTTACTCGAGTGTAAGACGAAAATATTAAAACATAAGTCTGCTGTTCATCTTGATGAAGCAAAGACTGTAAAGAATGTAAAAATATAACCGTACAGAGAGCACAAAACAATTATTATTATCAGTTAAATGACCTTTAATAGGATGATAAAATAATGTCCTGACAGACATTAAATTTAATATAAACCTGAATAAGATATTTTTTCATTACAGTAGTACAGTTGAGTTAAATACTAAATAATTAAATGAACACAATCAACAGTTTTCAGCGCTCAGTGAACTAAATACTGCGTGAAGCGCTCTGATAGGTCCACATCAGGGAAGTAACAATAATAATTCACCTCAAATGCATCAAACTGAAGTAACGAGCCTGTTTTCAGAATGTGGAGAAAGTTCAGATGTAGAGAGAAAAGTTCAGATACATGAAAAGTTCAGTAACTCACTGCGACGAGAATCGATATTCAGACGGATGTTCGAGCATTTCTGCGTCTGTTCATGGAGGATTTTATGTAAATGAATCTCGTACATGCGGCAGTTTCCACAATGATTGAGATAAAATTATAAATATAAAAACACGATCAGACACGTTTCTAACTCTGATTAAAATAATACATGTTTTCGTCGTAGGTTTATTCATGAATCCTCAGTTTTATGCTCCTGATGTAAAAACGATAGAATCTAAACGATAGAAATATAAAGAAGAACTGATCAGATTTATCAGATGTTGTTGTTTAATTCTGGTATCGAGACGAACTCGCTCTTTAATGAAAATACAACTAAACTCCACCTTAAAAACATTAAATGTTTCTGTGGAAAAACATTTTTTTGTGAAGAGAAAAAAAAAATATTGGAAAGTTTTTTCATGTATGAAACAGAGTCGGGGGGAAAATATCTAATATCTTTTTTTATTTCAAGTATTAAATTGAGTGAAAATAAGTATTTTTTCTTGCTCGGTTTCACACATGAAACAAAAAAAGATTCTCCAGGGAGAAAAACAATCAGTCGACTTCACACGTTAAATTATTGTTTCCTGTTTCTCTCACGTGTTTCTGACTGGAAGTGGCGAAAAAGTGTTTTTCTGATCTGTGGAAACACAAATAAATCATGAGTTTGTTCTTTTTTTTCTCATTTGTGAAATCGAGTGAAGTGATTTTCAGGAAAAAAATAATTATTGTCCATTTGAATCTTTTTTTTTCTTTTTCTGGAGAATTTTTTTCTTTCACATACGGACGTAGGACAAAAAAAACAAAAACGGTTCAATTGTATGTTTTGTCAGATCAAGTAAAAACGAATGTTTCTGAGGAGCAAAAATTATTTTGTCACATGTGCAATCGAGCGTAAAATACTTTTTTGGGAGACTTTTTTTTTTATTTGTGAAATCAAGTGAAAAAAATGATTTCAAGGATTTTCTAAATTATTATTCATAAAAAAACATGTTTAAGATAATTCAGTTTTTTCATGTGCGAAACAGAATTTTTGAATATTTCAAAAAACTGAATGACAAACTAAAAATATTATTCATCCAAAAAAAGTAGAGAATTTTATTTTTGTTAAATAATATTTTTTTTTTTTTTTATTTATAAAACATTTTTGTTGAGTAAAAACTGATGTTTGACTGGAGAAAGAATTATTTTTGTGCAATCAAAAAAAAAAGATTTTCCGGTAATTAGAAAAAACCAAGAGGGGAAAAAAGTGTTTTTTTTAAATTCCAGATAAATTTTTCTTCAAAATATTTTATCCAGGAACGTAAAAAAAGAAAAGAAAAACTCGCCGAAAACAAAATAAAGGTTTAATTGTTTGTTTTTCAGAAAAAAATAAATGTTTCCTAGGAGAAAAAAAATATTGTATTTTTAATTTTAGGACAATATTTTCGCCCATATGTGAAATCGTGTAAAAAAAGTTTTTTTATTACTATTATCCATCAAAAAAGAGAGAAAGAAACGGATGTTAACATCTGTGGAAACAGACAGGCAGAGAAGTTTTTTTTCTCTGGTGATCAGTTTGTAAAATGTCTGAAACAGTTAAAAAAAAAATGTAATGACTTAAAAAAAAAATTTGCGAGAAAGAAAAAAATCATTGTTTCACACACGCAAATTTTTTGGTTTGTTTGTTTGATTTCAAAAAATAGAATAAAAAATAATTCCACACAAACTTTTTCCCCTCGTGAAATGTTTTTCTTTGCTTTGTTCCACACGAGGGAATTTCAGAGAATTTTGTTTTTCCATCTGTGAAACTGAGTGAGAAAAACACACCTGACATCTTAAATTTCCTTCTGTCATTTTCACCGGACCCTCACCTGACTCACCTGACTGTTTCTCATGTTGTCTCATTTATATTAAGCCCGCGTAGAAACGTTCATCAGTCTTTAATCGTTTCATCCCGGTTTGAAAAACATCCACTGTAAATGTTTCTTTTCATGTGAACATTGAAATCTTACACAAAATTTGATTACATGTTTTTCTGCTTTTGAATCTTAAGAACTAAAATGTCATTAAATCTAAACGCTCGGTATGAAAATTTCATTTTCCAGCTTATTAAATGTGTTTTATATCATTACAAACTGAATATTTTGGATGTTGGTCTGACAGAACAAGACATCAGAGACCATTTTCAGAGTGGATACTTGATAAATATTGATTAATCTTTCTCTGATGTGTCGATAAAAGTCAGAATCATTTCCCAGAGCCTGAGGTCACATCGGACCGACAGTCAACAACACAAAGATGTTTAACTTACTTTGATTGATTCATCGATAACAAAGAAAATCCTCAGAACAGCACAAAGATAAAAACAACAAACAGCCTCTGAATCAAATTTGTTTTTCACTTTTTATTTTTTGCTTGCAGACAAAAAAAGATATCCATGAAAGTCCAGATATAATAAATAAATTAACTACTAAAAACTGTTGGCTATTAAAGCGATGTAAAGAATGGCAGAAAGGCGTCAGATTACAGAGCTCGTATAAGGATCCCGTGTCGCTGAGGAAATAAAATAAAAACCCAAATCAAAGAGACGCCGACTCGACAGGTGAGCAGCTCTCGACCCGCTGATTGTTCTTTAATGTTTGCATATTCTAACAGACTCCTACGTGGTTCCGTAAACACAGGAAGAGAGCAGAGAAAAGCAAAATAAAAGCTTATTTCTTCTTCTTTTTCTTTTTCTTTTTTTCACCCCACGTATGAAAAAGTTAAAAAGTTCCCGTGGAACTGAGCCAAGTGCTTGTGGTTTCCTGTCCCTAAAATATCGTCTGTAATTCTTGTGGAAAACCTGAAAGATTGTTTACTAGTTCACCCGTATTTGAGCAGATAAACGCACTAATAACTATGTCTTCGTCTTCTTTTTCTTCTTCTTCTTCTTCTTCGTCTTCTTTTCTTTTTAAAGTGATTCAATGACTTTGGTGGCGCGGACAAAACAAACAGAAAAACAAAACGCCATCTGAAAGACATAATTATTATTGTGTACTCGTATTTTCATGCATACAGTATTGAATTCTCTAGAAAAAAGAAAAACTGTCGTAAAGTGTAAATGTCACAATCTTACCGAGTTTGTAGCTTAACTGACTGAGGTAAAGTTGCCTGTTTCCTGAAGAAGAGCACACATGCCTTTGTTTTTTTTGTTGTTTTCTTTCTTTTGGACGAGGACACGAACGGTATTTGGGTTCATCTCACTTTCAAGTCGATCAACTCGGATCATCGTTGTTTTGAAAAGACCCGTAGCCCGAAAAGAGGAGCGTTCAGGAACGTGTCTAAAATGGCCGACGGGCGACTGAAAGGTTCAGCGTGTAACCGTCAAAACTGAAAACGTTAAAACTTCATGTCGAGCTTCGACGTCGAAGGAAAAATCCACCTTGAAACACATCGCTTCTGTTTTTATTCATGATTCTTGTTAAACATGATTTCTCAAACGGCCTCCCACCAGGTTTCCTACATTTCCCAGAATACCTTTCAACAAGCCTCAGCAGACTCCTGAACTGCAAGTCGTTAACTCGTTAATCAGAGAACCGTTGATGTCCTCAGTCGGATCACAAAGAACGAAGGAACAAACCAGATTTGCTGCCGAACGATCCGAGACGTTTAAGCTTGAATTAAAACACGTCTGCAGTGGAAACTTCAACAATAACGAGTTCATTTTTACACTGTAACAAAATGCCAGGTCTGAATTTTTCTACCAAAATTAAGGAGTTCTTAAAAATATGAATTTCCTCGTGAAGTTCACTGTTTTGATGCGCTGATGTCATTTAAGGCAAAATCAATTCATTGTTAAACTGTAAAACGTCTTCTGGCACAAATGTTTCACAATATTGGAATTTTTTTATTCTCTAATATCGTTATTGTACAGAATTTATTCTTTCTGGTGATCCGTGTTTTTGTGTTTATGACTCGAGAACTGGTGGAAAAAGTTTTGTCAGGTTAATATTCGTGAAAACAGGTGAAAGGATTTTTTTCTGTTTTATTTGTTGTTTGAAACGGTGTGAGGAAAAATCCCAGCACAAATATTTATTTCCAAAACAACTTTTTTTTCCCCCCAATCTGGGAAAATTTGGGGGGAAAATACTTTTTTTTCTTTCTGTGTGAAACCAAAAAATGTTGTTAGGAGACGTCACTGTTTTTCTTATATAATGAAGACTTTCAGTTGTCTTTAGAACTGTTGTGATGCACTTCAGCCTCTGCTGGTCAAAATGAGTATTACGAAAACAAACAGTAGTTTCTGCTGTTTCACTTATCAAGGGGGAAAAAATCATGAAACTTTCTGGAGGGAAAAGTTTTGCCAGCAGAATTTATTTTGGGAAAAAAGTCTTGTGTTCAAAATTAGTCTTACAAAAAATGTTTTCCTCCTGACAAAACTTTATTTTTAGTCAGTGTTTGCTTTATTAATACTCAATTTGATCATTTTTTCATTTTGACAGGAGACTTTTTTTTTTTGGGGAAAACAACATTTTTCGGGAGAAAAAGTTTAGTGTGACAGAAAAACATTTTTGGTGGCGAAAATATTTTTTACTGTGAAAGTTCCTGTGTTCAAAATAAATAAAACAATTAAATATATTAATGTTTTTAAGCACGTTATAAAGATTTTACTGGTAAACTTTTCTCCGCACCAGTTCTAAGGAGAATAAACTGGATCATCAGAAAGAAAACTTTTCTTCATTTGTCCCTCAGGGCTCCCGTAGTTTTGAGAATCAGACGGGATTTAGTTACTGTCAGCCATTAAATCGTTATTTGACTTAAATTAAAGTTTACTGTGTAGGATTTAGTGACATCTAGACCTTTGCATCTTACCCTCACCTCTGGCGGCTGCTAAAAACACAAATGATGTGAAGTTTGTCCGTTCTGGGCTTCTGTAGAACATGGCGGACGCTGGGAGATGTAAAAGCTCATAAATCCTTCACACTGAACCTTTTAGAAGGTCTCACATCAGTTTGTCTCTAGTCAAAGTCTTCAGCGTCACTTTCACAGGTGCATTGTGGGATAATTTCCACTCTGGAATAATAAATCTGCACCAGATTGTTTTCAGGTGGATTTTTCCCTTCGAGGTAAATTCACAAACTGAATTGGCGTCGTTGAAACTGAATGGACCCAAACACCTGAAACACATAAAATTATCACCATATTCAAAAGAACTCAGAGTAGCATAATAATAGTAAAATGGATTCCGTCCCCGTTATATTAAAACGTCGTCCAGACTTTTAACAAATCACTTGAGAGAGAAAAATAAAATACAAAAACGTTAAAACAATCAACGTGGAATTGATGCCGGCGCTGATTTCTTGATTTGAAAACAAAGACGTAGAAAACAGAATGGCACTAATCTGAGTTGTCTACTCACAGGAAAAAAAAAAAAAAAAAAAACAGAAACCCAGTTTGGTTTTAAAAACCTTTTTTCTTTCAGAACAACACAAAGTTTCACTGACGGTTTTTTGGGGACGTTCCCTTGAGAAAGAGTCTGATGGTCCTTTATTTTGAAAAACGTATCGTAAGGAGAAATCCATGCGAGGTCTCACCTCTTAGAAATGTTTTTTTTTTTCTTTATACAAAGTTTACCGCAAAACATTGATTATTTTTTTGTAAGAAAAATGACAAAAAAAGGCCAAAATAAAAGCCCTGTCCTTCTCACCAAAATAAAAGCCTTGCTGTTTGTACAGGAGCTGGGACTTACTCTGAGGAGGCGTTGGTCCCCACAGTTCATCAGCACAATCAAACTACATCCTGACGTCTGTCCGTCCGTTCGGCTCAGTGCTTCTCAGCTGCATCACGACCCAAAGTTCATCTCGAAGGCACAAAACCCAGCGTCCATCTGAACTGTGACCCGTCTGAATTCCTGCGGCCATCTTTGGGTCCCGACCCGCTAGCTGAGAAACACTGACGCGTGTCGTCGTCTCCGGGGTGGTCCAACGTTAACGCTGCGGAGGAAACAAACACGATAAACAAGTTAAATGTCACGACGACACGTCAGCTGATTAAAGTAATGTAACGTATGTGTCCACTCTTCACTTCACTGCCTTCAGTCATTCCTGGAGATCTTTTTCATAATCAATTAATTTCCAACAGCTTCCCGGAGCACAACATGACGCCTGTAAACATGCTGTTGTGCTCAGCCAACAGTCCAAATCACAAATCAATTTTAAAATGATTGAAAACAGAGAAGTGCAGCTCGTTCTCACATCTGAACAGCTGTTTAATAAAATTACTTAAACAGACAACAGCTGCTTGATTAATTGACTAATTTTGCTAGAAACATTGGCTCAGAGGGAACTTTAACAGCAGCAGGGTGTCTGAAACTAAGCATCTGTAAAACATCAATTATCCTACTTGTGTTTGGATTTAAGGCAAACAGACAATCAAGAAAAATGCTTTTTAAGTACGGAAGCCCTGAGGGACAAGAAGAGTTGCTGTCTGCTGATCCAGTGTCGATCTGAGAGAAACAGTTTTCTCTCCCGTGATCTTGAGAATCGGTGGGAACAATACAGCAAGAAAATCTTCATACGCTTCTTGGGAAAAAAAAACAAAGTCAGGAGAATTTGTATTCATGTTTGTTTTTACATGAGTAAATAAATTGTACCAGAACAGTGAAAAATATACGAGTTCAGATTTCTTTTCTTCATCTGTGAAACCAAATCAAAGACAGAAGTTTCTGGACTAAACTTCATGTGTGAAAGAATAAAATAAAGTTTTGTCTGGAGAGTTTTTTTTGTGAGAAAACTGAAAAATCTGACCTTTCACACAGAAAAAATCTCAGCCTGAACTTTTAATTCTCCTGTTAAATACTTTTCCTCCTTTCTCACAAAAATGTTTAGCTGCCTTGAAATACAAATAATGGAACTACTTTTTTTTCAGCTGGAAAGAAATTAGGAACTTTTTCACCAGTTTCCAAGTTCAAAGTTTCCATTTCACACACGAAAAACATTTTTTTCTCCTGAAATGTTGTTTTACTCGACCTCACACACACTGGAAAAAAAAAAAATCAGGAATTTATGAAGATTACCTGTTTGTTTCCACAGGAGCAAGAGACGACATTTTCTTTCTCTCTTTGATCTTAATAGTTTTCTCTCTTTGTTCATGACTAGAGAACGTTTGTCAGCGTAATCTTTATAAACTTTTCAGGACAAAACAAAGTTTTTCTTTTTTGGCCTTCGAGCCTTAAATGCTTTTGTTTAGACATGAAAAATAAAAAAAATCAGGAGATTTTTTTTTTTTTTCAGATTTCCACAGGAACCAGGTGAAAAATACATTTTCAGGACACAAATTTCAGGAAAAAATGAATGGAAATAATATTTTTTTTCTCCTTCCCACAAAAAAAAATCAAAATTTTCTGACTTTTCATAAAAAAAATAAACAAAAATTGTGGGAAAGATGAACGTGGTTTGTTTTTTTTCCTTCTTCAGATTTTTTGGGTGAAAAAAAAATAAAGGAACTTTTCCACCAAAATAAGGAGGACAGTTTTTATTTTGTGTGCATTCAGGTGAAAAAGACATTTTTAGGGAATGTTCAGGAGAAAACTTTTTATTTTTTTTGTTTTGTTTTCCAGCGTTAAAAAAAAATACGTAAAACTTCAGGGAGATATGCTGGACTTTGTTTTTTCATCAGTTCTCACAGGAAGGAAAACAATTCACTCGGAAAATAGATCACCAGAGTAAACCTTTCTTCTCTTGCCCTTCAGGGCTTCCGTAGTTTGAACATGTTTTATCTGTCTGGACTGAAACATGACGTTCTCACCTGTCTGCTCATGTCTGCTCCTCTGCCTGAGGCTGTGATTGGCTGACACCTTCAGATTCCTCCGGGATCGTGTCATCATCCTCCACCACCTCCTCCTCCTCCTCCTCTTCCTCAGCTTCCTCCTCCTCTTCTTCCTCCTCGTTGCAGTCGTCGTCAGTGGCCTCCTCTCCCTGTTCCTTCACCTCCATCTCTCCCTCGCTGTCTGGGTTCTCTGCTGCTCCCGCCTGCTCCTCGTCCTCCTCCTCATCCTCTTCCTCCACGTCTTCTCCTTCGGCCTCCTCCTCGCTGAAGGGCTCTTTGCCCTCCTGCACCCTCTTGGCCGTCTCGGAGAACCAGTCCCTCACCTGCTCGTAGCTCATGCTGGACTTTGTCACCAGATCGTCCAGGTCTTTCTCACTCAGGGCTCGGTGTTTGAGGTAGTAGTCCTTCAGAAACGTCTTACCGGACTTCACCTGCAGGGGGACCAATGAGAGACGGGCCTCTGGGTTAAAGTAACTGAGTACTTGACATTAAAAAGTTAAAATGTTTGTTGGATTTGAGGAAAACTGACATTTTGTGAAATCTGCTTGTTCTAACTTGTGAAGACTGATGCTGATAACTCAGCTGGGTGTCGGCTGCACACAGACCTTGATGGCGGCGGCGCCCTCCTGTGGGGATCGTTTGCAGGGGTACGGCCGGCGCGTCCGCCTGGACCAACCACGGAAACGCTTCCTGGACTTCTTCTGGCTCTTTGCTCCACCGTTCAGCGCCTCGTCCACCTTAAACACACAGCATTTATTAGTTTACACAGACAAGTCAAAGTAACTACAAGACAAAGTACAACTACTACGAACACTTCATCAGTAAAGCGCGTGTACCTTTCCGCTCTGGTAGAGGTAGTACCACTTCAGGTTGCTGTTCTTGCAGGCGTAGCGAGTGTCTCCAAACCAGTTGACGATGTACGTCCTCGGCAGGCCGCTGTCGTCCGCCATCTGGTCGTACTCCTCAGACGTCGGCCACTGCGTGCGGACGAAGGCCTTCTTCAGGATGTGAAGCTGCTCTGGTGTCTTCTTCACCGCCTTCCTGCCGACGGGTGGAGTGTTCTGCCGCTCCTGAGCGGAGGACGAAGGCACAGACCCTGGTTTCACCTTCTCGCCGTCTCCCTCGACTTCATCGTCCTTTGAAGGCATTTTCCGCCTCTCGGTGAACCAGGCGTCCACCTCCCGTCGCGTCAGCTTCGTCTCTGCACGCAGCCTGCTCAGCTCCTCGTCCGAAGGCGTGTCTGACTTCTGGAAGCTGGCCTCGAGGACCAGCAGCTGCTCCGCAGTCTTTTCCTTGAACTTCTGTGGCGTGAAGTCGGGAAAGGCGTGGCGGAATTTCATCCGCCGGTCACTGGAGGACCCTGATGAGCCCGGGGCGTTGGCAGAAGTTGGGGAGGAGTCGCTTGCATCATCACTGGAGTCGATGATGATAGTGGTAGAGGCAATTTCGCTGTTGTTGCTGTCATTAAGGCTGCCGCTGCCGCTGCTGTTCCGTCCTCTGCCTCCTCCGGGCGTTGCGGCTCTGCTGGACGAGGTTTCGCTCAGCAGGACGCCGTGGTGATCCTTTGAGTTCCTCTGGTTGTAGCGCGTGTCACTGAACCACTTCTTTATTGCTCGCTTGGAGAGTTTGGTGACCTGCATGAGTCGTGATATCTCCGCCTCTGTGGCGAACTGCCTCCTGCCGTAGCTCGCCTTCAGCTCCGCCAGCTGCTCCTTCGACTTCTTCGGTTTAGAAGCCGACGCATCCAAACTGAGCGCCGTGCCGACCGACATCTCAGTCTTTGATTCTGACGTCGACGGCTCGGCGGCTTTGGGCTGGTTTCCAGGGACGCCTGCGACCGTCAGGGTGATGGGAGAGGCGACTGGCATGGTGCTGCCGTTACCGGCCACCTGAGTGAGGACGAGTCCTGGCTGGCCGACGATCTGGCACGTCTGGAATATGGACTGCAGGCCGTTAGTGGCAGCGGCGATGTTGGCAGGGATGACGGTGATGGTCTGAGGGACGGTCTGCACCGTGCCATTAAACTTCTTCCTCCTCGCTTCCTCCACCTGCGAACAAGACGAACAGTCGACTGTTACAGAAACACTTCACCCAAAATAAACAGTCATTATTTATTTTGTGTCTTTTCAGTTGTCTCCAGCTACTTCAGTTGTTTGTCAGAATGCTGCAACGTCGGGACAGAATAACTGAGATTCATCTGAAACAAAGTGAAGAACTTGAGATAAACTGAGACCAGGATCGACTGACAGCGTGATAAAGTGACCGCATGTTTAATTTACAAAGTACTTCGCTGAAACTTGATGTCGACCAGAGAACTGAAAACCTGACTTGAGTTTATGTTCCACGGAGTGAAAGAACAAAGTGGCGCCAACAAAATGCGACATCATCATCAATTTCAATAAACTGTGTGGAGACGAGCTCAAAGCAATGAAAGCAGAAGCAGCACTTAAAAAGGTCAAACAATCAATAAAGAGCTCATCACATTACAACAAGTCTATAAAAGTTAATTTCATGAACTGATTTGAAAAACGACTCTGATTCTTGCCAACGTCTGGCAGAACGTCCAAAGAGCTGTTCGAGATTTTTGACCCCTTAAAATAAAATGTTGTAATCTGACTCGTCTTTTACTGGATGATCCATCAAAAGTATTTATATCTGATCTTGTTTCATGATTTCTTTTCTCTTCTATCTCAATAACGACGTCTGACACAGGAACATTTTCTTTTGACTTCTTTGCCGTATTTCAGGGAACAAATGTGACGCTCTCACATTCACAGTGATTAAAAAAACATCAGCGTTGAGCCGCGTGAAGGACAGAAGTGTGAAACGAGCCTAAAACAGAACGAGGAGGTGACGAGGTGTGAAAGCAGCTCGTGGAGCACCGACCTCCTCCGGCGTCCAGCTGACTCCGTGTTTCAGCCTCTGAGCAGAAAACCAGACTTTGATCTGCTCCTCGCTGAACTTCGTCTGCGAAGACAAGCCCATGATCTCCGACACCGACGGGTACGGGAACCTACGACAGGAACGACAGTTAGATTTCAACAAACGAAGGAAACAGCAGAAATAAAGACTGAATCTACTGCAGTCTGTTTGTTCGTGTGAACAAGAGAAACCTGCTGAGACAAAAGTGTTTTTTCACATTAAAATAAATTTTCCAGGGAATTTATCTTTTTTCAACTTTTTTTCAACAAAATCAAACATTGAAGGAAAATCTTTCTTTTTTTTGAGTTGAGAAAGCGATTGGAAAAAGTTTCAAGAAGGACAAATTTTCTTTTTGTGGGGTAGAAAAACAACTTTCCAGGGAGAAACATAAATGTTTTTAGTTTTATTTAGAATATGAGGACGTGTCTTGTGGTCAAAATTAGTATCATAAAAACAAAAAATTAGAAAATCTTTTTTTCACACACAAAAAATGTTCCATAAAATTTTCTTCTAATTGGTCTTAAAAACAGAAAAAAGGAAAATGTTCCCAAGTATTTCTTTCACACATGACCAAGACATTCGCCTGAAAATGTTTTATTCAGACAGTTTCATAAATCTGAGGCTTTCTTAAAGATTCCCCTGAAAAAAAAATTCTTAACCAATCTTCTGGATTCTTTATTCAACTTTCTTCGGGTGTTTTTATTTAACGTGTCAAACTGAGTGAAAATAATAAAAAGTTGTGTGAAATCAAGCAAAAAAAAAACAAAAACATTTTTTAACTAGTTATGTGTGGAAAAAGTAAAAACAAACAATTCTCAAAAAGTAAACAACAAAACAAAAAGTGTTTTTTGTTGTATTCCCCCCCCATTTGTAAAATCAGGTGAAGAAAAGTTCCTGACTTTCCGCGGTGGCTCCTGAACGCCACAGTAGAATCTAACACAATAGAAGCCCCGCCCCTGCAGGTGCCGTTACCTGTTGTAGGCGCTGACCAGCAGGACGTTGCTGTCCATGGTCGTGTTGTAGGTGGGGATGCTGCTGATGGGGATGAGGAGCTGAGTCTGCGTCTGCGTCTGCGTGCTGTTCTGCTGGTTCTGCAGCGCAGAAAGAACCTGAGCCAGCGTCCCGGGAGGCAGCACGCCGCCGCCCGAGCCGCCTTTAATCTGCAGCACGTTGGGACTGTTGACCACGATGCTCTGCGGGACGGCCTGGACCTGCACCGCCGTGGAGACCGGGATGAGGCGAGGGGTGATGGCGGCGGGGGTCATCGGGGCCGGGGACAGCGTGGGCGGCTCCATGTTCTCCACGTCCTCGTCGTCGCTCTCCACTTTGATGATATCGTCGAGGGCCATCTTGTGCGAGGCGCTGAACTTCTTGGGTTCTGGTCGGCTCTTGATCCTCATGATGGGCGTCTTGCTGAGGGCGATGCCTCTGCGCGACATGTCCTCCGCCTCGTCGTCCTCCACTTTGACGAAGCTGCCGTCGAAGGTGAGGTCGTTGACCGTCTGCTGGAAGATGGTCTCGTTGTTTCGCTTCACCATCGTCCGGGTGAAGTTGTCCTCGCCCGGGTGGAGGCGGGCGTTGTGGGCCAGCAGCGTGTCATAACTGGGCGGAGAGAAATGTGGGTCAATACTTATCAGAAATAAAAAACAAAAACAGCTGACACACACAGCGACACACTCACGGTAAATATAACTGTGATGAGGAAAAAATATCTGCAGGACTTTAATCACACGTCTCATCACTCAGTGTGTCATGATTCTGACAAACGATCGACGTGAGCGTGAACTTTGATTATCTAAATAAAGCAGGATCAGCGATCCTCACAGGACTTTCACACAACTTGATTGGCAACACAGCTAGCTTAGCATTAGCCTGCAGCATCACTTACAGACTCATCCTCAACTCTCCTCTCTTCTTAGATAAGTTTACTGTTACTTTGTAACAAACTGAATTTCCATCTTTTGTTGTTTATAGTAAAATCACTTACGGCTGGTGTCTTTTATTGAACTCTGGAAACTTTTTATTGGTGAATATTCTTTGAACTTGTCTATCGTGCAAAAAGACACGAGGACAAAGTCTTTTGAAAGAGGAGTGACAACATGTTACTGACAGCAGTCGGAGCATAAAACCAACGATCTGTTGATCTTTCATGAGGAAGTTACAGAAGCTCTGAGGGCCAAATGATGAATTATCTTTGGTGATCAAATTGTTTTCTCTCCCGTGTTAACGATTTGAGAACTTGTGAAAGTTTTGGATACTCTTAGATGATTAACATGAGCGCTGTACCTCTTGGTGTGGTAGTCACACTCCATGCAGACGTAGGACGTGTTGATGACGACGTCGGGATGCTCCGTGTCCACATGCATGGTGAACAGGTTGAGCTCTGCGGTCTGGAAGCTGCAGTATTTGCACTCATAGCCTCCCTCGGCCATGTTGGAGTCCAGGTAGTGGTCCGACACCGGTCTGACGTCTGCGTCCTCGCCCCACTCCTCCTGCAGACCCGAAACCTCCGAGGAGACGGTCACCACGCCGTTACTGTCCTCCGCCTCGGCTGCGTCCGAGACGTCCTCCATCTCCTGATCCGAGTCAACGGGTTCTCGAGGAGGAACCATGCAGGGGGTGGTGGATTTTCTCCTGCTCGCCATCCTGAGGTCCGGTGAGCGCTGTGTCGAGCCGAGTGTTCACGCTGTCTCAGTTCAGGTCGTCCTGCCGTGGATCCATAAAGAAGGATGTCCTCAGTCGAAATGTTTCCTCTGTTGCCTTCAGTACCTGGAGACGAGGAAGCAACGGAGGATCAACACAAGACCGACATGTTAACTTCTCTGTTCACAGACACATTCAGAAGTCAGATTTTTTGTAGTTCTGTTGGTGTGTTCAGGTGCAAACAGGAAACTGCTGCACATTGGGTTCAGTAAATAAGATCTAAACATCTGCAGACACAGAAACATTCATGAGCTGATTACTGGGGACGCTATTCTGCAGTTCTGTTTGGATTATCGTATCTGGGTTTTTTATCCGACAACTGAAAAAATAAATACATTTTTAAAAATGTGCATCTTTCTTTCCGTAGTCTCGGCTCTGTGGTCTCACTCAATGTCCGGCCCACAACCCAGTCTGATTGGTTCTGACTCTACAAAGTAACTAAAGTTGTCAAATAAATGTAGAAGAAAGTAGCAGAAAATGGAATAACCTCAAAACTGTACTTAAGATTTTTACATTAACTGCAAATGTAGTTTAAAATATTGGTTGTTGACGTCTGTGATTTATACTAATCAGTACTGACATGAAACAAACATACCAGTCGATGTCAGTTTGTATTGGTGTGACAATTTGGCTGCTGACTGTTTGTTTGTATCACATCTTGCTTCATATTAACTATGCACACACTATTACTCGCTTCTTTATTAAACCTACACCATGCATCTGTTCTGTACAGCCACCCTGCTGCTGTTGGACCACATTATTATATTACCATCTAAACTAACATTCCTGTGGGTTGTTTTTTCTTATCTGACTGGATCTTATCAATATTAATCTAAAGAAAACAACACGTAGCCTTCTAACAGAGACTCTTTGATTGAGGGAGCAGCATGTGATTGTGGTAAATGGGACAAATCGGGGGAATGAGCCTCTAAATGAGCCGATAAGAAGTTGAGAGCAGCTGGATGAAGTCCTGATGCAGCGGCTTCCTGTCCACACACTGAGAACACACACAGCTGTGAACAGCACAGTCCAGTCACAGTGTCCCGAACCTCCTCAGCTAGCTTACTGTGTGGGAGATAAACAGAGAAAGAGGAGCGGTAGCTACCGAACAGCCTCCTCCTAGCTAACGTTAGCTAGCTGCTGCTGAACGGGTCAGTCCTCCACAAGTGGCAGCGGGCAGGAGGCTCGCACACGCCGCTAGCAGCACGCTGTCAGCTCGGTGTGCTTTTACCTGGTCGATCGGCCGCCGTTCGCCCGCATCTTGCCGTAAACAGTGAGCTGGCTAGCGGCTGTAGCTGTGTAGCATCTCCGGTTCGGTCTGTTGATACGCAGTCTTCCGCCTTTTGCCCAAATACACCGAGGAGCCCATCTGCTTCCAGCCGGACACTGAGCCACCGCGACGGCCGGGAGCAAGCTAACTGACCTACCGCCCGTTAGCCCCGCTGCTAGCTAGCTCCGCCACCACTCGCATTGTTTCCTTCCTGCTGCTTTCTCAATAAAAACCACAGTTTAGTAAAAAAAGCACCGATAGTTCACCGAATCTGACGATGGCCATTTTTTTGTACCGCCGCTACAAGCGAGCAACGGCCGACACACGTTTCCGGAATGTGCCTTTCAAAGTAAAAGCACACATAACGGCGACATTAACTGCTCGTGTGATTTTTGTTTTTGTTTTTTAAATGTTGTTTAAGTTGTTTCTTTGTTCCTTTATGTGAAACTTTTAGTGCTGGTCCTCTGGAGTTTCTGACTATCAACTGGAGTATCTCTGGTAAACAAAAAAAAAATCTAAACAAATAAAAAAGTTGACTGAATAAATAAATATCCGTGAATAAACACCTTTCCTCTCATCGTACAATACATGTACATATTTACTTCTGTACTGTTTGTGTTCTTCAATTAACTTCAATATATGTGTGCTTATTTTTTAAAATATGCACCAATTCCCAGTCACTTATTTTGAAGGTATCCGTATAAAGCGGAAACGAGCGTCGCTGCAGTGAGGCGAGCGTGACGGATTCGTTCGAGGCGTGCGTCGTTACGTCACAGCCAGACGACAGCAGCGTGTTCCTGCGCTGCGCGGTGACAGTGAAGTAGGCCAGTGGAGCGAGTTCACAGTTACACAAGGAGTTACAGAAACACGCTGTACCGAGGACACCGCGCAGTCCACACACTTTAACTATTATAAACTAACAACTACAGAACTTAGCACGTTCTCTGGTACAAGTTAAAGGTATTTTAAGGACATTATTATTAACAGAAAATCATCAGAAGTACTCATTATTCAGCAAACTGGCCCCTGCTACTGTAATATATGTATACATATTAATACATATTAATAATTACATTAATAATGTAGTATTTTCCACATTTTAGGGTGTAAAAATCCCCCAATTCTGGAAGAAACATGTACTTGTTTGATCCACAGTGACTAACGAGAGCATCTCTTTGGACGTCTTAGTTATGTGTTTTGAATTAAATGGACGATAAAGGTTGGCCACACTTTAAAGGTAAGAATTTAGTTCAAAACATTAAAGATCAAACTGAAATTATCAACAGAACGTGAACAGTTTGACCCGAGGTCAACGCCGCTGCATGAAGATGAAGCTCCTCCAGATTAAGAACATTTTAGTTTTCTTAATTAGTGATTTTTTTGGCTTTGTTGCTGCTCGTGTCAGAAATACTCTAATTAAGATTAAGAGCGGTGGGCTTTGAGAACTTCGCAGCCCACTGAGTCCTGAGCGGTCCTTGAGCCGGACCATTGGACCGACCCGGGGAGGAAGAGAGTCAGAATAAGATCCAAACTAATGTCACTGTCAGCACACAAACCACACAAACAGTGATTATAATTCAGCATCAAAAGCACTTTTATTCAAGTTTGCATCCTGATAAATTAAAGTTAAATAACACAGCATGGTCAGAAGGATAAATCTCTTTTATAAATAAGAATACGTGTTGAGGTACTGAGATAAAATATAAAAACAACGTCCTGAATGCACTGAGGTTTCATTAAATAGACCTGGTGGAGAGATCAAGAGAAGCTGTCGACTTCTTTCTTCATTTCCTGGAGAGAAAAAACAAAAAGAGAGAAACATCTGTCAACATGTGCGATCACGTTCTCTGACAGCAGCAGGTGAGCTCAGACACATCACCGCTCACTGCTGTCAATTAAAAATAGAAGAGCTGTGTCTCCCGACCAGACGAGTGTCGGTAACGATGACAGAGGAAGGTCACGCTCAAAGACAGGAAGTCGCTTCACAACAACAAAATGCTTTCAACCTTCGTCAGCGTCACGATCCTTCAGCACAGACGTCTCTCACTGCTGGAATTTCTAAGAAACTGCCAGAAATAAAAAACTAGAGGAAGTTACCTGCTGCTAATTCTGCTTTTTCCAGTAACGACGAGCTGCATTAGTAAGGAGTCGGACGGCACCGTGACTTCAGATCACGGGGCAGTGGGACTCAGCTGAACTGGGCTCAGCTGAACTGGGCTCAGCTGAACTGGGCTCAGCAGCCTCTGAGAGGGACACAGGTCAGTTTGAAGACAGAGCCGCTGTAAATCGCCTCCTTACTATATCCAGTAAGGAGGCGATTTACAGCAGCTCTGACCGGGACTGTGACTCCGGGGACGAGAAGACACAGACAGGGTGTGTAGAGCCGGAATATTTTCCCATCTCACTATGATTTATTTGGACCGAACCACAGGTGACTGTGGAGACAAACCAACACTGACTGTTCTGGTGACTTTGATTCAATTTATGAGTGTTTGACGATGAGTGAACGAGGCGATTTAGCTCGTCTTAGCCCAGTAAACGAGAGAAACTTGAATTCAGATGGTGTAGCGGTTATATAATATATTATAATATAATATTTCTTTTTTGACATTTTCTGATTGTATTTTGTTGACTTATTAGACTTAGTAATGAACTGGCTGCTTTTACATCTCCAGGCTGAAACTACAAAAGACTATCAGAGACACGCCGTGGCTAGCTGGTTAGCATGCTAACTTTAGTAGACCCCTCTGCAACACAGTACATAGACTTCTTTGTTGTTTCTTCACACTCTGTTGATAATGTTAGCTCATTTTGTGACTGTTTTACACTAAAATACAAGTTAAAAACTTTAAATAAACAGATGATTCACTTTGAGGCAGCAACACAACACAGACCATCTGTAAAAACCACAAAACCACAAAACCACAGACTCTTAATTCTTCTCATCAGTTCTGTTGTGACTCATGACGTCCATCCTACAACACTGTTGATACAAACGGGTCGAGAAGCGTCTGTTCACACCTGTTGGGGAGTGAAATAAAACAAAGTGATGTCAGACGGTACCTTGATGAGCTCCGTCTTGTTGAAGCTGTCTCTGTGTCTGTAGATGCACTGAGCCAGCTGAGCGTAGAGCTTCTCCAGCGGCTCCACCTCGGCACCGTCAGTTTTAACCACGGCTCTGCTCAGGAGGTCCTGATGAACACACAAGAAACGTCACGCTAACGGCAACAACAACAACACACTGCAGAGACGACACTGCAGGTGACAACACCTCCACACACCTTGCTGGACTCACCCTCAGCTGGCGGTGATCGACTACCAGCTGTGATGTTTCCTCATCGAGGATCTCCACAGATCTGCCTCTGTTGAACATCTGGATCTGCTCCTCTGTCGCCTTGTTGGCTCTCGTCTCGGTCCTGTTACTCTTTCCTGAGGAGGACGAGACAGAAACGGTTTATTATTATCAGTTATTAAGGTAACATTCGTGCCAGCGACAGCGACAGACTGGTCAAAGCTTCTCTGGGTTACAGACACTGGAGGGAGGATGTTGTGTGGTAACAGGGGCCACGTTTGACTCAGTCAGCAGTTTGAACTTTGGTTCTCTTTTGCTCAACAGGAAATCACCACAAACAGGAAGTTGATGTCCTCAGTGCTCCCAACAGAAATCTGGTTTGTCAAGTTAGTTTTCTGAATGTGGATAAAAATCTGATGCACATCGGCGGCAACGAATGTTTCTGGCTTCAAAAGAAAATTTGTGACAATGTACGAATGAAAAACCAAGTGCCGCCCGACCTCCAGCACGTCTACCACCACAGGAAGCCTTCAGTGGTCCAGTGTTGCATTCTGGTTGTTGTAGGTTTTCTACCATTTGAGTGAATAATGAAGTGAGTACCAGCCCATCATAAAAAAACATCCAACATCGTTCCACTGATGAAGTACGTCTTTACAGAGACCTTCAAACACTCACATGTCATTTGTTTGTTTCCAGAAGAGACACAATAGTCTCGTAGGAAGGTGATGATGTACTGACGGACTTTTCTTACTGTAATCATCAAAGTAAACAAATCATCATGTTCACGGCTCGCAGCCATCTTTGTGGCCATCTTGGATTTGGGACGTAGATTGCACATCCAAGACATCATGCAGAGTTACTGTCTTCATGTTTACAAGTTGAATGGGCATGAACAAGAAAATGTGGGTGATTTTTCTCTCTTTGACGTCTAGAAATGTAAAAATCCAGGATGGTCTGAGAGACATTTCGAGTTGGGAACATGAAATTCGTTCACTCGACACTTTAAGGAGCAAGTTAGAGTAACATATCAATGACGTACATGGACTCATCCTCCTACCAGACTACAAAGTGTATTTGAAGAGAACTAGACCACTTGGAGCACTTCACCTGTCCTCTCTGTGTTCTCAGCTCGGTTTGGCTCGAGGCCCAGAGTTCTGCAGAGCCTCCAGTCTGCAGCTGAGGCCTGTTGAAGCTTGTTCAGCAGCAGCAGCAGCAGTCGTACATTCACTCCTCGTTTTAAACACTGTTCTGAAGCTGCAGCGGTGGAGATTAGTCGCGGTCCGGTGAAGAAGAGTTAGTAGAGCAGAGCACTCACACGCCACTTCTGTTTCTGACACATACAGACCTATTTTACTCAAACAGACCCCGTTCACCGTCCTCTTCAGGGGCGGGGGAGGGTTTGAGGTTTGACTCCTGAGGTTCAGCCTCACTCTGGGGACGCCGATAGCTCGTTGAAGCTCCATCGGCTCTGGATGGTGGTACCCGTTCACAGGGCCTCCATTTTGGATACCTGTGACGCTGTTTACGTGGTGATGAAACCCGTTGACGGTGGCTGTCAGGTGGTTCTGCTCCCAGTCGCTCTCTGACATGCTGGACAAGCTCGGATCAGCGGAGCCGTTCAGCGATGTCATCTCGACAACTCCGTTCTCCTCCGGGCCGGATTCAGAGTTCTCCCTGCTCGACAAGGAGGAGGAGGAGGAAGACGAGGGGGGTGACGGCGCCTTCTTCTTCTTGGGTTTCTTGATGACGCCGGTGCTCCACTTGGACTTTCTCTGCCGTTTGTAGCGTTTTTTCTTGCGAGCTGAAACGAGAGGAGGGAAAGTTGTTAGAAAGAGCAGAAAGTGAAGACGATGTGTGCAATCAAAGCTCTTCGTCTCTCTACTTGATCTCCTCTTCTTCTTCTCTTGACTTCTCTGCCTCCTCTGAACTCTTGTTACTTCCTCTCCTCCGCTGCTCTTTCACCCTGATGGTTAAATAAAGACTCTGCAACTTCCTGTATCACACGCTCACTCTCAGTTTGGTGAGACGAACACGATGAGAGTAAAAAGCACTTCTTGTTGCAGCTCAGCAGACAAACGTAAGAATCTGTTTTCTTTTCATACATGATTGTTTTGTTCCAAAGTTTGCTCTTTGAAATTCCGATTTCAGGAACATCCAATACTTTTAAGATGACCTGGAAAAGTCTCAAATTTAATTGTGTTAATGTGATTTTTACACATTTGGAAGTTGCACAGTTGTTGGTGTAAAAGGATGTTCACATCGTCTCGAATGACCACTTGTGATCAGATCTCACTTTCTGCACTAAATGCAAATAAACACGTCCATCACTGGGACAAACAGACCCAGAAAGACCTTCATGTAGAACATTTTTTACAAGGAATAAACAACTTAATCTTTTGCCTTTATTGCAGAATTTACAAGAAGGTCCAAATAATGCAGAATGAGTCAGAGACAGAGTTTCACAGAGTTTATAAAGTGTCTCCAACTCAACAACTCACTAAACTGACACATTTGTTAAGGGAGTCTGGGGACTTTCTCCACGGGGACAAAGAAGGAGCCTATATTGTTCCTGTTTAGTGTCTTTGTAACATGTGACATGTTTAGATCAATAACATGTTTCTTCTTTCATAAATGGAGTGTAAATGGTGAAATCAGTGTAAACAGTGTGTTCAAACAGCTGATCAATGTTGGCAGGTAAGACTTTAGCACTTTAGACACAGAAGCAGACAGGCTGGTACAGACATGCTGCCACAAACTGACACTTTTTACAAGGAGACAAACAACTGCAGCTGAAAGATTTAATGCTGAATTTACAACAAGGACACAATGAGTTACAATCTGTCGTAGCTGTTTCACAAAGTTTCTCCTCATGAAACAACTCTTTAAATCAGACGATTTGTTAGGGGAGTCTGGTGATGGTGTGGATTTACCTGGAGGACTGTTTCTGTTGAGAGCCGAGCTGCAGACGCCGTCGGCCTCGTCTGAGTTCCCATCCGTCGCCCAGGACGATGCTGAAAGCAAAATAAAAAGATTTTATAGTCTAAAAATTTTATATTTTACGTTCTGTGTTGCTGCTGTCAGGACGTCTCACCTCTCCTGATACGAGACGTCTTGATCTCCTCGCAGACTCTCTCGAAGTCTTCGTCCAGCTCGTCTCTGATGATGGCGCGCACCGTGTCCTTCAGAGCGCACGCACGGTGACGAATGTGACGCTCTGACACACACACACACACACACACACACACACACACACACACACACACACACACACTTTTATTAAATAAACTTAAAAATCAGATTTGCAAGTACATTTTATGCCATTTCAAACAGAGAAACATAAAATTCAAAAAATTAAGGAGCTTGAAAAGAGTTTTTGATCTTTATTACCATAATATATAATACAGCTTCAGCTCTAATGACGGAACGCAACACACACAAGTACACAAACGTGATGCAGATGCTTTAAGCTACACAGGAGCGATGTCACGATTTGTTTCAGTGTCACCTGAGAATCCAACACAACAGAGACACGAGCTGAAACATGAAGAGAGAGTCGACTCGTTCTGTTTGGGTTCACCTCCAGCTGAGTGTCTGATGGGAGGACGTGGTTTTGACAGTGAGCAGGTGAATCCAGGTGAAAGATCTGCTTCTGTTTTTATCTCACCTGTTAACCTCAATCACTCACACACTTAGAGGCTCAAAGAAAAAAAATCCCATGATGATATAAACCTGCCGGCTTCACAGTGACGCAGACACACACGCTGAGGTCCACCTGACAGCTGAAGTCAGCGCAGCATCAGAGCTTCACCTGGACTCACCTGCTCAGTCTGAGTTACAGAACACAAATGTCATCATAATAAACTTCTGTTAGTGGTCGTCTCACCCGCGGGGTCTCTGTCCGGGTTGTACTTGAGGGCGTTCTGCCAGATGAGGTCTGCGTCCGTTATGAACTCTCCGACCGTCACGTACTTGTGCTCGTCGATGTTGGTCAGCAGCGTGGAGAGATCCATCGGCCTCTTGACCACCAGCAGGTAGTCCGGGACCTGGAGGAGGCCGACAGGTTTACAGTTCTGCCCAAAAATCTGACATATTTGATTTTTTAAATTTTTAATAACCTATAAAAACTGTTTTTAACAAACACCAGCTGGGTAAAAACATGAGACCCTCTGACCTCCTCGGTGTCGACTGGCTCCGTGAAGGCCTTGAAGCGGCGGTCCAGACTCAGGCGCTCGGTGACGTTACGCAGGAAGAGGCGGAGCTCTCGCAGCACGTCCTCCTCCTGCTCCTCCAGACGGAGGCGCTCCTGCTCTGACAGCTGGCGGGGGGGAGGCAGGGGAGCCAGGGGGAGGATCTCCATGGCCTCAGTCGCTGAGAGGAGGAGGGAGCCAAACATATCATGTCATGGTTTCATCTGGGACACAAACAGGTAACAGCGTCTGAACGAAAACAAGATGGAGTCACACACATGTGGGTTTCTTGGAGGGCAGAGCCTCGGCCGCCTGGTTCAGAATGAGGTCATGGAAGAAGTCGGTTCTCTCCTGCCGGGTGGAGACGCTGATGGTGTAAACCTCCCCGTACTCCTCCCGAAACAGAGACTGAATCTGAGGAACAGAAGTCAGACCACTTTCATCAAGTCGTTCTGAGGGATCGTCAGACTATCAGTAATCAATGAGACTGATAACCGATATCTGGACAAATGAAAATCTTGGTTTTAAAAATGTAGAATAACTGTATAATTACTGTGTTTAGGTACAATTTTGAGGAACTTCCTGCTGACAAAAAATGCTTAAAGTACTATTGATGGACTAAAT
Organism: Diplodus puntazzo; assembly: GCA_963678695.2. Classification (NCBI taxonomy): domain Eukaryota; kingdom Metazoa; phylum Chordata; class Actinopteri; order Spariformes; family Sparidae; genus Diplodus; species Diplodus puntazzo. The sequence continues at coordinate 1,826,556 of OZ023169.1, read as the reverse complement.
GTGAGACGTCAGTCCAGCTGCTCACCTCTGGGTCCAGATGCTGATGGGGGACGCTGCAGGTGGCGAGGAGGAGGATGGGCGAGAAGGAGGGGATGCTGCCCAGCAGGCTGAAGAAGGAGGCTCTCAGCGAGGCTCCTGCAGTCTCCCACCACTGCTGGATGTGGGGGATGTAGAGGATGCTGGGAGACGTCCGCTTGGCCTCGCAGAACACCTGAGGAGGACGAAACAACGTTAACTCAGAGACCAAAATGTTTACTCCTCTGAAGAAGACTTTACAAAAGTCAACCAGAGATTTGAAATAAATAAATAAATCTGCAGTTGCCTGTTGTCACCACCAGATGTCACTACAGGAACATATTCAGAGAGAAGGAAGCAACTTTAACCTCATTTCAAGTAATTTTTTGGAGCATCTTCAAATACTTTCTGTATAATCTCTAAAATTTGTCCCATGACCAATATAAAATTTCAGCCCCCTGTAGAGTCATCAAGAGCAGAGAAACAGGCTGTAAACATGTTTATCTACAGACTTAAATAAAAGGTTATTTCACCAGTTGGATCAGAACCAGAACCTATAAAGTTTTAGATCAACATCTGTCTAAGTTGGTGAGATGTTTTCAGAGGAGTCACCTGAGCGCAGGCCTCCTCCGGGGAGGTGCTGCTGACTCCGAACAGCACGGCAGAGTCCAGGCTGTGGACGGTGAAACGCTCCAGAGCGTGAAGAACCGCCGGCGCCAGATGAGACGCCTGACCGGCGCCGGGACGACCCGCCAGAAGCATCCGGGGTCGGTGGGACGTCGGCTGTTTGACTGCACTCCTGCAGGAGAGCAGCAGTTTTAAAAGGACTTTGTTTGACTATATCTCAGCTGTAATGTGTCGTCATACTTCTCTGGTGTGAACATTGTTGGAAACATCTGAGATTATTCAAGAACTCACTTTTTTTTTTGAATTTTAAGTACAGAAATGTTACGTATTAAACCTTTAAACATAGTAAATCAGTCACATGTACATTTTTGTCTCCTAGTAAGATTGTAGTTGTTCTGTTGATAAAGTTTAAGCCTGATGTGGATCAGACTCACCTGGCAAAGTGCAGGAAGGTTCTGCTCCTGGAGGTGGAGGGTGCGGAGATGCTGGACGAGCTCGAGACTTCATCGCCTCCACTCATCAGGCCGTCGTCATGGATACCAGAGGTCAGATCTGACACGCAGAGAACAACAGATCTAAGAGATGTGCACAACGCTTCACACACCTGCTCCTCTGATTGGTTTGGAAGTGGTTCTGCCATCCACTCAGACTCACCTGGCTCCCTCTTCCTCTTCATGCCCTGCTCGGCGTGAGGAAACAGCCTCTGCAGAGCCTCCAGGATGTCTCGCAGGGTGGCGCCCAGCAGCGGATGAACCACAGCTGACAGAGGTTTGGCGGGTGAGGTGGCGAGGCGGCGAGCAGCCGGCGACATCTTCCTCATGGCCGCCAGGAAGTCGCAGCTGCTGACGGCGATGGAGGAGACGTCCAGCAGGAGCTTCTGGGAGGTTCCGTAGATCTGCGGGTAGTGGCGCCGCAGAGCACACAGCGCCGCCTCGGTGCACACCGCCCTGATGTCGGCGCCGCAGTAACCTGAGACACAGAGAGGGAGATCCAGGAAGTCAGCAAAACATGCTGACCCATAAAACATGTGATTTTATACTGTATTTATGTAAGTAAGTGTTTTGTCAGTTCCTGTTTTAAAAAGTTACGGTTCTGTAGCTTTCTGTTATTATTTTATTATTATTTCAGGCCACTAAGAGGCTGTTTACATCCTGAGAGATCCAATCACAGTCTGTTATTTCACAGCATCAACACATCTCAGGTGAACACTTATGATCCAATCTCACATCCATCAACAACCTTTGATTTAACGCTGAATTTACAAGAAAGCACCACGGATTTAGAATTTGTCGTATCGTTCCACTCTAGCAGGTCTGAACAGCCTTTGAGACATTTTTCTGTGCTGTGTTTCATGAACTGAACAATATATCTATGATGTCAAACACTGGTCAGCATTAACATCTTCACTTGCTGATGAAGCACCTGTTCCGTCTCTCTTACCGACACATTTCTCAGCCAGTTCCTCCAGGAAGTCTTCGGACGGAGGAGGTTTCCACTGCCGGGTGTGGATTTTCAGAATCGCTTTACGAGACTGAAACAAAAAACGAAACAAACGTTCAGCTGAGTCGACTAAGAGTCAACAAAAGGACAAATAAAGAAAATAACAGAATTATAAGCTCCAAGAACAACAATCAGCATGTACTGTGAGGTCTGATAAAAGATGTCACCTCTCTGTCCGGCAGTCCGAAGAGGAACTCTCTGTCGAAGCGTCCGGGCCGTCGCAGCGCCGGGTCGATGGAGTCCAGCCGGTTCGTCGCTCCGATCACCGCGACCTCGCCCCGGCTGTTCCAACCCGTCCATCAGAGCCAGGAGCGTCGACACGATGGAGCTGCAGGACGGATGTGATGAGAACATATTTTTATTGCAGTAGTATTGTCATGGATGTACATCTGCTGCCGTTTATTTATTGTATTTTCACCTGTGGATCTGGTCCTGCCTGCTGGATCGGACCGGAGCCAGACCGTCGATCTCGTCAAAGAAGATGATGGACGGACGCATCTGGTACGCCTGAGGACGACACACACCAACACACACGAGCTCGTTAAAATCTCAGATGAAGGAAATAAAAATTAAACTGAATGTTTGAATTCAGAATCGTAGAAAAAGTCTGAGGCACTCGAGACGGTAAAGAGTTAAAAACCTTTAATTAATCATGACTGATGAATCACATCAGTAAAAACATTCAGCCATTACAGCCTCCATCAGGCTAACAAAGTAAAGTAGTTATGGATTTTTGTTTCCTTATGTCTAGAATAAAGACAGGAATCGATCAGCGTTTAAACTGATAATGAGGTTGATGTCTGCATGCAGCCAGCAGGGGGCAGCGCAGAGACCTCAGGTGTGTTGTGGCGTGTTAGCTGGTCTCACCTGCTCGAACAGAAGCCTCAGCTGGCGCTCCGACTCGCCCACCCACTTGCTGAGGCAGTCGGCTCCCTTCCTCATGAAGAACGCCACCTTCCTGTTGCCGTTGCTGCACTCGTTGGCCAACGCTCGGGCGACCAGCGTCTTCCCCGTCCCAGGAGGACCGTAAAACAGACAACCTCTGGAGACGGACGGTGGAAGATGATCAGATAAAGTTCCACAGATGAGTTTTTATTTGTTTTGTCTCTGACTTCCTTTAAAAGAAATGCTACACAATGTTTTATATGTCATGTCTCATATATTTTCTTCACACGTCTGCTCTTCTACTTGTACATGATGTTACAAAGAGTTTCGCAGAGCTGCAACCAACAATTATTTTCATTGTCGATTAAACTGTCAATAACTTTCTGGATTTCTCGATTAGTTGTTTCAAACATCAGGAAATGGACGGATGACGTCCTCAAACATATTTCTGTTTGTGTCCACAACCAAAAGATTTTCAGTTTCCTGTCAAAATATATAAACAAAAACATCAAAATAAAAAAATAGTAACATTTACTTGTTAGTATCAGAGAATTTTGACATTCTACTCCCTTATAAAATGACTCAAACCAATAAATTGATTATCAGAACAGCTGGTGAGTCATTTAATAGCTGACAACAAATCAAAACAATCGTTTAATTGTTGCAGCTCTTCAGTTTTAAGCCTCTCAACTGCTGCGGCACAAAACAAAGTTTTCCCCTCATACATCAATAAATTGGTGAAGTTTTACTGTTGACTCCTGATATTGATCCAGGAGTGTGTAAAATAAAGGAACTTGTAGAATAAATACACATGTATGTATGTAATCTATAAACCTGGGCGGCTGGATCTTGAAGTTGTCAAAGACTTCGGGGTAGAGAAGCGGGAAGACGACCATCTCCTTCAGAGCTGAGATGTGACCCCACAGACCTCCGATGCTGTCAAAGCCCACCTGAGGAGGGAAGGAAAGGAGGGATGATGAAGGAGAGAGGAGCTGAGAGCAGGAATCACTTAACTCATCAACTCATGGACGCCAGAACTCACTGATCGGTCGATGGCCATCGGATCGATGTCCGCCAGTCCTGCTCCTGCGTTCATCTTCTCTCTGCGAGTCCCCAGAAGATCGCCGAGCGGACGACAGCTGAACACACAAAGAATAAAAACATCAACAGACACATTTAATCAACACAGAGTTTAATGAATTTTGATCACGTTACTTGTTGTCTTTGGACAGAGCCAGGCTAGCTGCCTCCATCTGTCTTTATGGTAAGCTAAGCTAACCAGCTGCTCTCATGTTGACTGTATAGACTTCAGAGTGGCATCAATCCTTTCAACTAGCACTGTGGAAATAATCAGGTGGATTTCCTGAGTCGCTCATCTGTGTGTTGAAAGAAGAAACTTTTAACTTCGACTCGATGGACGATTTATCTCCTCAACTTAAGTTTGATTTTGTTTTAAAGAAAAAGAGACATTTCATCCCTGAAACAAACAGCAGAAACAGTTCAGTTGGTGACATGTTTGTGTTCCCTCGGCTTCATCACTTACTGACCTCTGAGAGACGGTTTCAACGTTTTGCACTTCATCATCAGAGTCTTCATCAGACTGACTCGTCCAGGCGCTCTTCGTGGGTCTGAGGATAAAATGTAAGAAAATAAACAAACACCTCAAATAAGAACAAGCACATTTTCCTCTCAAAGCTTCCTGACGCTGAACAGTTTATGTTGCAGTTACAGCACTTTTTTTTAAAGAAAACAAAGAAGGCGGTTGAATGTTCGTCTGACCTGGAGGCTCCTCTGAGGGGCGTGTTCGGACCCGAGGCGCTGATCCTCAACGTTCCTCTCAGGAACTCTAGACGACAACAAAGAAAATCCACATCAGAGCTTTAAATTTCTCAACATGTGATCGTCTGTAAGAAAACATCTGTGGCTACTTCTTGAGTGTTGGTGACGATGGTTGAGCGAAGATGATGGAAGTGAATTTATTGTTAAACTGTCGCTCAGAACAGGGCTGAGACACAGACGCTAAATCTGCTGATGTTTTGGGGAAGCTTGTGACTGCAGATGGGGTGAGCGCTAATGCTTTTAGTTTAGCAGCCAAAGAGAAGATTTCAGCTTCAAAAAAAGGGTAAATAACGTCTTTTTAAATCAGTTTGTGAACTCTGGTCTTCTGGAAACTTGGATTAGGCCACACAAGCTGTCTGGAGCCGTTTTGAAACAAGTCTCCAGCTGCTTCAGTTGGATGTGTGATGCAGAAGTGATTGGTTCTGACCGTTGCTCGGACCCTGGTACAACGACGAGGCTCGGCTCAGTTTGGCATCAAAGTTGTGGTTAACGCTGAAGTGGCTGTCGTCATCTGCCACGACGTCCTGGCTGCTGTCCTCGTCTCCACCTGTTATATGACAGATTATTAACAAACGGAGATGTTTTCAGGACGACAAAGAAGAAGAAGACTCACGTTCTGCTGAATGTTCATACAAACCGTTGTCTTCCTCGCTGTCACTCAGCTCTCTCTGCAGCGCTGTTGTTCTCCTCCTCTGGGCTTTAGAGTAGATCTTCTACAGTTTCATTAAATATAATAAAAAATACTGTTAAGATATTCAAAGTTAAACAAAAACCAATCAAGGTGGGAGAAAAGAGGCGGGAGGAGATTTATTAATGTAGCGCTGCCTTGACATTATTTAATCACAGACGTCCGACTCACAACATCGCTGTGATAATTGTTCAAACACAACAGCAAAGTTCATAAACTGTGTCAGCTCTCAAACTTCATGTGACAAAAACACACCAAGACAAAAACAGGGTCGCTGCCGTCCGATCTGTTGCCAGCTGATAGAGCGGCGGCCCACTCCCCAGCAGCAGCGAGCAGATGGAGGGAGGCAGGGTGCAGCCGGGTGCACCACCCTCACCACGGCCTGATAAGAGAGGCAGCACCCAGCGAGACACACAGACTGTGAACGTGGTTCAGCTGTGGTCATGAAGCTGCTTCCATACAGATACACTTCAGTAAGCTGACAGTGACTGTTGGATGGTGCGTTTACAAAGGTTTGGAGCAGGAGGACAGTTAAAAGTCCTGCTGGATGACAATTTAATAGAAGTCAAGTTCTGTTTTGTAAGTCGTCCTTTCACTGGACAGTGTGAGACACAAACTTCCCCATAAATGTTTAGACTACAGCTGTCAAAAACATCGATATATCGATTGATTCTCAATATTCAAAACCGTTTTAATTCTTCTTTTCTGCCGTATCAGCTGCACTTTTTCACTCTTTCTTCACTGAGACACACATTATATTTAAAGATCTAAAGACAAAAACAACAAATGTTTCTGAAACAGTCTTATTTCATGATTAATACTTTTCCACTGTTTTCTGGTACCAGCGAGAGCGAGTCGTACCTTGTTGTCTCGTTACAGCCTCGTTATATTTATCTTTAAGGAAAAATCCAAGTTTTACGACCTCTGTGTTGTGTCAATATCATGTGTTTCAACAAAGATCTGCGTGGTAGCCAGGCCAACACAGAATGTGACGTTATGAGCAGATTGTTCTGCTGTAGTTCTGCCATGAGATACAGAAGTATCCGCTGCTGTACCACCAGAATACAGAGCAGCTTCTTTTCTGGACTGTATCGGGAACTCATCCCAACCAGCTGCAGGTGAGTCTGTAGAGCGCTGACAGACTCATCTGATGGACTGATGAGGTGTTAACTCTAATGTTTCAGCGAATACAGTACTCACTCCTTCTTTGTTGTTGCTAAGCCGCCTCCTCTTCTTCACGCTGTCCATGTTCTTCAGGACCGATCTGGTCGTGCTGCAGAGAGAAAAGTGTTCAAGTCACGCACCTCTGCAGTTCAAAGTCCAACATCTAACTCATGTTTCATAAACAGAAGTCAGAATAACAGACGATCTTATTTGTGATGAAACTAAACGTGCCCCTGCAGCTGCGTGTCGGCTGATTTAGGCACCACTAAAGTGATACGTTTGAATAATCGTTGTGTTTAAAAAATAAATCAGAAAATAGTCAAAAAAACAGCCTCCACATTTTCATAAAGTTCACAGTCATGTCATCAAATAACTTATTTTCCTAAAGCTAAAAAAGGTACAAATATTCAGTTTACTATCGAACACAATGTTGGTGCTTGCAGCTGTTGTCTTACTTGGCGCTGATGCCGTCGAACATGTTGGCGGCCTGGTACCGGCTGGTGGGTCTGGTGGGCCGGCTGCTTCTCCTCAGCCCTCCGGTCCAGCCCCTCCTGCCACCTGTCACTACACATGTGGACAGACAGCTGATTCTGAAGCTACTGAAGTCACCGAACACAGCGAACATTTAATTTAATCAGTTCTTTGTGCCAGTAAATCAAAGATTCCCCAGAACTGCTCCCCTGTCAGGCTGAGACACGTCATGAGAGGGAAAACTTTACATAAAACCAATGAAATGTTATTGAACAAAATATTCTTGGCTGGGATGTTCAGCTGATAGATTCATTAACATTAAATATGACTCTTTAGATAGACTAAATAAATCATTCCAGCTTTTTTGAGATTTTTCTGTTTGTAGCAGGAAAAGTGATATGGATCTGTTTTTGGTTCGACCTGAAAATAATATGACCAGACACACATTCACTGATGATCCTCCTCCTGATGGTATAAAGTCAGGTCAAGTGTTGTAGTTCACAAAACAGTTCTGGAGCTTCACAGTAAAACAGAGTTGCAGCATTCTGCTAAACAACTGAAGCAGCTGGAGACTTGATTTATAACGGAAAAAACAACCTAAATAAATACATAAAACCTCAAAACTCCATTAAAACTTAGCAGAATTAGCTGTTAGCACTTCCTGTTAGCAGTGAACCTGCGGATGTTCAGACAACTGTCACTGGATCACTGTGATACTGAAGAGAACTTAAATCATGATGTTTCTAAGGCAAGTTCTGCACATGTGAGGAGCGTCTGTTTTTATGGGGTCATCCTCTCCTCCCTCCATGATGAGGTCAGGTCAGGTGAAGTTTCATTCCACAAAACATTTCTGGAGCTTCACAGTAAAACAGAGTTGCAGGGAGGAGATAATGACTGGATGTTCATTTTTGGGTGAACTGTTCCTTTAAGAAATCTCAGCGCTGTATTTTCCAAACCTCCCTGATATTCCAGGCCACAGTTCCTGATGATGATGTGACTGTTCTTACCTGCAGGGTTTTGAAGCCTTGCAGATTTCCTATAAACACAAAACAAGGTTCAGATGAGAACAACTGATTTATGTCACATTAAGGTGACAGTTAGTTGTAATTTTGTCACATAAAGTAAGAAATCAGTGTCCTAGAGGTCAATCTGATCATTAATTAGCAGTGAACTAACTGATCATTACAGCACTGAAGCTGGTTATCAGACATGATTTAGTGATTCTTGGCCGACCTGACGACGGCTCTCGCAGCTCTCGCTGGTTTCATATCTTCATCCTCGTGTGTTTCTGAGTCGATGTGATTCTGTTCTTCTTCTTCATCATTTAATCCCTGAAAAATACGTCAAACGTGTCGGACACACACTGCACACATTTATGTTATATTCCAAACGATAAGAGGATCAGAGGGGAAACTCAAGTGTGGCAGCAGAAATAAAGAGAAACAAGTCGAACACAAATAATACACAAACAGTAAAAATAAACTTGAATAACGATACGAGAGCTTTTAAGAGTAATCGAATAAAATTAGAAGTGTTTTTTGTTTTAGTCTTTGTCAATACAACTATAAGCAACACTTCTTAAATAGTCTAAACTTCCTAAAAAATCACCCCAACAAATACCCCCATGTTTTAATTTTTTATAAAATAACTGATACTGATTCGGGCTGGGCGATAAACCGATAACGATATCTATCGCGATAGACACATGATCACATTTTCAGCCATATCGTCCAGCCCTAATACTGATACAGAAAACAATATAAACTAAACCAATGTTAATCAGTAACTCAACTGAAATGAGCAAACCCAACCTGAAACCTTGAACTAAACTGAACTGAAAATGAAAATTACAAACGTAAATTAAAATTTACTGAATAAAACATTAAAAACCACACTTACAGAAAAAACACAAAAATATGAAATAAAAGAGACACAAAATATTTGTTTTCGGTCTTTGTCAACAAGTATAAGCAACACAGCCTTATATCTGATATTAATACTGAAAATAATAAAAACTTAAGTAAAACTAAACATTTTTAATCAATATCAACTACATTTTTAAAAACAAAAATATTGTTTAACAAAGTATAGCTGTATAACAGAATATTCTGAAAGGTACAGAATAAAAACATGAGAGAATAACTCTTTGAATGTATTATATCACTTTTAATTACATTCCTAGTTAATTACGAGCTGATTTATACTGTATGTCACCACTGATAGATCTACAGGGCGCTAATTTCAGAGAATTTATCAGCCCGAGCTTTATTTTTTAAAGTTTTTTTAAGTTTGGACATATTAAATGTACAATCAAAGGAAAGAATCATCTTCTCTTGTTTTTCACTTTCATTCAGTAGCTTTTGTGACATTATGAGCAGTTTGTCAGAGTTCCTTTGAGCAAACAGCTGCTCTTATTACTAACACTGTTACTGTGTGTTTATGGAGCACTTTAAAACAACAAACTGTGACGAACGATTCATTCAAAATAAGATTTAAATGTGTAAAAAGGTAAATAAGCTCATCTGGCAGATGTAAAGTATCCTAATCATGCAGTTATATTAATAACTCACATGTCAGGTTAGTGTGGACATTATCAGAATGATTATTGTTTATTATTATTAACACTCACACCTCTAAACACTCACTGGTTCTGATATGATTTGATGATTTTCCCTCTCCTGGTGACTTTATTCCTGTTTTTTCTCTCCACAGTGATGATAAACTACATGTGAGTCACTTTAAGCAGTTAAATGAATGAAGCTGTTGCTGTGAGGACGCATGAGAGCGTTAAACGACCTGACGGTTAAACAGAAAACACTCTTGACTCACAGCGGACAGCTCAGGTTTCTCCGGCCGGATGACGGTGCTCCTGCTCCGGGTGTCTGGTGGAGCCCGCGCCGGGGACTGGGAGCTCCTGGCCGGCCTCTGCTGCTGCGGCGGCCCGCTGCCTGCACCGCGGAGCGTCACCATGGTAACGCTCTCACTCAAGCTAGCAGGCGAACTGTTAGCTGTTAGCTTACCGGAGAGTTGTTAGCACCGGGAAAAACGGCGGAAACAACGGAGACAGACGCTGTCAGACGGCTCCCGGTGGTTCTGCTCACACACACACACACACACACACACACACACACACACACACACACACACACACACACAGTATATCTGATGGAGACGCTCCGCCGTCAAACCGCCGAGAGGATTCGAAAACGTAGCGATCTGACGCCGCCTAGTGACGTCATGCCGTAATATGCGTGTGACAACGAAAAAGTCCAAAAACGAAAAATAAAAAAAGACACAAAAAAATTAAAAGTCAGAAAATATAGATATAACACATTTATCAATACTTCTAATATTTAAAAACATAGTGTATACTTTATTTAAAAAGTATATATGTAACATTTAAATTCACCAATATACTCAAGTACAAGTCTGATGTATTTTCATTTTCTGCTACTTTTTTTTTCTTCCTCTTCACAACATTTTAAAGGCAGATATTACACTTTTACTCCACTTCATTCACCGATTACAAGTCGACCCAGCTGCTCTACAGTGTACACATGGAAATATTTGCTAAAATCAGCCGTGAAATCAACAGTTAGATTACTTTACTCAGAGCTGCTGAATCTTTTCTAAAACACTTCAATCCAACAATGATTCAGAATATTTTACTTTATTTATTGAAAGAAGAAACAGGAACAAAAATATCAACATTACTTGATTATCTTTCATAAACTGGCACGTGGTTCACATTCTTAAACTTTCTCAGACAAATAAGAGAATAATCATCAATACAATCATGTCAACAGGAGTGAACATCAGCAACTCAGTGACACCTGAATAACAATTCTTTAATACGTGTAGCTATAAAAGTTAAAATGCCAGAACTTAAAATTATATTTTCTTAACATAGACAATATTTTGTTGCCCTTTTGTATGCTGTCCTATGTCGCTGTTTTGTATATGTCTGATGCACTATTGCACCTCATGTAAATAATAATAATAATAATAATATTAATAATCATATAGTCACTTTATAAAGTATTTTTGCACTTGAGAGCAGCTAAAAGTATTATATAAAAAAAAGCATTTGGTATTGTTGTTGTTGTTCTATGTTGTTGTTGTTTGTTTGCACTTTTTGTTTGTTGGGAAACAGTATTTCATTGCACCATGTACTGTGTACATGGCGGGAATGACAATTATCCCCTCTCTAATCTTGAATCTTGATCTTGATTTCATGAATAATCAAAGTATGGATTATGTTGAGAAAGAAAAGAGGATAAACTATACAGTGAGACTTATTTTCTTCTTTTAAAAACAGCATTAATTATTTTATCAGTTTGATTTTGGATTTAAAAAATTATCTAATTGCTTTGATTTAATAACAAATGCTTTGCATTTCTTTTCCTATGACAGTCGATGACTAATCCAACGTAAAAACGTACATGAAACACAGAATACTGAATGGATAAAATCATGGCACTTAAATGATCTCTGCCTGTCACTCACTCACTGCTGCTTCATCATTCAGTGTTTTTACTACAGATCTCGTCAGTCGTTCTACACGACTGCAATCTGTAAAAGCTTCTTTTCAAATGTTTCCCTGTTTTGACACAGTCAGTAAGTAGTAATAAGTAATAAGTGCAGATGAGCTTAAGAACAAATATTATGGCATTATGTTCTTCATACTTCAGTACAGCCGTACCGTTACAACATAACAGTGAGAGTGTTGACAATATTAAGGACAGTTATATATAAAATTGTAACAGCAGCATTAGGATGAAAGACTTCCTTACAGAAAAGGAAAAATCCATACAAAAAAATATAAAAAATAGCTAAAATTAAAAAAATAAAACCACCACAGAAAGTAGCTTAAAGTCGTCATTAGAAGGTCTGTCGTGTAAAACTGTAACAAAGTTGCAGCATTTATGAAAAAGAAACGCTTCCTCTTATTAAAGCTCTTTCCTGAGAGTTAGTATGAGGAGAGCTCTTTGAGACACAAGATGGCTGCTCGCTTTTCCATTGAACGGCTTTACAATTATTACAATCACTAGTTTAGGGTTAAAATTTAAGGACTTGCACAGGAGCTGGTAACACAGCGTGTGTCTTCTACACCGCCATAACTGGAACCTCAACAATTCTTCTTTTGACGCATGTTTGTTTACATTTATTGGATTAGTTTCCATCTCGTTGGAGGACTTTGTGAAGAGCTTTTACTCTACATGGAACATCACTGATGCTTGTTGCCTTTCTGCAGCAGGAGACTGCCAGGCTCTGGACTGCGGTTTGTTCCATTATTGTCTGCAGAAATGAACACAAGTGTTATTCTTGACATACAGTGAATAGTAGCCACATAAACACAATAGTTAATCTAAATCAATGAATAATTGAAAACATGAAAAAATTTCGGGAGCTCTCAGTGACTGCTGCTCCTCCTCAGTGTCACCTCCTGCTGGTAGTTCGTAGAACACTTACCCTGGTCACCAGTGTTATCTGCTGTTATAGTTAACGGTCCACACACAAACACAAAATACTCTTCTCATTAACATTTATTCCCCAAACCTACAGAGTGCACATGTTTATCAGAATCTGTTTTTAGTTCTTTATCTTCAGACTGTTTGAGGCATCACATCAAACAGTGGAACAAATCCTCCATCTGGACCAGAGTTGTTACATATTACCTACATATACTAATACTGGGGCTGCAACGATTAGTCGACATAATTGACTACGTCGACCACAAAAATTTGTTGACGCGGAATGTTTGCATCGACGTGTCGTCTTTATTATTATTATTATTATTATTATTATTATCATCATTACCATTTTTTTTTAAAAGATTTGAGCCGGAGAAAGTCGCTTTGGCACCGCTACTAGAATGCGCACCGCCGCGTGGCGTAGAAGAACACGGTTGTGACGGTTCCACAGAAGAAGAAGCAGCAGCAGCAGCAGAAGAAGAATATGAATGATGGCGGAACATGTTGAGGAGAGCAGCAAAGCAATACCAAAAACGTCCAAAGTTTGGGAACATTTTGAAAATAACACTGTGAAACATGTGACGTGCAAACTTTGTCAAACACAGCTGTCATTTCATGGCAGCACTACAGCCAGGCATGAGCACCTGAAACATTAGCACCCTGGAACTATGGTGGCATGTACGGCACACATTAGTTGACGAGTTGAACTGATAAAAGTTGTTTGTCTTAGTTATCAGTGAATTACAGCGGTAGTTGCCGTCGGGCGGAAACCTCCCATCTTCAATATATGATATTAAATTTACATGTAACTCTGTAATAGAGCTTAGATTGGGCCCAAAAAAATCAAGCCCGACCCGACCCGTATGGAATTAGATTTGTGCCAAAAGAAACAAACAAAACTTTTTAAATGTCAAACAAAAACAGGAATTTGAGAGAACATAAAACTTATTTCAAAAATAAAACTTAGAACTTGCAATCAAATAATTTGTCAAATAGTGTAAAATATTGGTCTTTTACTCTTCTAATAAGCATTATTTTGTTTACGGTTCCCTCTGCTGGTTTCTCTCCGCTCAGACTTTTGCGCTGACTCTCAGCTTTGCGTCTCTCTGCAGCTCTGTCTCGTTTGTTGTTGTCGTCGTCATCTCTTCTTCTCTCCGTTTTAAAGCCAGGGTCGTTTAGTGCGCTAGCTACTTACACATAGGTACTGAGCTGTGTCAGACAAAAAGTAATTAGCCAATGGGGACGCTCTGCTGAAAAGGCCCGCCCACCCGAGAGGTTTGTGCCAAAACTGCAAACAAAAAGTCAGGGAGCGCAAACGAGACAGAGCTGCAGAGAGACCGCAAAGCTGAGAGTCAGAATATGTGAGAATATGAAGGTAAAACCAAAGCCGAAACAGATGCTGCCAAAATAATCGTGACTAATCGACTAATCGATAAAATAATCAATAGATTAGTCGACCACCAAAATAATTGTTAGTTGCAGCCCTAACTAAAACTACATATATCAATACAATATTAATCATCAGCACAGTAACTATAGAAATGTTTAGAATTAAGAATTCTACCTTTAACAGAATCTAAAGAGGAGAAATTAAACACTTACCACTGGCCAGGAAATTAATGCCAATATCGTAACCTGTTAAGAAAGACAAAGTTTAAACTCACACAAACTATTTTGATCCATTCAGATTTAACTTTGTTAAAGTCTATGTGAAGTTACTGTCCAGAGGTTACAGCCTGAGCAGGATGAAGTCAAAAAGAAAGACGCTGCTGTTCACAATTATTAAATCAGTTGACAAAAGTACTTACTGCAAGTTGAATGGCAGTCAGGAGAGACTGTGAAGACAACAGAGGAAGTGGTGTTTAAAGGAAGCGGCAGAGTGAAACAAACACAAGCCTCATTCACACTTATATAATATATATGTACGGTGCTGTTGTTCCACCTCTCGTCTGTATGAAAGATACAGAGGTGGAACGGGGGACAGTTTGGATCTGCCTCTGATCCTCCAGCAGAGGATGTAACAGAGACGAGACGCCGTCAGAGTGTGACGGTCTGATGGCGTTCAGTTTGACAGTTAAACAGATCCTTCACTCATCAAACAAAAGAGAAATGTCCCAAACTTTAACTCACAAAGCAGCGTTACAGGGCCAAACAACAGTAATGTGGTCGCAGGTCGTGTCTTTGACAACTTATATGGAAAAAATGCTGAATATGTGGAAAAGTGGCTGTTATCCGTCTGTCCTACTGACTGTTCTTCACATTTTCACACTGAAAACAGCGTCTGTCCCCGACAGCGAGAGTCATCAGCTCCTTCTGTTTACGTGACGGGATTCAGAGATAAAAACTTTAATTCGCATGTCTTTTAGACTTGCATAGAAAATAAAATCCCACATTTAATAAGGTCAGCCGTCCCAACCGAGTCTTCAGTGAACTTCCTGCTGGAAAACAGCATCCCAAGTCTCCTTCTGTTTTGTCATCATGTGACTCACTCAGTTAATCAGTGGCAGCTGATTCAACCTGCTGCTGCTGATATGAGCGTCACTAAAAAAATCCACTGACTAACCTGCTGCTACCTGAATGTTCTGTTAACGGCTCGGCTGAGAGGAGAGATTCTAATTCTTTAACAGATTTGTTCGAGTCCTGTTTTAGTAATTCATGTATTCTGACAATCCAGGTGTGAGAACTCAAACAACACCTCAGGACAGGAGGACAGGATCAGCTGGACAGGGAGAAGGACTGACAGTTGACTTTAGGAGAAATAAAGTAGTTACCTTGGGATCCGTTACGTCCACCTCCTGTAAAAGAAACACAGTGTTAACAGGTGTGATTGATGACGGATGAAGTGATTTAGAGTTTTGATCTCAGAGATCTTTGACTTCAGTGAACAGAAACACGTCCGTCTCTTAATAATTAACAGGACTGTTCTGCAGTGTGACCTCTGAACACCTCATCAAGTCCATCATAAGATACACACACAATTGGTGTAATTGGTGTAAATGCACCACATTGAACACTGTAGAACAGAATCGCTCATCTGGGATGTTTATTATTACATATTAATGATTTTGACGTCGACATGTTGATAAAATGTTTCTATGGGAGCTGAATTCTCAATAAAAACTGATTTTTAAAGGGACACACAGCCGTTCATTAATCAGAGAACTTTCACTTCCACTCCACTGCTCT
Organism: Diplodus puntazzo; assembly: GCA_963678695.2. Lineage (NCBI taxonomy): Eukaryota > Metazoa > Chordata > Actinopteri > Spariformes > Sparidae > Diplodus > Diplodus puntazzo. The sequence continues at coordinate 1,810,707 of OZ023169.1, read as the reverse complement.
GTTTGCTGTCGAGGGAAGACAATGCAAATATATTTCACTCACCAATGATGCCTGTCCAGTATAAGACCACCAGCACCACAGCGACCAGGACCAGGACCCCTCCGATGACTCCACCAATGTTGGGTCCTCCTGAGCCAGAATCTGAGTTTTCTAAAACACAGAAAAAGATCTCTGTGTTAGTTCAATATTCATTAGATCAAACTTCAAGTTGATGTGTGGAATGAAAATGTAGATGCTGAGGAGTAAATCTGAGATGTGATGACATAAAATAACATGAACTGAGTTTTCGTGCTGGTGAGAAACTTGTGAACAAACATCGATCAGACAAAGAGGATGTTAAAGTGTCTGAGAGGAAACTGTGACATGTCTGAGAAATGATCCTTCACCTTCTTCAAGTTCAAACTATCTTCTAACTAGTAGGGATGCACCGATCCAACTTTTTTAGTCCCGATACCGATACCGATGCCTGGGCTTTGTATGTCTGTCGATACCCGATACCGATCCGATTTCGTTGTTTGATAATTGATAATAAACTGTATACTGGTCTCGGAAAAATACTTGTGTAAATGAAGGGAGTACCTTGGCTCTTAGAATTCCAGTAGGCGATGGAAGCCTTCGTCTTCAACAACTGACATTGACATTGGCAATAACACTTTCTGTGTTATTGCTGATGCTTTTAAGCTTTCGGTCAGAAACGTTTTCGCTTCGATGAAGTGCATCTGCTGAACTGTCTCCTGCTCCTTTGGTGTTGTTGAGCTGCAGGAATTTGTGCTCCTTAGCATGGAGCTTTTGGATGTGCATGATTAAATGTGTAGTACTGTACTTTGCAGTACTACCACCAGCCCTCGAAACATTTACTCTGCAGACATTGCAAACAGCCGTCGAACTAGTTGGCAAGCGAGAAATATCTCCACACAGCCGACTCTTTGGCTCGCTCCATGTTGCTTAACGGTTAACTCAACTCTGCCAGCAGGCGACACACATACTGCTGACGAATGACGTAGGATGTGCTGCGACGGAGGAAAAAAAAACTGGATCGGCCCGTGGATCTGTTAATTTTTCAGATCCCCAATGCAGCTATTTTGTCAGTATCGGGCCGATAACCGATCTTAATATCGGATCGGTGCACCCCTACTAACTGGTGAATATTGTTTCTGATTACTTCTTCTGTGACAAGAACACACAGTTCATCCAACCTCCTCTTCTATGAAGGCAGATGCTTTAGACACAGTAATCTCCTGGAGAAGAAAAAATTTATAAATGATACGAATTATTGATATGCAGCTGTTAGCGGGCTCTTAATAAATAGACGATAAAGGATTTCCTCGTGGTTTCGGTCTGTTTGTTGTGGCTTACTGTTGATTGTGACCAATGATCAGTGATGTATTAGTTTATAGTAACGTCACATTGTACAGATTATAAACCAGCAATATAAATTCTGTCTTGATGACAGAAGGTGATAGTCATTGTGTCAGTCAGGATTGTCCACCTCTCAACACCTATTTCATTAGTTTTTTCTAATGAAGCCGATTGTAGCTCAACAACAACATGAAATGATTTTCTGTCTAACTGGCCGTAGGATTTAGTTTAGAGGAGCTTCTGTCACCAAAAAGTGCCCAGATGTCCGGACTCTTATCTCTGAAAGCATAACTCAAACTAAATTAAACTAAAAGCAAAATGAGAAACAAGTAAAAACAAGAAACAGATTCTTACCCCACTCCTTCGTCACATTCACACTGGATGCTTCATGAATGACTTCACAGGTGTATTTGGACTTGTCCTGTCTTAAGATCTCCACACTGTCTCGTCTCTGGAACGTGTCGTCATCATTCGGTTGAACGCCCGAGCTCTGCAGTCCGTCCTCTCTATACAGTTTGCGGCCGTCCCTTTTGATCCACATGATGATGTCTTGGGGGTAGAAACCTGTCGCCAGGCACGTCAAACTGATGTTTGACTCGACGTTGGTGTCTCGTGCAAACACGTACACCTCAGGTGGAGCTGGAGACACAAACCATAACTTAATATTTGAGCAAACATACGATTCTGTTTGTACCGGAGATTTAACAACTACAAACACAAACTGGTAAATATGAAACACTGCTGTGACACACCCTCCGGTGAGCTCACCACTCGCCGGAGGGTTCAAAAGGGGCCGGTGCAGTGGGATTTGGGTGGCAGTCGTGGGCGGGGACCCTGGCGACCCAATCCCCGGATGGTGACTCTTGCCATGGGGACATGGAATGTCACCTTACTGGGGGGGAAAGAGCCTGAGCTGGTGCGGGAGGTTGAGCGGTACTGGGTAGAAATAGTCGGGCTCACCTCCACACACAGTCTGGGCTCTGGAACCCAACTCCTTGAGAGAGGCTGGACTCTCTTCTACTCTGGAGTTGCCCGCGGTGAGAGGCGGCGAGCTGGTGTGGGCTTGCTTATAGCTCCTCAGCTCAGCTGCCATGTGTTGGGGTTTACCCCGGTGAACGAGAGGGTCGCTTCCCTGTGCCTTCGGGTCGGGGATAGGTCTCTCACTGTTGTCTCGGCTTATGGGCCGAACAGCAGTGCAGAGTACCCGGCCTTCTTGGAGTCCTTGGGAGGGTACTGGAGAGTGCTCCAACCGGGGACTCCATTGTTCTACTGGGGGACTTCAACGCTCACGTGGGCAGCGACAGTGTTACCTAGAGGGGTGTGATTGGGAGGAACGGCCTCCCTGATCTGAACCCGAGTGGTGCTTTGTTACTGGACTTCTGTGCTAGTCACAGTTTGTCCATAACGAACACCATGTTTAAGCATAAGGGTGTCCATATGTGCACGTGGCACCAGGACACCCTAGGCCAGAGGTCAATGATCGACTTTGTGGTAGTGTCATCTGACCTCCGGCCGTATGTCTTGGACACTCGGGTGAAGATAGGGGCTGAGCTGTCAACTGGTGAGTTGGATCCGCTGGCAGGGGAGGAAGCTGGACAGACCTGGCAGACCCAAACGTATCGTGAGGGTCTGCTGGGAACGTCTGGCGGAACCCTCTGTCAGGGAGGTCTTTAACTCCCACCTCCGGGAGAGCTTTGACCAGATCCCGAGGGAGGCTGGGGACATTGAGTCCGAATGGACCATGTTCTCCACTTCCATTGTTGACGCAGCTGTCCGGAGCTGTGGCCGTAAGGTCTCCGGTGCCTGTCGTGGCGGCAATCCCCAAACCCGGTGGTGGACTCCAGAAGTAAGGGATGCTGTCAAGCTGAAGAAGGAGTCCTATCGAGCCTGGTTGGCCCGGGGGACTCCTGAGGCAGCTGACAGGTACCAGCAGGCCAAGCGTGCTGCAGCACGGGCAGTCGCGGAAGCAAAAACTCGGGTCTGGGAAAAGTTCGGGGAGGCCATGGAGGAGGACTACTGGTTGGCCTCGAAGAAATTCTGGCAAAACATCCGGCGCCCCAGGAGGGGGAAGCAGTCCTCCACCAACACTGTTTACAGTGGAGGTGGGGAGCTGTTGACCTCGACTGGGGACATTGTCAGGCTGGTGGAAGGAATACTTCGAGGATCTCCTCAATCCCACTGACACGCCTCCCATAGAGGAAGCAGAGGCTGGGGACTCAGAGGTGGATTCATTCATCACCCAAGCCGAAGTCACTGAGGTAGTTGGGAAGCTCCTCAGTGGCATAGCACTGGAGGCAGATGAGATTCGCCCTGAGTACCTCAAGTCTCTGGATGTTGTGGGGCTGTCTTTGTTGACACGTCTCTGCAGCATTGCGTGGCAGTCGGGGACAGTGCCTCTGGACTGGCAGACCGCGGTGGTGGTCCCCCTATTTAAAAAGGGGGACCGGAAGGGTGTGTTCCAACTATCGGGGGATCACACTCCTCAGCCTCCCTGGGAAAGTCTATTCCAGAGTACTGGAGAGGAGAATTCGGTCGATAGTCGAACCTCGGATTCAGGAGGAACAATGCGGTTTTCGTCCGGGCAGCGGAACACTGGACCAACTCTATACCCTCCACAGGGTGCTCGAGGGTTCATGGGAGTTTGCCCAACCAGTCCACATGTGTTTTGTGGACTTGGAGAAAGCATTCGACCGTGTCCCTCGTGGCATTCTGTGGGAGGTGCTCCGGGAGTACGGGGTCGGAGGCCCTCTGTTAAGGGCTGTACGGTCCCTGTACGAGCGGAGCAGGAGCCTGGTTCGCATTGCCGGCAGTAAGTCAGACCTGTTCCCGGTGCATGTTGGACTCCGGCAGGGCTGCCCTTTGTCACCAGGTTCTGTTCATTATTTTTATGGACAGAATTTCTAGGCGCAGCCATGGGCCGGAGGGGGTCTGGTTCGGGAGCCACTGGATTCATCTCTGCTTTTCGCGGATGATGTGGTCTTGTTGGCTCCTGCGAGCCAGGACCTCCAGCATGTCCTGGGGCGGTTTGCAGCCGAGTGTGAAGCGGCTGGGATGAGAATCAGCACCTCCAAGTCCGAGGCCATGGCTCTCGACCGGAAAAAGGTGGCCTGCTCCCTCCAGGTTAGGGGAGAGTTCCTGCCTCAAGTGGAGGAGTTTAAGTATCTTGGGATCTTGTTCACGAGTGAGGGAAGGATGGAACGTGAGATTGACAGGCGGATCGGTGCAGCGGCCGCAGTAATGCGGTCGTTGTATCGGTCTGTCGTGGTGAAGAGAGAGCTGAGTCGAAAGGCGAAGCTCTCGATTTACCGGTCAATCAACGTTCCTACCCTCACCTATGGTCATGAACTTTGGGTCATGACCGAAAGAATAAGATCCCGGATACAAGCGGCCGAAATGAGTTTCCTCCGCAGGGTGGCGGGGCGCTCCCTTAGAGATAGGGTGAGGAGCTCTGTCACCCGGGAGGAGCTCGGAGTAGAGCCGCTGCTCCTCCACATCGAGAGGAGCCAGCTGAGGTGGCTCGGGCTTCTGTTTCGGATGCCCTCGGGAGAAACTTTTGATCATGTTTTTACAGATTGTCTATATGCAGCTGCAATTTTGTTTGATTTACAGAAATATCTTTTTCAGAAATGCTTGAAAAAGATGTCACTCTAACAAAGACTGATATTTCACTCATCTTTAACAAGTCTCCTCATTTGAGCAAAATATTGGCTTCATAAAATGAAGTGGCTTTAAAGATTGCCCTCCTGCCATATTTTTCAAAATACTGATGTTTTGACTAATACTTAAAACTGAAAAAAAAAACAGAAATAAGCAAAAACTGTTACACTATTTAGATGGGTTTTTTGGCTTTTTGGCTTTTATTGACAGAACAGCTGAAGACAATCAGTCCTTCCAGAAAAATGCAGAGTTTTTATGGGATTGTGGTGGGCAAAAAACCTTGATTATGCGGCACGTTTTCTTAAAAAATGCGATGGAATGTGCAGGATATTTATGCAACTTTATGCATTGAAATTGCGGGAACTTGCAAAAAATGCTGTTTGATGAAAAAGAGAAAAAAAAGTGATTCCCTCAGCACCCTGTTCTCGCTAGGCTACTACCTTAATGTAAAGAGTAATTTCTTATTACTTCCTATGATAAGCAGCATACTACATCACAGAAAGGAATATTTAAGTTCTCATCTTGTTTTATTTCAGATCTTAATAAACACATGGCTCCAGCTTACCAAACATTGATGAATCACACAAGTTCTGTTGCTTTACAAAAGGAATATGCCACAACTTCTGTAAAAATGAGGTGTGCTTCCTGTTTTACAGAGGTAGCTTTAAAAAACAGACATCTTCTGTTAAAATAAGTGCTTCCAATGCACAAAGTGCTTATCTTACTGTCAGGTAAATTTACATACTACTAATAAACTAACAACTGTACGGTTTTTGAAAGTAGTGTGAATTTTTTGTTGGCAAATGAGACTGCTTGTGTGTGTGTGTCCCATAACAAGCATCCCCCCCCCGGCTGACGGTGCGCCATCACATAAAACATTTCTGGGGAGAACCCTGCTTTCACTTTCAATCTGACACATTAACAAGTCTATAAACTGTAACTTACAACTCCTTCCCGTCACCGCTGTCCACAAAAGGCCGAAAAAGACGATTAACTTCATTTCCCCCTCAAACAGGACTCCTGTTTTATTTCTGATGTCGAGGTTTGTCGGACTGTTGGACGGTGTTGAACTTTAGGCTGCTCTGCCTGGTGCATTCAATGGCTGCTCGTAAATTACACAAGTCAGGTCGCAAATAAAAGTATTCAACAGTGGATGACTGGAAAAAGTTCTATTCATTGATGAATCCAGGTTTGATGTTTATGTTAGTGACTGATACGTCACCAAAATAAGTCCATGGACGCTTTCAATTCTGATGTGAATCGGCAGTTGAGCACTGGTGCAAATGTTCAATATAAAAGTTAACTGTGACAGGTGTCAGTGAACGCACCATGACTGCAGTGCCTCTCTTTGTGGTTTAGAATTTGGGAAATTATTTGTTGTTGTAAGGAAGTTCATTGTCAAGTCCGAACTGTGACCAACAACATCCACCTCACCTGTGCCCATCAGTCCATCACAAACTGTGACGAAAGATTCATTCAAAATGAAAATGTAAAGGTAAAAGGTAAATAAGTTAATCTGACAGATATAAAGTATCCTAATCATGCAGTTATATTAATAACTCACATGTCAGGTTAGTGTGAACATTATTAGTATAATTATTGTTTATTATTATTAACACCAGAGATGCACCGATCCAGTTTTTTCCGATCCAATCCGATACCGATACCTGGACTGAGCGTATTGGCCGATACCTGATACCGATCCGATACCATTGTTGAATTAATAATAAACTGTATACCTTCCACCATGTAAAAGGGACTAAAGGCACCAGACTTTCCTAACTAAGACAAAATAATCAAACAGTTACCGAACATTGTAAACATGTGTAACATTAATAATAATAATAATAATAATAACAATAATAATAATAATAATAATAATAATACATTTAATTTACATAGAGCCTGTCAGGGTACCCAAGGACACACGTAACAAAGTGGAACAAACAAATCAAAGAATGAATATAGCGCCTGTCAGTCAGCACGGAGGGAACACTAGCCCCGAAGTCAGTAGCACCGTCTGTAAACAAACTAGCGTCTGGAGGCTCCGTGCACTCAGCGGGGCGACCATCCAGCATCGCTGCGAGCCGGGGAGACCACAGCAGCAGAGGAGGAGACAAAGCAGCCCGGCGGTGAATAACCCTGAGGTTGTGGTGGAGGGAGGACCAACGGAGCAACAATGGACAACCCACAGAGTATTGAGTACGTCGGTTTGAAAGTTAGCGTTGCTAGGCTAACAGCTGACCGGTGAGGCTAACAGCTGATGGCGGGTCTAACAGCTAATCAGCGGAGAAATGTGACGTGAGTACGTGTAACGTCCTGCAAACAGGAATACAAAATAAAACATAGCAGCTGAACCTGAGAATAAACTAATAAAGAGTTGGTCAAACAACAACTTGCGCTCTTCCAGCATGCGACACACTGACGCTGACGAATGACGTAGGATGTGCTGCGACGGCGAAAAAAAATAATTGGATCGGCTGGTGGATCTGTTTCATTTTACCGATCCCAGATCCAGCCGTTTGGTCAATATCGGAGCCGATATCCGATCTTAATATCGGATCGGTGCACCCCTAATTAACACTCACACCTCTAAACACTATATGATTTGATGATTTTCCCTCTCCTGGTGACTTTCTTCCTGTTTTTCTCTCCACAGTGATGATAAACTACATGTGAGTCACTTTAAGCAGTTAAATGAATGAAGCTGTTGCTGTGAGGACACATGAGAGCGTTAAACGACCTGACGGTTAAACAGAAAACACTCTTGACTCACAGCGGACAGCTCAGGTTTCTCCGGCCGGATGACGGTGCTCCTGCTCCGGGTGTCTGGTGGAGCCCGCGCCGGGGACTGGGAGCTCCTGGCCGGCCTCTGCTGCTGCGGCGGCCCGCTGCCTGCACCGCGAGCGTCACCATGGTAACGCTCTCACTCAAGCTAGCAGGCGAACTGTTAGCTGTTAGCTTACCGGAGAGTTGTTAGCACCGGGAAAAACGGCGGAAACAACGGAGACAGACGCTGTCAGACGGCTCCCGGTGGTTCTGCTCACACACACACACACACACACACACACACACACACACACACACACACACAGTATATCTGATGGAGACGCTCCGCCGTCAAACCGCCGAGAGGATTCGAAAACGTAGCGATCTGACGCCGCCTAGTGACGTCATGCCGTAATATGCGTGTGACAACGAAATAGTCCAAAACGAAAAAGAAAAAAAGATACACAAAAAAATTAGGTCAGAAAATATAGATATAACACATTTATCAATACTTCTAATATTTAAAAACATAGTGTATACTTTATTTTAAAAATATATATATGTAACATTTAAATTCACCAATATACTCAAGTACAAGTCTGACGTATTTTCATTTTCTGCTACTTTATTCTTCCTCTTCACAACATTTTAAAGGCAGATATTATACTTTTACTCCATTTCATTGATTAACTGATTATTTAATTACTAGTTGAAGACTGCAGGCTACTTCGGAGCCAAGGAAGCTAATTTCTTAATCAATTTATTTTATCAACAATTTGATTTTTAAAAAGAAATCTATTTCATGGACCGATTACAAGTCGACCCAGCTGCTCTACAGTGTACACATGGAAATATTTGCTAAAATCAGCCGTGAAATCAACAGTTAATTTTCTTTCTCTCAGAGCTGGTGAATCTTTTCTCAAACACTTCAATCCAACAATGATTCAGAATATTGTACTTTATTTATTGAAAAAAGAAACAGGAACAAAAATATCAACATTACTTGATTATCTTTCATAAACTGGCACATGGTTCACATTCTTAGACTTTCTCAGACAAATAAGAGAATAATCATCAATACAATCATGTCAACAGGAGTGAACATCAGCAACTCAGTGACAACCAGGGGCGCCGCCAGGGGGGGAAAGGTTAGGACGATTCCAAGGGCCCGGCACTGACAGGGGGCCCTTTGAGACATGGGCAACCTATACAAGGCCCAAAATCCCTGGCGGCGCCCCTGGTGACACCTGAATAACAATTCTTTAATACGTGTAGCTATAAAAGTTAAAATGCCAGAACTTAAAATTATATTTTCTTAACATAGACAATATTTCATGAATAATGAAAGTGTGGATTATGTTGAGACAGAAAAGAGAGGATAAACTATACAGTGAGACTTATTTTCTTCTTTTAAAAACAGTATTCATTATTTTATCAGATAAGAAAATATCCAATTGCTTTAATTTAATAACAAATGCTTTGGATTTCTTTTCCTATGACAGTCGATGACTAATCCAAAGGATTTACAAATATCTCAAAAGTTAAAAGCTTAATTAAAGTAAGAAATGTATGTGAATCAGAGAATACTGAATGGATAAAATCATGGCACTTAAATGACTTCTGCCTGTCACTCACTTCCTGCTGCTTCATCATTCAGTAGGCGCGTTCAAGTTGAACTCCTGCTGACTGACTGCAGCAGCGAGATCTGCTGGCAGCTGCAGGGGCGGAGATACAAACGCTGCTATGAAGTCGGACACTCTCTCTCTTCCCGTAGACATGACGAGACTTGGCTGAGCTCGCGGTGTTTGCCTTCTTCATCTGGGAAGAAGTGGAGGAAATTGAAATTCCATTAATGTTTGAGGAAAATCAACAACGACGGCGATCAGTATGTCAACCAAAACATGTAGGCTGAGGGAATAGAGCAGTGGAACTGCTGCCGTGTTGCATATATATATATATATATATATATATATATATATATATATATATATATATATATATATATATAAACTGTCATAATATATATATATATATATATATATACAGTTTCTTTTTGTTTTGTTTTGTCTTTTTTGTTTTGTCTGTCTGTTGGTAAGTCCTGCTGTATTTGTGTGTTCTTGTTGTTAACGTAGTTCAGTTGAAATGATAAAATGATAACAAAAACAAAAAAACAAAAGGGGGTTCTGTGTATGTGGTACTGAAATGTGAATATGTGTTGATAGAAGTCAATAAAAAGATTAAAAAAAAGAGAAGGTCTGTCCTGTAAAACTGTAACAAAGTCGCAGCATTTATGAAAAAGAAACGGCTTCCTCTTATTAAAGCTCTTTCCTGAGAGTTAGTATGAGGAGAGCTCTTTGAGACACAAGATGGCTGCTCGCTTTTCCATTGAACGGCTTTGCAATTATTACAATCACTAGTTTAGGGTTAAAAGTTAAGGACTTGCACAGAAGCTGGTAACACAGCGTGTGTCTTCTACACCGCCATAACTGGAACCTCAACAATTCTTCTTTTGACGCATGTTTGTTTACATTTTCTGGATTAGTTTCCATCTCGTTGGAGGACTTTTGTGAAGAGCTCTTACACTAAATGGAACATCACTGATGCTCGTTGCCTTTCTGCAGCAGGAGATCAGCCTCTGGACTGCGGTTTGTTCCAGTATTGTCTTTAGAGATGAACACAAGTGTTATTCTTGACATACAGTGAATAGTAGCCACATAAATACATGAAACATAAATATGATGTTTAATCTAAATCAATGAATAATTCTTTTGACAAATTAACAAAAATGTCAAAGAAAACACTCCTCGGACTCTCAGTGACTGCAGCTCCTCCTCTCTGTCTCCTCCTGCTGGAAGCTCGTAGAGGAGAACACTTACCCTCGTCACTCCTGTTATTTCTTGTTACAGTTAAAGGTACACTGTTGCTGTTTCTGTTGTTGCTGTTTCCTACACACACACACACACACACACAAACACAAACACACAATATTAGGAACCCATAATGTTAAAGGGGCACTCTGTAGTTTCAGAGAAGAAATTCAAAGTCAGAATTTTAATATTTACAATATTAGTGAGGTAATAAAACCCTCTAATGTCAGTTTGTTTATTCAGTCATGAAGACAAAGACAGTTTGTTCATTTAGTTTGTTTAAGGTGCCCTTTGTTCATTTGTGTATTATTGTTGTTTATTCTAATTCTTTAACAGATTTGTTTGAGTCCTGTTTTAGTATTTCAGTGTATTCTGATAATCCAGGTGTGAGACCTCAAACAACACCTCAGGACAGGAGGACAGGATCAGCTGGACAGGGAGAAGGACTGACAGTTGACTTTAGGAGAAATAAAGTAGTTACCTTGGGATCCGTTACGTCCACCTCCTGTAAAAGAAACACAGTGTTAACAGGTGTGATTGATGACGGATGAAGTGATTTAGAGTTTTGATCTCAGAGATCTTTGACTTCAGTGAACAGAAACACGTCCGTCTCTTAATAATTAACAGGACTGTTCTGCAGTGTGACCTCTGAACACCTCATCAAGTCCATCATAAGATAATAACACACCTTTAAAACAACCACCACACTGAATCATCAGGTGATCTGTAATTGGTGTAAATGCACCACATTGAACACTGCAGTACAGAATCGCTCATCTGGGATGTTTATTATTACATATTAATGATTTTGACGTCGACATGTTGATTAAATGTTTCTATGAAGCTGAATTCTCAATAAAAACTGATTTTTAAAGGGACACACAGCCGTTCATTAATCAGAGAACTTTCACTTCCACTCCACTGCTCTGTTTGTTGTCGAGAGAAGACAATGAAAATATATTTCACTTACCAATGATGCCTGTCCAGTATAAGACCACCAGCACCACAGCGACCAGGACCAGGACCAGGACCCCTCCGATGACTCCACCAATGATGGGTCCTACTAAGTCAGAACCTGAGTTTTTTAAAACACAGAAAAAGATCTCTGTGTTAGTTCAATATTCATTAGATCAAACTTCAAGTTGATGTTCCGTTCCGTTCCGTTTTCTTGTCCGCTTATCCATGAGGGTCGCGGGATGTTGCCGCTTTTTCCCCCTAAGGGGTTGCGGGGCTTACTGGGGCCAAATCCAGTTTACACAATGGGCGTAGGCCAGGGTACACCCTGAACGAGTCGCCAGCTCATTGTAGGACCCTTACTGATGGCAGTGGCTGCCTCACAAGGTGCCAACTGCACATCAGGAGCAATTTTGGGGTTCAGTATCTTGCTCAAGGATACTTCGGCATGTAGCTCCTCTGATCACTGATCACCAGCTCTACCCACTGAGCTACATCCGCCCCTCAAGTTGATGTGTGGAATGAAAATGTAGATTCTGAGGAGTAAATCTGAAATGTGATGACATAAAATAACATGAACTGAGTTCTTCGTGCTGGTGAGAAACTTGTGAACAAACATCGATCAGACAAAGAGGATGTTGAAGTGTCTGAGAGGAAACTGTGACATGTCTGAGAAATGATCCTTCACCTTCTTCAAGTTCAAACTATCTTCTAACTAGTGAATATTGTTTCTGATTACTTCTTCTGTGACAAGAACACACAGTTCACCCAGCCTCCTCTTCTAGGAAGGAAAATGTTTTAGACAACAATCTCCTGGAGAAGAAGGAATTTATAAATTATATAAATTATTGATATGCAGCTTTTAGAGGGCTCTTAATAAATGGATAATGAAGGATTTCCTCGTGGTTTCAGTCTGTTAGTTATGGCTTACTGTTGATTGTAGCCAGAGCTGCTCTAGAACACTTGGTGCTCTGGGCGAGATTAGAAAAGACATCTGAACCATCTGAACACTCACAACTGTTGTATTTGAACAACAACAATGGACTTTCAAGCCACTCTTTCCAGCATGATATAAATCCTTCAGTAAGGTCACACAGTGATTTACAAATAACAGCACATCAGGCAATAAACACATCTGAAGAATTAACTATGAATAACCATAGTGTTGTTCAGTAATGTGACTGCAGCTGTAACTCACCTGCTTCAGGCTGACGCTCAGAGGTGGGTGACGTGGTCGCGCTGCTGCTGCTTGACGCCTGAGTTGAAGCTGTATTCAAACATTAGAGTACATCCATACTGTTCAGTTTGTTCGGTCATTCTACTTCATTTAATAATTTAATTAATAAGGTTTGATATTAATTAGGTACTGTACAAATAAACTTTATTTTATTTGCCTAAAACCTAAATTTACTGTAATTGCTAACAAGCTTGTACCATTCAGTCACAACAACAACAACAATAATGATAATAATAATCATAACAACAACAACAACAACATAGCAGTGCATAAGAGGCACAAACAACTGGCTAAACTCACATGCTTCAGAGAGTGATGTGGATGTTGCATCAGAAGGCTTCTCTCCAGCAGCTGCTCGGGAAATATGTTTTGAGCGCATGTAGACAGACAGAGTAGATTCACTTATTACTGTACAAGCAACAACTTATTACATAAATACAGAATAGGACATACAACTGTTGCAGCTTGCAGCAGTTATTTGCATAAGCGGTGTGTTCAAAATAACATTTATAATTACCTTATAATAAAAGATTCACTACCATTTCACAATAAACAACACAGAGTACAACCTGCACCGGTGGCACATCCGGACGGGTCGGCCTCCACTTTGATTCATTTCTCCTTCTTAGCAGCTTTCAGTGTCATTGTCTGGCCTGTTAAGTCAGCTTTGCTTTATTTCAACCGAGCTAGCAAGCTGATACAAATTAAACGTCTTCACACAAAACTGCATTTTAAAAAAAAGGACATAATGTTACCTTTATATGACTGCGCACCAGAGGGCTTTGACGGCCGTTTCATCTCGAAAATATCAAAACATAACCTGTCTGTCACTTGACCTGACCTGACTTCTGTGACACCTGTCTGACCCTCTGAGCTGCGCAGCCAATGGCCACACTTCACGTGACTCAGCACCAAGTTAGAAACATGTCACTGTTTCTTTGTTTCGTTAATATTTATTATTTTCAAGACAGAACACGAAGGAAGGGATTGTTACTGTGTATTGTTTCTCCCTCGAGGGTGACTGGCAGCATCTCTCCAGCACTCTGGGCGACCGCCTAGATCGCTTAGAGCCGACCCTGATTGTAGCCCACGATCCGCGATGTATCAGTTTATATTAACGTCACATTGTACAGATTAGAAACCAGCAATATAAACTGTCTTGATGACAGAAGGTGATAGTGATTGTGTCAGTCAGGACTGTCCATCTCTCAACACCTATTTCATTAGTTTTTTCTATATAATGAAGCTGATTGTGGCTCAACAACAACATAAAAGGATTTTCTGTCTAACTGGCCGTAGGATTTAGATAGATAGATAGATAGATAGATAGATAGATAGATAGATAGATAGATAGATAGATAGATAGATAGATAGATGGCTTGTGGCAGAAAAGATTTCCTGTTAATCTGCTACGACAGTGAAGCTTTAGTTTAGAAGTTTAGAGGAGCTTCTGTCACCAAAAAGCGTCCAGATGTCTGAACTCTTATCTCTAAAAGTGTGAATCAACTAAATTAAAGGTCCCATATCATGAAAAACACGTTTTCCCTGGTCTCTACATATATAAGCTGGTCCTCCCTGAGCCTGCCAACTCCCAGAATAATGAAAACAAGTGATTCCTGCATGTTCTCTGCAGCCCGACCACTGGTAAAACGGCGCTCCTACAGGCTGTTCAGATTCAGGTCCTGTCGTTACGTAATGAAAGGAGTCATTATCATAGGCCGACCTTCTCTGCGCGGTGATAGGAGATATCTGAGAGGGGGGCGTTCATCCCCGAGGTGAAGTTCGGTGTGTCCAGCAGTGAGACAGCAGCGTATCGCAATGTCGTTGCTCAAAGCTGCACACGCAAGTAGCTCTGTTGTTGGTTGTAAAAATCAACATCAGTGCCTATTTTCTGTCCCAGCTACAGAACAACAGAAGAGACAGTGGTTGTGTTTCATTTTTTAAGGACAACGTGCCGGCTGCGGTTCTTGTTAGCTTGTGTGTGTGTGTGCTAACCACTTCACATCGGACTGCTTCAGTAACGAGGGTCAGTACAAAGCTGGCTTTGCCTTGACACTGACCCTCGCAAAAGGATCAGTACCAACCATACCGGACCCAGCAGCTGCACCCGAGCCACCGATAAGTGTCGCCGCGGTTTGATAGTATTTATAGTTGCCTACCAGTCTGGAGAAGTCTGCTAGAAATTGGCTAATTAGTTAGCTCTGCTTCGGTTCGCTATGCAATGGCGTTTGAAGCGATGTTGATGTTAATATTATTAGGAGGGAGCTTGGTTGTCACAGTAAAAAGGCTGGAAACATGTGCAGACCGAGACAGAGACGATGCGAACAGTGTCCAAGAGTTTGGAGACTGTGTTGGAGACAAACACAGCTTTCGCTAGCTGTTAGCCATGAGCTACCTGGCACTAACTGTAACAACACATACGAACAAACTAACAATATTCTCACTAACCATTCAGAAACGTCCTGCTGCAGCCACAGAGTCTGTACTTCTTCAGGAGCCTCTCCTTCTGGGTCCGATTCTGGGTCAAATTGGTTCAGTTGAACGAAAAAATCTCCGCGAGCCATAGCGATACATCCACCGTAAACATTAGCATGCTAATGCTAACGCAGGGGGAATCCTCTCCCTGAGAGTGATGTAGCAGGCAGGGCTCTCCAAGTGGGCGTTGACAGACGGAGCTCATTAGCATTTAAAGGTGCAGGCACAGAAACAGACTGCTCTGAATAGAGCTCTGTAGAGTGACTTTTAGACAGCTGGAATTCAGGACCACGCATAGGTTTGGGGCAATGCATATCGAATATAGAGTTTTTGGACTTCTGACAGCTGTGTGAAATTGATGAAAAACAGTATAATATGGGACCTTTAAACTAAAAACAAAATGAGAAACAAGTAAAAACAAGGAACAGATTCTTACCCCACTCCTTCGTCACATTCACACTGGATGCTTCATGAATGACCTCACAGGTGTATTTGGACTTGTCCTGCCTTAAGATCTCCACACTGTCTCGTCTCTGGAACGTGTCATCATCATTGGGTCTAACGCCCGAGCTCTGCAGTCCGTCCTCTTTATACAGTTTGCGGCCGTCCCGTTTGATCCACATGATGATGTCTTGGGGGTAGAAACCTGTCGCCAGGCACGTCAAAAGGATGTTTGACTCGACTTTGGTGTCTCGTGCAAACACGTACACCTCAGGTGGAGCTGGAGACACAAACTGTAAATTAATATTTGACCAAACATATGATTCTGTTTGTACCGGAGATTCAACGACTACAAACACAAACTGATAAATATGAAACACTGCTGTGACACACACTTCCTTTTATCACTTCAGCTCTATTTGTCTGTTTACATTAAAGATCTTGGTTCATATGTACACAAGGAACCGGCTCCAATGGAGATTTGTTGTCAGATTACATTAATTTTAGTTTCTGTGAAGTCATTCTGAGGGAACATTATTCACTATATCTATATTCATTATATACTATTATTATCTCTTTTATAAATGACATTAAAAACACAGAAAAGGCCTTCAGTAATACATACAGGCTGTTTTGAGGTGATGCATCCCGTAACTCCAGAACTTGTTCAGCCACTGCATACACTCATTCTCCATGTAGCCTTTGGTGTAATCCTTCAGGACAGGGATATCATCCCACTTCCTCTTGGTCTCTACTGCTGCTGGGATTGAGGCGACCCAGACTGAGTGAGCGACATCGAAGGACAGGAAGTCGGTTCCATCGTAGCTGTATCTATCCATGCCATGGTAGAACGTCATCTTGCCGTCTGGCTGCATTTCGCCCTCACAGCCATGCATCCACTGAAGAACATGGAGATCTGTAACCAGAGAAGAAAGACCAGGCGGTGAAGTAAAGGACAAACAAGACAGTGAGCTGAGCACACTGATTCTTGAGGATTTGGATAAAACAAGTTAAAATTTTGAAAAGAAGAAAGTATAAAGAAATATAAAGTTATATCTTAATAGAACAAGTTCTCAGCATGGAGCTGACGGTGCTGACATGGAGCTGATGGTGATGACATGGAGCTGATGGTGTTGACATGGTGCTGACATGGAGCTGACGGTGTTGACATGGAGCTGACATGGAGCTGACGGTGTTGACATGGAGCTGACGGTGTTGACATGGAGCTGACGGTGCTGACATGGAGCTGACGGTGTTGACATGGTGCTGACATGGAGCTGACGGTGTTGACATGGTGCTGACGGTGTTGACATGGTGCTGACATGGAGCTGACGGTGTTGACATGGAGCTGACGGTGCTGACATGGAGCAGACGGTGTTGACATGGAACTGACGGTGTTGACATGGAGCTGACATGGAGCTGATGGTGCTGACATGGAGCTGACGGTGTTGACATGGAGCTGACGGTGCTGAAATGGAACTGACGTTGTTGACATGGAGCTGACGGTGCTGACATGGAGCTGACGGTGCTGCCATGGAGCTGATAGTGATGACATGGAGCTGATGGTGCTGACATGGAGCTGACGCTGTTGACATGGTGCTGACATGGAGCTGACGGTGTTGACATGGAGCTGACGGTGTTGACATGGAGCTGACATGGAGCTGACGGTGTTGACATGGAGCTGACGGTGCTGACATGGAGCTGACGGTGTTGACATGGAGCTGATGGTGTTGACATGGAGCTGACGGTGCTGACATGGAGCTGACGGTGTTGACATGGAGCTGACGGTGCTGACATTGAGCTGACGGTGTTGACATAGTGCTGACATGGAGCTGACGGTGTTGACATGGAGCTGATGGTGTTGACATGGAGCTGACGGTGTTGACATGGAGCTGACTGTGCTGACATGGAGCTGACGGTGTTGACATGGAGCTGACGGTGCTGACATTGAGCTGACGGTGTTGACATGGTGCTGACATGGAGCTGACGGTGTTGACATGGAGCTGACGGTGCTGACATGGAGCTGACGGTGTTGACATGGAGCTGATGGTGTTGACATGGAGCAGACGGTGTTGACATGGAGCTGACGGTGTTGACATGGAGCTGACATGGAGCTGATGGTGCTGACATGGAGCTGACGGTGTTGACATGGAACTGACGTTGTTGACATGGAGCTGACGGTGCTGACATGGAGCTGACGATGTTGACATGGAGCTGACGGTGCTGACATGGAGCTGACATGGAGCTGATGGTGCTGACATGGAGCTGACGGTGTTGACATGGAGCTGACGCTGTTGACATGGTGCTGACATGGAGCTGACGGTGTTGACATGGTGCTGACGGTGTTGACATGGAGCTGACGGTGCTGACATGGAGCTGACGGTGTTGACATGGTGCTGACATGGAGCTGACGGTGTTGACATGGAGCTGACATGGAGCTGACGGTGTTGACATGGAGCTGACGGTGTTGACATGGAGCTGACGGTGCTGACATGGAGCTGACGGTGTTGACATGGTGCTGACAGTGTTGACATGGTGCTGACATGGAGCTGACGGTGTTGACATGGAGCTGACGGTGTTGACATGGAGCTGACGGTGCTGACATGGAGCTGATGGTGTTGACATGGAGCAGACGTTGTTGACATGGAGCTGACGGTGTTGACATGGAGCTGACATGGAGCTGACGGTGCTGACATGGAGCTGACGGTGTTGACATGGAACTGACGCTTTTGACATGGAGCTGACGGTGCTGACATGGAGCTGACGATGTTGACATGGAGCTGACGGTGCTGACATGGAGCTGACATGGAGCTGATGGTGCTGACATGGAGCTGACGGTGTTGACATGGAGCTGACGGTGCTGCCATGGAGCTGATAGTGATGACTTGGAGCTGATGGTGCTGACATGAAGCTGACGCTGTTGACATGGAGCTGACGGTGCTTACATGGAGCTGACGGTGTTGACATGGTGCTGACATGGAGCTGATGGTGCTGACATGGAGCTGACGGTGTTGACATGGAGCTGACGGTGTTGACATGGTGCTGACATGGAGCTGACGGTGTTGACATGGAGCTGACGGTGGTGACATGGAGCTGATAGTGATGACATGGAGCTGACGGTGTTGACATGGAGCTGACGCTGTTGACATGGTGCTGACATGGAGCTGACGGTGCTGACATGGAGCTGATGGTGTTGACATGGAGCAGACAGTGTTGACATGGAGCTGACGGTGTTGACATGGAGCTGACATGGAGCTGACGGTGCTGACATGGAGCTGACGGTGCTGACATGGAGCTGACGATGTTGACATGGAGCTGACGGTGCTGACATGGAGCTGACGATGTTGACATGGAGCTGACGGTGCTGACATGGAGCTGACGATGTTGACATGGAGCTGACGGTGCTGACATGGAGCTGACGATGTTGACATGGAGCTGACGGTGCTGACATGGAGCTGACATGGAGCTGATGGTGCTGACATGGAGCTGACGGTGTTGACATGGAGCTGACGCTGTTGACATGGTGCTGACATGGAGCTGACGGTGTTGACATGGTGCTGACGGTGTTGACATGGATCTGACGGTGCTGACATGGAGCTGACGGTGTTGACATGGTGCTGACATGGAGCTGACGGTGTTGACATGGAGCTGACATGGAGCTGACGGTGTTGACATGGTGCTGACAGTGTTGACATGGTGCTGACATGGAGCTGACGGTGCTGAAATGGAGCTGACGGTGCTGCCATGGAGCTGATGGTGTTGACTGAGGCCTAATTACAACAAACAATTCCAACAGTTTCACCATCCAAGTCAATGCAGCACTGATTTATAACTTTATATAACATTAAACAAACTACGAGTCACAATGTTTCAGGCACATTTTGTACTGAGCAGTCATGGGAGGAAACACATTCTGACCACAACATAAGAATAAATATTGTTGAAAATGTGCTGCTGTTAGTTTTAATGACACTTTAGATACTCTTTCATCTGGAACATGTGCTATACAGAGTCTTTTTCACGTTTTTTTTAAAGAAATTTAAACGTTATTCAAATGGACATATAATCATATAAATTATAAAATTATAAACACATGTAAAAATGTTACATTTGTAAAAGACCCACAGATGATCAACCACGATTATTTTAAAGAACAAAATGATGTTCATTTTCAGCAAAATTACACTGCAAAAAAAAGGGGGATCTAAAAACAAGATAAAAACACTAAATCTGAGGGAAAAGTACAAATAAGCATTAAATTGTGGTTTTAAAATGGGATTACTTAAAAAGTAACTTTTTACAGCTTCGAAATAAGTGAAATATACTAAATATAAGCAATTACAAACAAAGTCTTTCTTACCTTCAGCAAATTAAACTGAAGATTAGTTAAGAAAAATATCAAATTTAGAGAAAAATACTAAAGTATTAGTGAAGAATGTCTTTCAATATCTTGAACCAAGGCTTACTTCATCTTAAAACTACACCTTAAAACCTAAAGCCTGTCCTTATTTTTATACATCTTACAGAAATCACAACCAGAATGACTTTTAGGCAGTGTTGGGCACGTTGCTTTTAAAAAGTAATTACTCAGCATCTCCATATGTATTTAGAAAATGTCTTTCTGCATGGCGGACCGTCACCTGCTCTCCCCGATATTTTGCCAATGAGGCTCTGAAGGAGTCTGAGCCAACGAACGGGAGAAAGTTCTCAACAACAAACCTGTCTATCATTGAATTCAGTTCAGTCTGTGTCACAAGTTATTGTGAAGCTGTTAGTGGAGCTCACGTTACGGCAGGAACACACCGGCCCAACCGCTGGACGTCTGAAGCGTTTGGACTCTGACGAGGTCTGGAACATTTCTGGTCAGTGTGTTCAGCTGCGTCTGAAGCTTTCGGGGCCGTTCGGACGTTGTCTGCTCCGACTCAGAATGCGAAGTCTGAGGAGGAGGGCTGTCGGCCGTCTGAGCCATTGGATTCTCTGATTGGTTGTGTGCCAGCTGAATGGCCGTGCTGATTGGTGGTGTGCTAGCAATCAGCCCGGTGTGTGGGAGGGCGGAATACTGTATGCGCTTTGTTTTTCTATGGACTCCATTCCGTCATTTCTTGCTTTCATGTTTTGCAGGCAGTTCTGGCACGAGACTGGCTGTTATTATGTCCGTTCAGGACGAATTAATCTGTGTTCGTTTGGTAGCCTAATGCCTCGCTGCATGTTTAGTATGCAGCTGTTTTTATCTGAAATAGTAAAGTTTCGCCAGTCGCTTACTGCATCTCGCGCAAGCGCAGAACGTACACGCTGCTGTGGAGTAGGCAGCACGTCGAAGCGGTGTGTTTCAGTGCAACTTTTGTGCCGAACGGGTCAGACGAGAGGCAACGGAGTGGTCGGATAAGGCAGTTGGATGTCTGGGCGGTGTGTGTGGGGGCTTTAGAGTCGGAGCAGACAGCGTCCAAACGGCTCCGAAAGCTTCCAACGCAGCTGAACACACCGCACAGAAATGTTCCCGACGGTTGGGCCGGTGTGTTGCTTCCTTTAGCCACACCTGGACTGCTGTCATCATCAACAGCGTCAGCAATGGAGTGTTTGGGCAGTGTTAGTGTTGTGGAAGCGTGTGCCGCTGAGAGATGCTTCATTAGATCAGAGTTGCTTACAACGGACGTCGACAAAGGAGATTAAAGTGGTGTCTGTACTTCCACTTTGAAAACGTTAACTTGCCCTCCGGACTCGCCTTGCTGCAGTTCACCTCTGCTAGGTTGTGTGTGTGAGGCTGCTGTGTGCGTATGTAGTTTGTGTGTTTGAAGTCAGAGCAATAAACTCCTGATTTCAGATGCTTTTTGTGTGACTCTTGAATCAAGCAAGTTGAGTTTGTTACTGAATCTTAAACCAAGATTTATTTTGATGAGACTTTGGGGGAGAGATGTAATATATCTTATTTACCTCATTGTAAGATTTCCTGCCTATTTGAGAAAAAAAGATAAGGTTAGCTTGATATAAAATTATAGTGTAAAGTTGTACACTTAAAATAAGAAATTAACTCTTAAAACAAGACAAATTATCTAACACTTCTAAATCTAGGTATTTTTTTCTTGGTAAGAACCAAATAATTTGCAGTGTAGCACTTTTCTTTCCAGGGACAGGTTTGTTTGAGCTGCTTTGTTTTCTGAGCTCAGCCTATCAGATGAGCTTGACTTCTGTCTAAAAAAGGTGGAAGTGTTTTGATTCTAAGATGCATCGCGATGCTGACGTGGAAGATTCTGCATCAATGAAAAAGTATCCGTGCACAGTGACATAGATCACTGAGGATGCTGCACACGGTGATGCATCGAGTATCGTTTCGCTCTTGAATTGTTGACAGCTGAATCATAATCAACTCATGCAGCCAGTGAAGATTCTCACCTCTACTCTGCTACACTGCAACTTGTGAATAATTATTGATTAACTGAAAAGCAGTTCGGTCCGTCGTGTTTCAGGGATCTTACCTGAGTCGCTCTGTCTCATACGATACTTCAGGATGTTGATGTTGACTTCGGACCACTGCTGCTTGCTCCGCCGGGACTGTGTGCCTTTGACCCAGTAGTCTGCTTCCAGTCGATCCTTCATCCAGGTCTGTTTGGGAACTCTCTCCTGTGTTTCGCTGTCAAAGTAGTCAATCATCACGTTGTCCAGCAAACCCATGGCTGTGAACTTGTGGATGCCTGGGAGACCGAGATCTTTGGAGAGGGCGGAGTAGATGTAATAGAGGGAATGTATCTCTGAAAGTCACACAGATATTTATTAGACCAATAAGAACCATCAGATCTGACAGATTAAAGCTCTGGCAGCACAGTGGAGATGTGTTGGGCATTAATTTTTTGGAATAAACAAAACATGAACTCTGGCTTTGAAGCTCTGACACCAAAAAAAACAACTGGATTAAAAGATTTCTTAAGAATCCAAATAGTACTCAAATTAATAGTGCTCAAATTTCATATGTCAACAGAACTCTAAACCTTCATAATCTGTTTGTTAATAACATAAATACTGTGAAGCATCTGTCGAATGTAAATAGTGAATTGTGTGGCTATGACGTTTTTTTAAAAAGAGAAATATAGTGTTAACATTTCTCAACAAGTTTGGTTATCAAATCAACACCTCACAGTGTCTTTAGCACGAAGCATCTCACATGTAAATGTAGATGACTTATAGAAAACAATGGAACACCGTGTTTCTCTTGCCTCATTAATATAGAATACCAAACAGAATCAGAGAGTTTCTATTCAGTGATTCTTGTGATTGTGACGGAGAAACTACTGGTCATGTTTTTACTGATTGTCTGTCGTTTGATTTACAGAAATACCTTTTTCAGAAATGCTTGAAAAAGATGACACTCTAACAAAGATTGATACTTCACTCGTCTTTAACACATTTTCCCAGGTGAAATGTATATAATTAATTTAATTTGAGCAAAATATTACATTCACACAATGAAGTGGCTTAAATATTTTTCAAAATACTGATGCTATTACTATGCTATAAAAAAAACAGAAATTGGCAAAAACTGTTTCACTATTTAGACGTTTTAAACGTACTAATTTTATTCAGCAGACCTCTAAATTGTGGTTTTTGTCTGCTGAGGCAGAAACTTGTCCATCCTAAGGACAAAACACCAAGAACCTGAAACAAGTCCAGCTGACTGCGATACAGAACTTGACCTGGATGACTGAGAACCTTCATCATCATCATCTACTGTATCTGAAATTCTTACATAAACCAAAACGAACAAAAAATCATGATGCCTTGTATCATGTTTAGTGAAACAAGCATTGAACGCAACTTTAAAGACATCACAACTTCATGTCTGACTTTCGTTTTCAATCTGACACATTAACGAGTCTAAACTGTAACTTACCCCTCCTTCCCGCCACCGCTGTCCACAAAAGGACGAAAAACACGATTAACTTCATTTTCCCCTCGAACAGCACTCCTTTCTCATTTCTAATGTCGAGTTTTGTCGGACTGTTGGACGGTGAGCTGATTCCGAAACGACACACGCAGAGCCGTCAGGTGCAGGAAGCTGCAGCATCCTGCACCTGACGGCTCTGCGTGGTGCATTCAAGGGCTGCTCATAAATTGAAATTGCAATCACGTCGCCAATAAAAATATTCAATACACTCACACCTCTAAACACTCACTGGTTCTGGTATGATTTGATGATTTTCCCTCTCCTGGTGACTTTATTCCTGTGTTTTCTCTCCACAGTGATGATAAACTACATGTGACTCACTTTAAGCAGTTATATGAATGAAGCTGTTGCTGTGAGGACACATGAGAGCGTTAAACGACCTGACAGTTAAACAGAAAACACTCTTGACTCACAGCGGACAGCTCAGGTTTCTCCGGCCGGATGACGGTGCTCCTGCTCCGGGTGTCTGGTGGAGCCCGCGCCGGGGACTGGGAGCTCCTGGCCGGCCTCTGCTGCTGCGGCGGCCCGCTGCCTGCACCGCGGAGCGTCACCATGGTAACGCTCTCACTCAAGCTAGCAGGCGAACTGCTAGCTGTTAGCTTACCGGAGAGTTGTTAGCACCGGGAAAAACGGCGGAAACAACGGAGACAGACGCTGTCAGACGGCTCCCGGTGGTTCTGCTCACACACACACACACACACACACACACACACACACACACACACACACACACACACACACACACACACACACACACACACACACAGTATATCTGATGGAGACGCTCCGCCGTCAAACCGCCGAGAGGATTCGAAAACGTAGCGATCTGACGCCACCTAGTGACGTCATGCCGTAATATGCGTGTGACAACGAAAAAGTCCAAAACGAGAAAAAAAAGACACAAAAATGAAGTCAGAAAATATAGATATGAGACGTTTATCAATACTTCTAATATTTAAAACATGAATGTATAATTTATTTTAAATAAAATATGTATACACACACATATACATATATATATATATATATACACATGTATATATATATATATATACATATATATATATATATTTATATATATATATATATATATATATATATATATATATATATATATATATATGTAACATTTAAAGTTACTAATATACTCAAGTACAAGTCTGACGTATTTTCATTTTCTGCTACTTTATATTTCCACTTCACAACATCTTAGAGGCAGATATTGTACTTTTACTCCACTGCATTTATTAAATAATCATTTAATTACTAGTTGAAGAATGCAGGCTACATCAGAGCCAAGGGACCTCATTTCTTAATCAATTTATTTCAACAAGAATTTGATTAAAAAAAAAAAATAAAATAAAAAAAAGATATAGTCATGGACCGATAATAAGTCGACCCCTGCTCTACAGTGTACGCATACATGGAAATATATGCATGTATAAATATAAAGTAGCAGGTAGTTTTAGAGGCAAATATTCAACTTTTACTCCACTTCACTCTTTTAAAGAACCAGTGGGGCTAAAATCAGCCGTAAAATCAACAGTTAGATTTCTTTCTCTCAGAGCTGGTGAATCTTTTCTAAAACACTTCAATCCAACAGCAATTTCAGAATATTTTACTTTATTCATTAAACAAGTGCTTCTTTGATTTTACACAATTCAAACAAAATCACAAAAAAAAAACAGAAGAACCGTCGATAGACTGACAGGAAAACATAGAAAGAATAAACAGGAACAAAAATATCAACATCACTTGGTTATCTTTCATAAACTGGCACATGGTTCACATTCTTTAACTTTACCAGACAAATAAGAGAATAATCATCAATACATTCATGTCAGCTGAGTCACAAACATCCCAAAAGTTAAAAGCTCAATTAAAGTAAAAAATGTACATGAAACAGAATACTGAGTGGATAAAATCATGGCACTTAAATGATCCCTGCTGCTTCATCACACACACACACACACACACACACACACACACACACACACACACACACACACACACACACACACACACACACACACACACACACACACACACACACACAAACACACACGCGTGCGCACACACACAGCATAAAAGCGATAGTGGTGACAGTATTAAGGAAAGTTACATACACAGTTGTAACAGCTGCATTAGGAGGAAAGTTATCCTCACACAAAAAGAAAATCAATACAAAAAAATAAAAAAAATAAATCACGATTAACAGGTCTGTCCTGTAAAACTGTAACAAAGTCGCAGCATCTATCAAAAAGAAACAGCTTCCTCTGATTAAACGTGTTTTTTCCTGAGTGTTAGTGCGAGGACAGCTCTTGAAGACACGACGAGACTCCTCACTTTTACAGTAAACTGCTTCACATTTATCAGCTGCAATTAGTGCGAATCTGACAGAACCAGTGTTGCCCCTCCAGCTGTTAGGTGAAGCTGAGTCGTCTCCCAGCAGGGTCCGCCTCGGGCTGGTTGGGATCTCTACAACAACAACTTTTTTAATGATGTTCAGGACAGATACAGTACTGCTATCGGCACCTACATGTTATATGGGGATAAATGGATTACTCAACAGCACTTCAACTGTCTGAGATTGTTCAATTTGTTTCCATGCTGGCGAATGTTCTACATTTTTGATCCAAGACCAAATAGCTTTGCTTTGTGCAGCCGACAGTATAACTGAAAGTCAGGTAGGTTGAGCTCTCTGCTCAGTGGGACAACAAAGAGTTTCAAGCTTGACTCTCGGAGCTTTACCGTTCCACAGGAGTCATGAAATCTGGCTGCCCAATTTCTTAAAGAACACTTGGTGTTGGGAGTGCTGGAAATTGGTAAATACATTTGGGTAGGACATTCAATCATAAGTAGGGAGGACCATCGTGTCAGGGGGAAAAGAGATGATATGTTAGCATTTGTTTGGATCATCGCTGATGGATTGGGATAGAGTACCTGAGTCATTTGTATTAAATTTGAATGTACCGATGTACGTAAACCAGCCAAAACGAGGCCTTGGGTCATTAAACAGACCAAACATCAAGTGTAGAACAGCTGGATGGGACCAGTTAACATATGTAAACACACTATTTAATATAGGAACTGTGCTCTGTGCAGTTTGTACAACAGACTTCTGCAGCACAAGTCAAGTGGTCTGTCGGCTCAGGTGAGCAATCTCAAGCGTCCCATTATATCATTGTTTACAGTCTTTCAGTAAGTCGTGATGCAGTTCAAGTTAAGTTCACAGAACTTGCCAAGCATAATAAGTTGATCAGCCTGAGATCAAGCCAGCACCTGCAGGTGATGATATTTCAGGTAGTTTTCTGTGGACTGCAGGCAGCTGTAGGTGCATCTCTGTCTCCAAGATCCGGCTCAGGTTGGTTGGATTCAGGAGTC
Organism: Diplodus puntazzo; assembly: GCA_963678695.2. Lineage (NCBI taxonomy): Eukaryota > Metazoa > Chordata > Actinopteri > Spariformes > Sparidae > Diplodus > Diplodus puntazzo. The sequence goes on along the minus strand of OZ023169.1, from coordinate 1,783,628 downwards.
CAGCAGATATTTCCTTCGAGCAGAGTTTCTTCCTGAGTGAAGCAAACGCCTCCCTCCTCTTATACAGCATTGTGGACATATCATGAATATCATGACTTTTGAGTTTAGTGTGAAGTAGCGACTTTCTCCTCCTCACTGTATCGATGATGCCAGATTTTGGTCCAGTAGAACTTGAATTCGACTGAACACTTTGTCTGTTTCGCTAACAAACCACGGCAGCCGTGCAGGAGCATCTGGGTTATCATCTTGGTTAGCATGAGCTACAGCTGAGGTTTTGCTAGCAGCACGGATATCGGTGTTAAGCTTTTTGCTTTTGTTGTCCTTAAGTATTGGATCTTTTTCAGGACCCATTTCTCTCCCCAGAGTTTTAGGACCCAAAAGCAAGCAAAATGATTTGTTTCCTCACTAGTTTAGGTTCAAGATTTAAGGAATTGCTGGGAGCTGGTAACACCACAGAGTAACACTGCCATATCCAGATGCCTCACAAATTCTTCTTTCCACATTGTAGGACTTTTGTGAAGAGTTCTTACGCTACATGGAACTTGTTCGCCGATGCTTCTTGACATTCTACAGCAGGAGATCAGCCTCTGGACTGTGGTTTGTTCTAGTATTGTCTGCAGAGATTAACATAAGTGTTATTCTTGACATACAGTGCATAGTAGTCACCTAAATACGACTTTTAATCTAAATCAAAGCATAATTATTTTGACAAATTAACAAAAATATCAAGCAAAGACAAATTCCTGAAACTCTCAGTGACTGCAGCTCCTGCTGGAAACTCGTAGAACACTTACCCTGGTCACCAGTGTTATCTCTTGTTGTAGTTGCCGGGATAGCGTTGTTGTCGCTGTTGCTGATGTTGTCTACACAAACAAACACACAATATTAGGAAACCATAATGTTAAAGTGGCACTCTGTAGTTTTAAGGAAGAAATTCAAGGTCAGAATTTTAATATTTACAATATTAATGAGGTAATAAAACAAACAAAGGTCAGTTTGTTTATTCAGTCATGAAGTCAAAGACAGTTTGTTCGTTTAGTTTATTTGAGCAGAAAACAATCAGTCAGTGCAGATTGTTACTTTATTAATGGTGATGTGTTGTTATTTCTTTTTGTGACTAATGTGTTTATTATAAGTGGCTTTGGACAAAAGTGCTAAATGCACTAAATGTAAATGTGATGAAGATTTTCTCTTCTCATTAACATTTATTCTCTACAGAGTGCTCATGTTTATCACAATCTGTTTGTAGTTCTTTATCTTCAGACTGTTTGAGGCCCGTCAACATCACATTAAACTGTGGAACAAATCCTCCATCTGAACCAGAGTTGTTACATATTACATACAATATTAATCATCAGCACAGTAACTATAGAAATGTTCAGAATTAAGACTTCTACCTTTAACAGAATCTACAGAAGAAATAAAACACTTACCAGTGAGCGGAATGTGAACTTCAGCTGGGTCAGCTGTTAACAAAGACAAAGTTTAAACTCACACAAACTATTTTGAACCATTCAGATTTAACTTTGTTAAAGTCTATGTGAAGTTACTGTCCAGATGTTACAGCCTGAACAGGATGAAGTCAAAGAAAAAGACGCTGCTGTTCACCATTTTTCTTACTGTTAATAAATCACTCAAATCAAAACCAACAAAGATCCAGTTTTCTTGTTTCTGATGTCACAGCTGTCCTAACTCTCAACTTTCAATAAATCTTTCATTCACTGGAAACTGAGGATGCCACGATTTCGATCAAACGATAGCATGATGTTACACCATTCCTGTTCAGCTCCGGACCGTGGTCAGGAAGCACAGGGGAGATGATTTCCTCAAGGGCCGAAGTTTGTGTTTACCTTCGGGGTGAACCACTTTCATCTGTCGGTCGGGAAATAATACCAGGGAGCTCTGATGTATCTGGAGGAGCCGTCGCCTTTATTCACAGCCAAACTGCAGACTATACTGCACACTTTATTGCTGTCGCTACTCCTGCTACTCCTTTCGCTCTCCTTCCTCTCTCATTCAGTCAGGCACGCACGCACACTCCCTCACTCTCGCTCGCCCACTCACACCTTACGCACCTGACGCACACACACCTCACACACCGCCCTGTTCCTGAAAGGGGCGACGCCACTCTTACAACAACGGCAGCTGCAGATGCAGGAGACCCATCGACAGAACTTGAACCCCCTCCTTTTTCACTGAAGTCGCTGGTGTGGAAGTATTTTGGGTTTCCAGTGAGTTATGTTGACAACATTTGCATTGTCGTCAAAAAACCACAGCTTGCAAGCTCTGCAGAAACTAGATGGCAGGTTATTTTGTTTAAGTTTCCAATTGACTTAAGATATAAGTTATTGTCACATTATGTTGTTAATAAATGTTTTAAATTTGACAATGTAGTGTGATTCAATGTGAACAAAGGTCAGATATTATATTGCATAACAGTCTAGTCTAAAAATGGCACAGCAACATGTGCTTTAAAAAAAATAAATGTAAAAAATCGAGAATCGAATCGAACCGTGACCTTAGAATCGAAATTGTAATCGAATCGTCTGTCTGTCTGATAAAGCTCAGACAGACAGACAGAACGAGCTTCTCCTCCATTTTCTGAAGTATCAGCGTGACGTGTGACGAGTCCCGACTGACTGAATTAGTTGATGGTTGTCTGAAAAAAAAAAGCAGCTCAGCAGCCGCACTAAAAAAGCAGGTTTTCTCCATGTGGCCACACGAAAACACGGACACTCGCTCCTCATTAGAAACAATCAGAACAAAAGAAGCTGCCGCTCAGAAAAAAACAATAACATTAAACTCAATAACACTTAATCACTTTAACTCTTACACAACCTTAAAATCCTCAACAACAATATCATGGATACCAGCCACCTAAATACAACTGTTAATCCAAATCAAAGCATAAATCTTTTGACAAATTAACAAAAAAGTCAAATAAAGACAAATTCCTGCAGCTCTCAGTGACTGCAGCTCCTCCTCACTGTCTCCTCCTGCTTGTAGCTCGTAGAACACTTACCTCTGTCAGTCGTGTTATCTGCTGCTCCAGTCGCCGGACCGTTGCTGTTTCCTACACACACAAACACACAATATTAGGAACCCATAATGTTAAAGGGGCACTCTGTAGTTCTAGAGAAGAAATTCAAAGTCAGAATTGTAATATTTACAATATTAATGAGGTAATAAAACAAACCCTCTACAGTCAGTTTGTCTATTCAGCCATGAAGACAAAGAAAGTTTGTTCATTTTGTTTGTTTGGGCAGAAAAAAATCAGTCTGTAGCCTCATTTACACAAGACAAGACGCATAAAAGCCGCAGCTGCAGTTCGCCAATTCTCTGCCGATGGTGATTCACACAAAGCAAAGCAGCTCCGCCTTATAGAGGAACTGCCATGAATTCACACAGAAAGCCGGCGCTGCGGCTCCTAAAGAGGCGTGAAGGTGACGTCATGATGATGACGTCGGTGTTTTATCAAGGTGTTTCCCGTGTCCCCCTGTCAATCTGACTCCCTCACTCGCGGGACGGAGGCTGTTTTCTGGGGAGGAGTTTCCTGAAGTCTCGGTCGGGAGGACTGACCATCGCGGTGATTTTCATCACAAACACTTGGTGAGTTAAAGTTTTTTTGCCGGTGACAGACGCTGTTTTTTCAGGCAGACAAAGAGTCAGTAGGACGGCTTCTCCACATATATCTGCAGCATTTTATTCCTCATATAAGTTGCCAAAGACATTTGCAGTTACTACGTTACTGTTGTTTGGTTCTGTAACGTTTGTTTGTGAGGAATTTCTCTGTATCAAGTTAAGTGAAGGACCTGTGTAGTTAACAACGGTCCGATCGACAGCTGGCTTGTCCGTTTACACTCAGTTCGGTTCTCCAATAATACGGCCCTGATGCTACCTCCAGAGGCGGATCAGGGCCGGAGCAGATTTCACCCCTCGCTGCCTCCGAGAGATTCACACTAAGACGGAGGCGGGGAATTGGTGTATTAAAGCTGCACCCAAAAGCCAGTGTGAATGGGGCAAGTGAAGATTGTTACTTTATTAATGGTGATGTGTTGTTATTTCTTTCTTGTGACTAATGTGTTTATTATAAGTTGTTTTGGACAAAAGTGCTAAATGCACTAAATGTAAATGTGATGAAGATTTTCTCTTCTAATTAACATTTATTCTCTACAGAGTGCTCATGTTTATCACAATCTGTTTGTAGTTCTTTATCTTCAGACTGTTTGAGGCCCGTCAACATCACATTAAACTGTGGAACAAATCGTCCATCTGAACCAGAGTTGTTACATATTACATACAATATTAATCATCAGCACAGTAACTGTAGAAATGTTCAGAATTAAGACTTCTACCTTTAACAGAATCTACAGAGGAGAAAAAAAACACTTACCATTGAGCGGAAGACAAAGTTTAAACTCACAAACTATTTTGATCCTTTCAGATAACTCTCAACTTGTGATTAATCTTTCATTCACTGGAAACTAAAGATAAAACGTGCTGTTAGAGATCAGGAGCTGCTTCTGCAGAGGAACTCTAGAAATGCACTCAAACTCCTTATTGGCTGAGGCGGTTTAGAGCTGGTGTCCACTCTGGAACCAGGTCTTTCTGCTTCAACAGCCACAGAACTTGTTCTCAGCCAGGAGAACTGGTTCCAGAGCAGCAACAACACTTTGCTGGTCTAGAACAAAGAACCGCTTACATCAGGGTCTGGGGGGGTCATTGTGAACATGGAGCAACCAAAAACACTTATGAACTCCATTTCTAAAAACCAGAGTGAGTGTAGCGAGTTCTGACGTATCCACAATAGAATAAACAAAAGATTTTAACTATTTCCACTAATCATAGCAGCAGTGGTCCGAGCACCAGTCGTGTGTTCAATCTAAACCAGAATCAACACCAGTAAAGAGCCGATGAAGTCCTCCATCGTTGATCCTAACTACGCTTTAAGTGACTGAGAGATGTGACTACAGAGGCTCTCATGTCTGTGGTGAAACAAACTGGTTTTTAGAAGGTTCACAGGTTGAACCAGCACTTGGTTCACTTTGTGTGAAAAGGAGTCAGTAGAGTGCATACCTCCGCCGTGGCCCAACAGTCTCCCCATATTCAAACAAGAGGCCACGTGACACCACGGACACTCGCTCCTCATTACAGACAAATAAAAGAAATGTCCCACAGACCAAACAACAGTAATGTGCTGCTACCTGAATGTTCTGTTAACGGCTCTGCTGAGAGGAGAGATTCTAATTCTTTAACAGATTTGTTTGAGTCCTGTTTTAGTAATTCAGTGTATTCTGACAATCCAGGTGTGAGACCTCAAACAACACCTCAGGACAGGAGGACAGGATCAGCTGGACAGGGAGAAGGACTGACAGTTGACTTTAGGAGAAATAAAGTAGTTACCTTGGGATCCGTTACGTCCACCTCCTGTAAAAGAAACACAATGTTAACAGGTGTGATTGATGACGGATGAAGTGATTTAGAGTTTTGATCTCAGAGATCTTTGACTTCAGTGAACAGAAACACGTCTGTCTCTTAATAATTAACAGGACTGTTCTGCAGTGTGACCTCTGAACTCCTCATCAAGTCCATCATAAGATAATAACACACCTGATAAACAACCACCACACTGAATCATCAGGTGATCTGTAATTGGTGTAAATGCACCACATTGAACACTGTAGAACAGAATCGCTCATCTGGGATGTTTATTATTACATATTAATGATTTTGACGTCGACATGTTGATAAAATGTTTCTATGAAGCTGAATTCTCAATAAAAACTGATTTTTAAAGGGACACACAGCCGTTCATTGATCAGAGAACTTTCACTTCCACTGCACTGCTCTGTTTGCTGTCGAGGGAAGACAATGAAAATAGATTTCACTCACCAATGATGCCTTTCTTTTTTAGGACCACCAGCAACACAGCAATTACCAGGACCAGGACCAGGACCAGGACCACGAGCCCTCCGACTGCCCCACCAATGATGGGTCCTACTGAGCCAGAATCTGAGTTTTCTAAAACACAGAAAAAGATCTCTGTGTTAGTTCAATATTCATTAGTTCAAATTTCAAGATGATGTTTGGAATGAAACTGTAGATGCTGAGGAGTAAATCTGAAATGTGATGACATAAAATAACATGAATTGAGTTCTTTGCGCTGGTGAGAAACTTCTAAACTTTACAAACAACGATCAGACAAAGAGGATGCTAAAGGTCCCATATCATGAAAAACAGGTTTTCTCTGGTCTCTACATGTATAAGCTGGTTACCCTGAGCTGCCAACTCCCAGAATGATGAAAACTAGTGATTCCTGCATGGTCTCTGCAGCCCACCCACTGGTAACACGGCGCTCCTACAGGCTGTTCAGATTCTGCTCCTTTCGTTAGGTAACGAAAGGAGTCATTATCATAGTCCCGCCTCCTCTGCAGGTGATAGGAGATATCTGAGAGGGGGGCGTTCATACCCGAGGTGAAGTTGGTGTGTCCAGCTGTGAGACAGCAGCGTTTCACGATGTCGTCGCTCAGAGTTGGACACGCAAGCAGCTCTGTTGTTGGATGTATAAATCAACATCAGTGCCTATATTCTGTCCCAGCTACAGAACAATAGAAGAGACAGTGGTTGCGTTTCATTTTTAACGACAACGTGCCGGCTGCGGTTCTTGTTAGCTTGTATGTGTGTGCTAACCGCTTCACATCTGACTGCTTCAGTAACGAGTAGGGATGTCCCGAGCCGATCTATAGGATCGGGATCGGGGCCGATCTGGGCATTTTTCCGCTGATCGGAATCGGCAATTTTGAACGTAGACCCAGGCCCGATTTTTTTTTTTTTTTTTTTTACGTCAGAGCACAATTAGTGGAAGAACGCAGACGCGTGTGTAACGTTACTCTGGCAAACCTGTGGATAAAATGTCAGCAGTGTGGAAATAACTTCAATTAGAAAGCGAAAGTAGTCCAACGGCGACATGTAACATCTGCAATATGGCTGTTTCGCGGAGCTGCATTTACTACTCATTTGATACGGCATATACAAAACAAAAACTCAGAGGATACAACGTGTTCACTCGAGAGTACAGGCAACAACACCGAAGCAGCAAACACTCGCGGATACTTTCTAAAGGAAAGAGAAATATCCTCGAGACAGCGACATGGCCACAAATATTACAGAGAAGATAACTGAATTCTCCGCTATCTCCGTGGGAGAGGATCAGGGTTTTCTTCGTCACCTGGAGTTTTTGAATCCCCGGTATGCCCGACCATCTCTGCATTACATTATTGACTCCACTTTCGAGTTACAACGCGCCGGTTTGCGCACCAGTTTCGTGGGTCATAAAGCAGAGCATGTAAAACGGGCGATAGAGGAGATGCTGAACGCTGTGAAATAGACAAGCAACACGTCCAGGTCATTTTACGTGTCAACGTAAGGAATATGTAAAAAGCAGTGGATGATATGGAGGAACCAAGCGTGGGCTGCGTCTCTCACACTTCAGCTGCTGTACACGAGCTGCTGTCACAGTGCAGCGTCACACACTCACCTGCTAATACAAGGAAGGTGGTCCGCCGATGTTGTAATACCATATGCAGAATAAGAAAGAGCCTTATGAAAGTATATACTTTATTTCAACAAAATAAAAAATACTATTAAGGAACAGCTTGGATGCAGGTACTTTTTTTCTTAATGCAGCTGTATTATCCAGGAAAATATTAGTTAAGGCTAAGTATCGGATCGGGACTCGGTATCGGCAGATACTAAATATTAAAGGACTCGGATCGGGATCGGGGTAAAAAAAACCTGATCGGGACATCCCTAGTAACGAGGGTCAGTACAAAGCTGGCTTTGCCTCGACACTGACCCTCGTAAAAGGACCGTGCGCAGGTAGTGGAGTGGTTAGCGCGCATGCCATGTACGCAGTGGACCCTGGTTCGAATCCAGCCAGAGGACCTTTACTGCATGTCACACCGCCTCTCTCTCCCCCTTTCCTGTCTATCCACTGTCAAATAAAGGCGTCTATGCCTCAAAAAAATCTTAAAGGGACACTTCACCGATTTGCATTGAGCTTTGTATCTTCAGGAAAACAGTCGTGTTTTTGAATGGTCGTGCATCATTCCCTCAGTTTGCCCTGAGACAGGAGAACTAGAGATTTCAGTGTTGGACTTCCTGCTTTCAATGATGTAAAAATCGTCATTTTACGTCATTGAAAGCAGGAAGTCCTATATCTGTGTTGAGAGGGAAGACTACAAACGCTTCACTCATTTTTCCAAGGGTGGGGGCTAGAGGTGGGACCCACTCACGCTACAGACCTATCACAGACCAGTGGGCGGGACTTCACTTGCAGAACGATAATACATAGCTGCCATCTTTGTTGGCCGCTAAGCGAACAGACGCTGTGGAGCCAGGTTTGACCCACGATGGCAGATGATATGCAATATGATATTTCAGACAACGAAGAGAGTGATTTCGAGAGCGTGATGCTCGAGTCAGATGTTCGCGGCTACCTGTACGAGCCACAATACAGCGACGAGCAGCTGAGGGAGATGGAGGCGGCAGGTCTTCTGCCTCGGCTGCGGCGGCTGCTGCAGCCGCGGCAGAAGACCTGCCTGTCCCGGACGAGGAGCCCGGACTGGCTCGAGCAGGGGCGGACTGGCGGTGCCACCGGTGCTCTCGCTGTGCGCCTATGGACACCGAACTGGACTCTGTCTGCTGCAGTGAATCCCAGAGATGCCAGTTTCTTCGCGACGAAATATCTACAGCGGACGGAGATATGTGTGGTGTGCCGGATTAGTGGGAGTGGCTTGCAGAGCTGTGCATTGTGGTGCATTGTGGGAGTTGTTGTCTTTCATACAAATGCACCCTAAAGTCACTTTCTGCCTTTTCTCAGTCAAATAAGCACAAAATTCAAAAATGATGTTACATTTTGACTACAAATATGACCCTCTTTCAATAAAGATCAATGTTCCCACCGGTGAAATGCTTCTTTAATAAAAAAAGGACCAGTTCCAACCATACGGGACCCAGCAGCCGCACCTGAGCCACCAATAAGTGTTGCCGCGGTTTGATAGTATTTACAGTTGCCTACAATATGGTGAAGTCAGCTGGAAATTGGCTAACTAGTTAGCTAGGTCCGCTATGCAATGGCGTTTGAAGCGAGTTCAATGTTAATAATATTAATAAGGAGCTTGGTTGTCACAGTAAAAAGTCTGGAGACAGAGACGATGCGAACAGTGTCCAAAAGTTTGGAGACTGTGTTGGAGACAAACACAGCTTTCGCTAGCTGTTCAAAGAACACACGATTCATCCAGCCTCCTCTTGTATGAAGGCAAATGTTTTAGACACTGACCGTTTCAAACTGGTGCACATAGAAAAACTGAGTGATTACACACAACACTACAGCTTCAGTCATAGTCTGATCGCCAGCTTATGTGATTGGCTGCTGTGCTACTCTCATCTCTGAAAGTGTAAACAAAGCTAACTGATCATTCAAGGTGACCCCAGTTGAAGCTTCCATGTGGTGAAGAACCTTTACGTGTAATTTAATTTGACACAAGTCACGAACAGCTTTCTGCAAAACTGTGAAAACTGAAAACAAAATGAGAAACAAGTAAAAACAAGAAACAGATTCTTACCCCACTCCTTCGTCACATACACACTGGATGCTTCATGAATGACTTCACAGGTGTATTTGGACTTGTCCTGCCTTAAGATCTCCACACTGTCTCGTCTCTGGAACGTGTCGTCTTCATTGGGTCGAACGCCCGAGCTCTGCAGTCCGTCCTCTCTATACAGTTTGCGGCCGTCCCGTTTGATCCACATGATGAGGTCTTGGAAGGAGAAACCTGTCGCCAGGCACGTCAAAAGGATGTTTGACTCGACTTTGGTGTCCCGGGTTAACATGTACACCTCAGGTGGAGCTGGAGACACAAACAGTAACTCAATATTTGACCAAACTTACGATTGGTCTCTATGACAACAATTTCTTAACAACCGCTGCTGTATGATGGACACTGATCCTTTGTTGTTTACTATGTTTGTTTTTTATTTGACATCTGGACTAGAGGCTGACATTTGTTCGGGAATCCCACGGGATGGGAGTCAACCTTACTATTGATCACGTGATTGGGACGGTACAGGATAAAAAGTTAACGGGAGCAGACGGGAGCGGGAACTAGGGGTGGGCGGATCGAATCCAAGATATTGATAATATTGATACCAGCGTTGGTATTGATATGAGGAACGAGGAACTAAAGAAATGGAGAGAGGAGAGAAATATATCCATCCATCTTTCTATTTACGTATGAACTTTGCTCAAATTCTGTCCGGGTTTTAAACGTATTAATTATTTAAAGGAACAATCACAAAAACACGTCAGAAAAATTCATTCAGATTCAGCAATTTGATTTGACTTAGCCGCTGGTCCTCCCTAGAAAAACTACAGGGACCACAGGCCATGTATTATTAATGTTTTGTGCCCTTTAGTGAAGGTTTTTGTTCGGATTAAGGCAATAAATGCCTCCCTATGTTACCACAGATGAACTGTTCCTGTTGCCATATCTTTAGAAATAACAATGCAGAACACAAAGTAATCTAAATAGAATGGGGATAAGATCAAATAAAATTCAGTGTATTGCCTAAAGACTAAAAGAATTTTAAAAAATGGGAGCGGGACGGGACAGGATTTTTTTTTTTACTCTGGCCCAGATTGGGACAGGACAAGATTTTTTTCTGTGGGAGTGGGACGGGACAGGAGTGAAAATCCACTCCTGTGTCACCCTCTAATCTGGACATCAGAGAAAGGAGGATGTGGGTGATGACATGAGCCAAATGTTAACATTCAGGCAAATTCAATAAGGACAAATTAGCCTAGCCCATAATCTAATTTATAGAAGTTATATTTGATCAAATACAATCAAACCTTGATCAGAATTGATGAAAATTTTGCCACAACTGGATCTGAAAGACATTTTTACATGCGGACAGAAATTATTTGTTTCAGTCATCTCGCAAACAAAACAAAAAAAACAGATGTTATAAAATCCAAACAGTTTTATGTCCAGTTTCATGTTTCATATCTTAACAAGTGGCACAGCAGTAATTAGATTTCTCATGCTACTATTATTATCTCTTTTATTGTATTAATGAAAAGGCTTCAGTAATACATACCAGCTGTTTTGAGCTGATGCATCTCGTAACTCCAGAACTTGTTCAGCAACTGCATACATTCATTCTCCACGTAGCCTTTAATTTTATCATTCAGGTCAGCGTCATGATCCCACTTCCTCTTGGTCTCTTCTGCTGCTTGGATTGGGGCGACCCAGACTGAGTGGAAGTTGTCGAAGGACAGGAAGTCGGTTCCGTCGTAGTTGTATCTACTCATACCACGGGAGAACTTCATCGTGCTGTCTTCCTGCACTTCGCCCTCACAGCCAATCATCCACTGAAGAACATGGAGATCTGTAACCAGAGAAGAAAGGACCAGGCGGTGAAGTAAAGGACAAACAACAAGACAGTGAGCTGAGATAAATCTGAATATTTGTGGTTTTCTAATTAAACATTATACGATCATACGCCGATTCTTGAGGGTTTGGATAAAACGGGTTTCAATTTTGAAAAGAAAAAAGTAAAATTGGACATAATTGTTTCGCTTCCGAATTGTTGACAGCATCATAATCGAATGCGGCCAGTGAAGATTCTCACCTCTACTCTGCCAAACTGCAACTTGATTAATTGAAAAGCAGTTCGGTCCTTCACGTTTCATGGATCTTACCTGAGTCGTTCTGTCTCATGCGCTCCTTCAGGATGTTGATGTTGACTTCGAACAGTTGCTGCTTTTTCAGACGGGACTGTGTGCCTTCGATCCAGTATTCTGCTTCCAGTTGCTCCTTCATCCAGGTCTGTTTGGGAACTTTCTGTTTAGTTTTGCTGTCAAAGTAGTCAATCATCCTGTTGTCCAGCAAACCCATGGATGTGAACTTGTGGATGCCCGGGAGACCGAGATCTTTGGAGAGGGCGGTGTAGATGTAATGGAGGGAATGTGTCTCTGAAAGTCACACAGATATTTATTAGACAGATAAGAACCATCAGATCTGACAGATTAAAGCTCTGGCAGCACGGTGGAGATGTGTTGGGCATTTATTTTTTGGAATGAACAGACCGAGAACTCTGGCTTTGGATTCAGTCTAGACTCTTGCGTTGTTCAAGAGTCAATATACATTTTTCCTGTCATTATTTATTATAATTATTTTTATTATATATTTTTTGGAATGAACAGACCGAGAACTCCCCCTGAGCTCACCTAGCCTTAGAAACCCACATGATGGCCTGTTGGGTCAACGACCCACAAGTGACCCCAACAACTCTAAAACTCGCACACAGAGTGTAAACGCCTGCAACTCCCCTGGTTAGAACTGAAGAAGACACTTGGATGAGGTGAAACGTCTTGAAGGAACTGAAACAAGTCCAGGGGCCAAAGGTTGCGCACGCACGAAACACAGAAAGTGCGTACGCACAATAATATCCTGATTTATAAAACAGTGCGCACGCATGTCCTACGCCGATTTTCCCTTTATAAATCACACTCCACTCTAAATGTGGCGCACCTGTGTGCAGGTCATAGCACGCCCATAGTTGCCCATAAATATTCAGAGAAACGCCCCTAATTAATATTCATTCATGACTGAAAGCAGAGAGAAAGCAGAGAGAAAGGCGAACGGGCCAACCGGAGCTCACCCCGCTGGATGAAAAACTGGCGGGGATCATCGGGGAATCCCTCCTGAGTGACGTGGGACGGAGGTGGAGAGGGACGCTGGTGTCGGCCCAACTCATTCTCACTCGGTGCTCTTATAGCAACATGAGTGCAGTTAGTGGCACCGATTACATTTGGGAAACCGGCCATTGCTGCAAATTGCGCATTTTTATTTGCCTGTTTACCGTATAAGGAAACATTATGTACTGCTGCCACAAACCAGTTATACCACTTGAAGCGGGACTGGCACTGCGTGGTTTCTGCGGGTGCTCCTCTCTAACGCTGGGCCCAATACCGCACATAGATCCAAGATGTCAGCTCGTGGGAGTCGGAAACGGCTCACCAGTCACTCCTCACTGTTGGCCAGTGGATGTTGCTGGTCTCTGAAGTTCCGCTCCCTCCGTATCCTTCCGTTTGCCACATCCTCCAACAGTGCCAAAGCAGCCATTGTGCGCCATAGCGCATAGTGAATACATGCCTTTATATACCATCTATTAGGTAATATCTGCTACACGTGTGAGAATTACCCTGACTGACTAACAATATAAGATATTTATAGTCTTTATTTGTAGGGCAACAAAACACAGTTACAAAGTGTTTTATGCGTTATGCATTGAAAACGGAGATGAAACGAAATGCGCTATATGATATCGGATATTAATATATTAAACTGCATTCATATCAGTATAAACATAATTTGTCCTACTGTTGTCTTACTATTGTCCTAAACCATATGTTTCCTGTGTGCACTCCAGAGAGTACGTTTGTTTATTCATTGTAGATTTTTTTTTATCCATTTCTTGCAAATAAACTGTTCATGAGAGGTAAAATTACTATTTATTTTACACGATCAGGATCAGTTTCACACAGTTTCTCCCGTTTCTTTCTTCTGCCATCAGTGGCGCAGTTTCTCCTTACCCCAGTTATGTGCGTACGCATGGCTCAGAGTGTGCGTGGAGGACCGCACATTTTCCCGTCAAGTTCTCTTTTTTATAAATGCCGCGGTGTGCGTAAAGAGTGGCGTACGCCTTCTTTTGTGCGTACGCAACGTTTATAAATGAGGCCCCTGATCACTGCGATACAGAACCTGGATTTATCCTGATTGGATGACTGAGAACCTTCATCATCAACATCTACTTTATATTGGAAATTCACATCAATGAAAACAAACAAACAAACAAAAAATCACGATGCTTTGTAGCATGTTTTGTGAAACAAGCAGTAAGAAGTCCTGAGTCAGAGTGTGAACGCAACTTTAAAGACGTCACAACTTCATGTCTTACTTTCGTTTTCAATCTGACACATTAACGAGTCTGAACTGTAACTTACCCCTTCTTCCCGCCACCGCTGTCCACAAAAGGACGAAAAATACGAATAACTTCATTTCCCCCTCGAACAGGACTCCTTTCTCATTTTTAATGTCGGGTTTTATTGCACGGTGATCTGATTCAGCAGTCAGCTCACCGTGCAAAGCTGCTGCTTCCTGCTTCTGACTGCTATGTGGTGCATTCAAGGGCTGCTCGTAATTACAGAAATCACGCCATAAAAGTATTCAACAGTTGATGACTGGAAAAAGTTCTATTCACTGATGAATCCAGGTTTGATATTTATGGTAGTGACAGATGCGTCACTAAAATAAATCGATGGACGCTTTCAGCTCTGAGGTCAATCAACAGTGGACCACTGGTACAAATGTTCACTCTGCGACACGTGTCAGTGAACGCACCATGACTGCAGCGCCTGTTTGTGGTTTGTTGTGAAGAAGTTCATGGTCAAGTCCAAACTGTGAGACCAACAACATCCACCTCAACCTGTTTCCCTCAGTGAGACAATGAGTTAACACAGGCCAGGCTGACTGCAACTTATCAAATGTACTGAACAAGTTTACTTCACTGCACTGACGGGACATCTGAAGAATTATGTAGAATTATATTCCAGTTATTGAAAATAATAAGTGTACTAAAAAATAAGAAACTAAATAAAGAAACTAGTTGTATTGAAATTGTACATATAGCATTTCATTTTTAACATGTTAAGTTGAAAGATGTCTGTTTTTTCTCTCCACAGTGATGATAAACTACATGTGAGTCACTTTAAGCAGTTAAATGAATGAAGCTGTTGCTGTGAGGACACATGAGAGCGTTAAACGACCTGACGGTTAAACAGAAAACACTCTTGACTCACAGCGGACAGCTCAGGTTTCTCCGGCCGGATGACGGTGCTCCTGCTCCGGGTGTCTGGTGGAGCCCGCGCCGGGGACTGGGAGCTCCTGGCCGGCCTCTGCTGCTGCGGCGGCCCGCTGCCTGCACCGCGGAGCGTCACCATGGTAACGCTCTCACTCAAGCTAGCAGGCGAACTGTTAGCTGTTAGCTGTTAGCTTACCGGAGAGTTGTTAGCACCGGGAAAAACGGCGGAAACAACGGAGACAGACGCTGTCAGACGGCTCCCGGTGGTTCTGCTCACACACACACACACACACACACACACACACACACACACACACACACACACACACACACACACACACACACACACACACACACTCTGATGGAGACGCTCCGCCGTTAAACCGCCCAGAAGATTCGAAAACGTAGCGATCAGACGCCGGCTAGTGACGTCATGCCGTAATATGCGCGTGACAACGAAAAAGTCCGAAATAAAAGGAAAAAACTAAAGTAAATAGAAGGTTCATAGAAATAAATGAAAAGTCAGAAAATATAGATATAATACACTTATAAATACTTCTAACATTTAAAACACAAATGTATAATTTATGTTTTAAAAAATTATTTAAAGTTACATGATAGAATCAAGTACGATTCAGAATCAGAAGTTCGTGCCGTGTTCTGCCAGCCAGACATTCAACTGCTGCTACTTTATACCTCAACTTCTCTACATTTTAGAGACAAATACTGTACTTTAACTTGACTACATTTATTAAATAATTGTTATTATTAGTTACTTGCGGGCTACATCAGAGCCAAGAGAGCTAATTTCTTATTCAATCTATTTAATCAACAATTCAGATCTAATCCTCGACCAAGTCCATTATCAGTCAATACCTAGTATACAGTGTATAAATACATGGAAATACATGTATCATTTAATACTGTTTACACTGAAGTACAGGGCTGTTTCTGTCTTTTTGGGGGCCCAATGCAAGATGCTGTTTGGGAGCCCCTATTTTGTCCATACACAATGGATTCATAACCTTTTTAGGTGATCCACAAAGATGCAATAATCTGTTATATTTTAAGAGGAAAACAGGTTAGAGTCGTGAAAATCTCTCTCAAATTAAAATCAAACATCTTAAATTTACCCAACCAAGCGAGTTGAACTGATAGAACATGATAATACCAGGTAAACAATGTTGATCCTGTATAGGTCAATAAATTAAACTGATGCAGTGTTCCTAAACAATATTTATTTTAAATTGTAAAACATTTTTAAAGTTAACCATCCTGGTCTGGTGGTGCTGAAGGCGGCCGTGCTGCGTCCTGGTCCGCGGCTCCAAAATATTTCAGAATTGCTCCTGCAAAGACAAAACTCCTCAGGTTAGCAAGCAAAATAGATCCAAAGCAAATATTCATACTATGTGATTGAGTTATGTTACACTAATGCAGAACATAATCTGTTTTTATATTTAACTCTGCACTATACAGCACAGTGTCCCTTTAAAGCACCACATTTCAAAGTTATCACTTTTAAGCAGCTTTCAACACATTGTACTTGTTAGAGTTCTAAATGAAGATAAATGACTGATGAGCACTTTGTGATACTGAAGGAATATTTGTGTGTATATTTCACAGATATTACAAAGTGAATAACTTGTGTCCAACTGATGATACCTATATTAAACCTATATTCTGTGGGCAGAACTAACGGTCATATATAGTAGAGTTTACTTTAAATTTGCTTTAATTTGTGTTATTATGATTCTTTTAAATAAAACAAAGTAATACATCAAAAACATAACTAAACTGTAGGAATTTGTTCGAAAGAAATTTTCACAATAAATATTCTAATAAATGTGGAAAAGAAAGACGCAACTAACTCAGTAGAGTTAACAATAATCCAGTCAGAGCAATAATCCACTGCCACAGTCCATAATAACCCACAATAGGCCTCATATGTATTAGTGTTGTTTAGCACACTTCACATTAGAGACCTACAAACTGAAAACACAACAAATGATAAATTAATCATAAAAATAATCCTACAGTAATGTTACGTGGTAAATATCTAACAGCAGAGGAGGTCTATGAGGATCCAGCAGACATGACAGACTTCTGCCTAACAACACCCTCCCTCACTAATGTAATGCCAACACACTGGACCTGCTGTAATCAGCTCTTTCCTAAAGTAAAGTATAGTAGTAAACGGCATTAGCTCCTCCTCCACCCACATCCTGAAAACAAACCTCACCTTCATCCTGTGAGTGTTTTTCTTCATCTAGTTTCTTCTTTTTTCTGAACCAGATGAATACTTTCAGTTTGATGCCAGGCCATAAATGACCGGTACCGGCCTCTCCTGGCTTAGTTGTACTGGTCGTCATGGCAACAAGGTGCAATAGACACCAGATCGGACCAATCGGTAGAGAGCAGATCTGACCAATCAGCGGGCCAGGTGCCAGGTACTTTTCACACCTTTTCCGTCGGGTCACTCCTCAGATATTGAGACCGGACTTGCAACTTGAGGGGGCCCCTAGTGGCGCAGGGGCCCCTAGTGGCGCAGGGGCCCCCTGCACTCACATAGTCCGCATAAAGCAAGAAACGGCCCTGCTTAAGTACTTTTAATATCAGATGCTTAAAGAAATAATATCAATACAGAAATAGTCGTGGCTACAAAGTGAAGCAGTAACGCATTATGAAAGAGAAGCCATGTAAGACAGTATAAAGCCAGAAAAAATCACTTCCTCTCTTTTAACGGGGTTTAGTCACAAACTACAAAGCTTCAATCACTTCTTGGTGCATTTTACAGGTTTTATTGGCCCTTTAAAGGAGCAGTTAGGCTAAAATCAGTCACCACAGTCAGATTTCTTTCTCTCAGAGCTGGTGAATCTCTTCTCAAACACTTCAATCCAACAACGATTTCAGAATATTTTACTTTATTCATTGAACAAGTGCAGCTTTGATTTCACACGTTTCAAACAAAATCACTCAAAAAAGAGAAGAACAGTCGAAAGACTGACAGGAGAAAATATCAACATTACTTTATCATTCATATATTGGCACATGGATTCACAGGAATATTAATTACTCAGACTAATTCTAACTTTTTAGACAGAAGCTTCAAATATCAGATATTTGTCACTACAGTCTTACAATCCATGTTATCTGTGAGCAAATTACACTTTTCTTAAACTTTCTCAGACAAATAAGAGAATAATCATCAATACAATCATACAGGAGTGAACATTTTTATCACAGAGAAACAAAATAAACCCCCGAATTCAATTCAGTGACACCTGAATAACAATTCTGTAATACGTGTAGCTATAAAAGTTAAAATGACAAAACTATAAAATTATATTTTATAAAACAAACAATATTTCATGAAAAATGAAAGTATGAATTATATTTATAAAGCCAAGGGAGGATAAACTATACAGTGAAACTTATTTCCTTCTTTACAAACAGTATTCATTATCTCATCACTTTGTTGTAAGATGTAATTTGCTGATTTAAAGGCCTTTAATTTTATAACAAATATCTCAAAAGTTAAAAGCTCAATTAAAGTAAAAAAAGTACATTAAACACATAATGTATGAATAAAAGCAGCGCTTCATAAAATCATGGCACTTACATGATCTCTGCCTGTCACTCACTTCCTGCTGCTTCATCATTCCTGTGTTTTTACTACAGATCTCGTCAGTCGTTCTACACGACTGCAATCTGTAAAAGCTTCTTTCCAAATGTTTCCCTGTTTTGACGCAGCCAGTAAGTAGTAATAAGTGCAGACAAGTTTGAGAACGACTATCAAGGCATCAATTATGTTCTTCAAAATTCCACTTCAATCTTTATTTTTTATCAACAATTCTTCTTTTGACGCATGTTTGTTTCCGTTCTTTTGATTTGATTCCATATCTTTGTAGGACTTTTGTGAAGGGCTCTTACACAAAATGAAAAATCTTCCAACATTAGCCACAAGCAGTGGTTATCATCGAAATTAAAGCTGATGCATAGAGCTGATAATATGAAGCCAGATTGCCACAAACTATTTACAAACCCTGATAAAGTGACTTAAAAGTTGGTTTGCGAACACAGAGAAGAACAAAGAAATATGGAATCATCCATCTTTCCTCACAACATCTGAGGCGTTACTCACAGTTCTGCACCAACCACAGGTTAGAAAATAATTTTTAAGGTACGAAAATATAAAAATAATCTTATTGGTATCTGCCGGTGCATAAACAGTCACATCCATCCTGACTGAAACACAAGAAGCACACGTTCCATTTTCACGCTCTTCTTCTTTTACTTCTATCTATAACCAAGATGTCATCAACTGAAGTCAAATTTGAACGACTGTGTTTTAAAGTTGGTACAAACATTTCCACCAACAGTTCCTTTTGTATAGATCCAGTTTTATGCTCGGAGTGATGCCAACATTAAAGATATCTACCAACCAATCATTTTCTGATTTCTCTCTTTAAAGTGTGAACACCTGAATTCATTTTAATCACTTTCCTGAATCTTCATCTGACGTACGGTTACATAAGTCTGTTTACAGATTTCTGACAGGCAGCAGAACTGACCTTCAGTGCTGCTCACATGTTGATGTGACTTCGTTCTGATTCCCTTTAAAATAACTCTAATCCTGCCGTAGATTTAGTAATCGACATCCAAATCAGTATTGGAATTTTGCTTTTCCAGCATTTGGTTTGAGTTTGTTGAGGAAGACGACTGAAAAAGAAAGGCGAATGTGTGATAAAGATTAAAAAACGCTGCTCTGGAGCGCCCATTAGCTTAGTTTGTCTCTTTTCTGTGAACTGTCCTGTCCAATGACATATTAAAAAAAGAAACAGTGTTCTGCGACGCATTAACGAGTCTTAAAACCTGCACACATAAAAACCAGGCTGGTACACGTCACACGATATGATGAGAATCATCATCTAATGACTTCTGACATTGATTCAAATAATGACGGCACATTCGGGGGGAAATCTGATACAATTTGATTGAGTTTGACAGAATTTCACTGCGAACTTTGATTTGAATTCTGAAGTGGACATTGAGGCATTTTTTTAGCTTTACGTTCTTTGTCTGTGTTGATTTTCAAGGTCCCTTTAAATTTCTATCTCAAAGCTTGGTTAAAGTTCCGAGTCTCTCGGTCTGTCTGATGAAAGTCATCCGCAGACTCTTCAGACCTCCTCTTTGACCTCCTGCGGCAGGAGTTTGTCGGCCTCGGGGCTGGGGGTTCGTGCATTATTGGCTGCAGAGATGAACACAAGTGTTATTCTTGAAATACAGTGGATACTAAAAACATAAGAGGCCGATCTTCTCTTTGCTTTTTCATGTATTTTCTTTGCAGTGTGTATTCGTGGTGACACAAAAGACTGGTGAGAAATACAAACACAGTAAGTAAAATTATAACTGGGATGTTTTTTTTATAAATCCCAGATTAAAAAAAGAAAAAAAATGCAGAAAATACTTTCATTCATCGGCTTTTGAAAGAATTCATAAAGATTTACAAAAGTCTTTTCCACAAAGATACTTACTGGACACACCGGAGTCACTGCCGTTGCTGCCAGAACCCTGAGAGCCTGAGAGGAAAAGATAATTAATTTAGATATGTACACGGAGTATCAGTAGAGTGCATACCTCCGCCATGGCCCAACAGTCCCCCCATATTCAAACAAGCCATGCAGCAGAAAAGGCTGGCTGCACGTTCTGTTTTGATTGACAGCTACTGTTGCTATGGTAACAGAGGGCTGACAAGCTTACAGCATGTAGGCTGATAAAACAACACTCAGTGTTCAGACAATCTGCTGCCACAAAAAACTTTTCTGTCTCTGTTAAGAGTTTCTGTCTGATAAAGCTCAGACAGACAGACAGAACGAGCTTCTCCTTCATCTTCTGGATTATCAGTGTGACGAGTCCCGACTGACTGAATTAGTTGATGGTCGTCTGAAAGAAAAGCAGCTCGGAGCAGCCGCACTAAAAAAGCAGGTTTTCTCCATGTGGCCACTCGACACCACAGACACTCGCTCCTCATTAGAAACAATCGGACCAAAAGAAGCTGCCGCTCAGAAAAAACAGCAACATTTAACTCAATAACACTTAATACTTAACACTTAACAACCTTTAACTCCTTAGCAATAATATCTCAGATACCAGCCACCTAAATACGATTTTTAATCCAAATCAAAGCATAAATCTTTTTTTTTTACAAATTAACAAAAATGTGAAATAAAGAAAACATTTCTGGAGCTCTCAGTGACTGCAGCTCCTGCTCACTGTCTCCTCCTGCTGGAAGCTCACAGAACACTTACCCTTGTCACTGACGTTATCTCCTGTTATAGTTGCCAGGCTAGCGTTGTTGTTGCTGTTGCCTACACACACACACACACACACACACACACACAAACACACAGTATTAGGGCCCATAATGTTTAAGGGGCATTCTGTAGTTTCAGAATTTTAATAATTACAAAGAGGTAATAAAACCTTCTCAGGTCAGTTTGTTTATTCAGTCATGAAGTCAAAGACAGTTTGTTCATTCAGTTTGTTTAAGCAGAAAACAATCAGTCAGTGCAGATTGTTACTTTATTAATGGTGATGTGTTGTTATTTCTTTTTGTGACTAATGTGTTTATTATAAGTTGCTTTGGACAAAAGTGCTAAATGCACTAAATGTAAATGTAATGAAGATTTTCTCTTCTCATTAACATTTATTCTCTACAGAGTGCTCATGTTTATCACAATCTGTT
This sequence comes from Diplodus puntazzo, assembly GCA_963678695.2. Classification (NCBI taxonomy): domain Eukaryota; kingdom Metazoa; phylum Chordata; class Actinopteri; order Spariformes; family Sparidae; genus Diplodus; species Diplodus puntazzo. The sequence continues at coordinate 1,761,955 of OZ023169.1, read as the reverse complement.
TGTAGTTCTTTATCTTCAGACTGTTTGAGGCCCGTCAACATCACATTAAACTGTGGAACAAATCCTCCATCTGAACCAGAGTTGTTACATATTACATACAATATTAATCATCAGCACAGTAACTATAGAAAGGTTCAGAATTAAGACTTCTACCTTTAACAGAATCTACAGAGGAAATAAAACACTTACCATTGAGCGGAACTTTAACTTCAGGTGGGTCAGCTGTTAACAAAGACAAAGTTTAAACTCACACAAACTATTTTGATCCATTCAGATAACTTTGTTAAAGTCTATGCGAAGTTACTGTCCAGATGTTACAGCCTGAACAGGATGAAGTCAAAGAAAAAGACGCTGCTGTTCACAATTATTAAATCAGCTGACAAAAATACTTACCAGAGCTGCGAGTTGAATCGCTGTGGAGACTGCCTGTGAAGACAACAGAGGAAGTGGTGTTTAAAGGAAGCGGCAGAGTGAAACAAACACAAGCCACATTCACACTTATATAATATATATGTACGGTGCTGTTGTTCCACCTCTCGTCTGTATGAAAGATACAGAGGTGGAACAGGGGACAGTTTGGTTCTGCATCTGATCCTCCAGCAGAGGTTGTAACAGAGACGAGACGCCGTCAGAGTGGACCGGAGTGTGTTCTGTTAACAGCTCTGCTGAGAGGAGAGATTCTAATTCTTTAACAGATTTGTTCAAGTCCTGTTTTAGTAATTCAGTGTATTCTGACAATCCAGGTGTGAGACCTCAAACAACACCTCAGGACAGGAGGACAGGATCAGCTGGACAGGGAGAAGGACTGACAGTTGACTTTAGGAGAAATAAAGTAGTTACCTTGGGATCCGTTACGTCCACCTCCTGTAAAAGAAACACAATGTTCACAGGTGTGATTGATGACGGATGAAGTGATTTAGAGTTTTGATCTCAGGGATCTTTGACTTCAGTGAACAGAATCACGTCTGTCTCTTAATAATTAACAGGACTGTTCTGCAGTGTGACCTCTGAACACCTCATCAAGTCCATCATAAGATAATAACACACCTGATAAACAACCACCACACTGAATCATCAGGTGATCTGTAATTGGTGTAAATGCACCACATTGAACACTGTAGAACAGAATCGCTCATCTGGGATGTTTATTATTACATATTAATGATTTTGACGTCGACATGTTGATTAAATGTTTCTATGAAGCTGAATTCTCAATAAAAACTGATTTTTAAAGGGACACACAGCCGTTCATTAATCAGAGAACTTTCACTTCCACTCCACTGCTCTGTTTGCTGTCGAGAGAAGACAATGAAAATATATTTCACTCACCAATGATGCCTTTCTTTTTTAAGACCACCAGCACCACAGCAACCAGGACCAGGACCAGGACCAGGACCAGGACCCCTCCGACTGCCGCACCAATGTTGGCTCCTAAGCCAGAACCTGAGTTTTCTAAAACACAGAAAAAGATCTCTGTGTTAGTTCAATATTCATTAGATCAAATTTCAAGATGATGTTTGGAATGAAACTGTAGATGCTGAGGAGTAAATCTGAAATGTGATGACATAAAATGTCACGAGCAGCTTTCTGAAAAACTGTAAAAACTAAAAACAAAATGAGAAACAAGTTAGAACAAGAAACAGATTCTTACCCCACTCCCTCGTCACATACACACTGGATGCTTCATGAATGACCTCACAGGTGTATTTGGACTTGTCCTGCCTTAAGATCTCCACACTGTCTCGTCTCTGGAACGTGTCGTCTTCATTGGGTCTAACGCCCGAGCTCTGCAGTCCGTCCTCTCTATACAGTTTGCGGCCGTCCCGTTTGATCCACATGATGATGTCTTGGGGGTAGAAACCTGTCGCCAGGCACGTCAAAAGGATGTTTGACTCGACGTTGGTGTCCCGGGTTAACATGTACACCTCAGGTGGAGCTGGAGACACAAACCGGAACTTAATATTTGACCAAACATATGATTTGTACCGGGGATTTACAGACAATCTATCGCTACAACAATGTGACACACACTTCCTTTTATCACTTCAGCTCTATTTGTCCGTTTACATTAAAGATCTTGGTTCATATGTAAACAAGGAACCGGCTCCAAAGGAGATTTGTAGTCAGATTACATTAGTTTGGCTGATACTGCAGAGTTTCTGTGAAGTTATTCTGAAGGAACATTATTCAGATTTGATAACTATAATATACTATTATTATCTCTTTTATAAATGACATTAGAAACACAGAAAAGGCCTTCAGTAATACATACAGGCTGTTTGGAGCTGATGCATCCCGTATTTCCAGAACCTGTTCAGCCACTGTATACACTCCTTCTCCAGGTAGCCTTTGGTGTAATCCTTCAGGACCGGGACATCATCCCACTTCCTCTTGGTCTCTACTGCTTCTGGGATTGGGGCGACCCAGACGGAGTGGGCGTCGTCGAAGGACAGGAAGTCTGTTCCGTCGTAGTTGTATCTATCCATGCCACGGTAGAACGTCATGTTGCCGTCTTCCTGCATTTCGCCCTCACAGCCATGCATCCACTGAAGAACATGGAGATCTGTAACCAGAGAAGAAAGACCAGGCGGTGAAGTAAAGGACAAACAACAAGACAGTGAGCTGAGATAAATCTGAAAGAAGAATCCCTCTGTGGTTGAAGTTTCCAGCCTGTGTCAGAGTCAATGAGTAACATAAAAGAAAACATCTACACAGTTCGTTCCGTCACGTTTCACAGATCTTACTTGTGCCGTTCTGTCTCATACGCTCCTTCAGGATGTTGATGTTGACTTCGAACCACTGCTGCTTGCTCTGGCGGGACTGTGTGCCTTTGGTCCAGTATTCTGCTTCCAGTCGCTCCTTCATCCAGGTCTGTTTAGGAACTTTCTCTTTATTTTCACTGTCAAAGTAGTCAATCATCCTGTTGTCCAGCATACCCATGGCTGTGAACTTGTGGATGCCCGGGAGACTGAGATCTTTGGAGAGGGCGGTGTAGATGTAATGGAGGGAATGTGTCTCTGAAAGTCACACAGACAGATATTTATTAGACAGATAAGAACCATTAGATCTGACATATTAAAGCTCTGGCAGTACAGTGGAGATGTGCTGGGCATTTATTTTTTGGAATGAACAGACCGAGAACTCTGGCTTTGGATTCAGTCTAGACTCTTGCGTTGTTCAAGAGTCAATATACATTTTTCCTGTCATTATACAAACAAGTAAGGAAAATAAAGCGATGTAGCTGCTCTGTAGTCTGTTGGTGAGGCGGTGGGTACTCTTGTTTTCCAATCAGCTTCACGGTTGAGACTGTTGAAGGCTGAAATCAACAAATAATAAGAACTCTGGCCTTGAGAGACAACATGGATGCTAGATTCGGCCTGGATTTGTGATCAAAGATCAAAGATATTCAGTTTACCATCACATAAAACCATAAATTCTTATCGTTGAGAAGTTGCAATTATCCAACATTGTTTCAGGACTAATCAGCAGCTTCAGTTCTCCATCAGTGCCTCACCAAAGTTGTGTTAGCTCAGACGTTCATAAACGACGACTGCAGTAAAACAGAAACCTAAAACAACTCGTCCGTGGCTACGAGCTGAAGCACAAGTGAAACGTGTTCACACAGTCAGGCCGCGGTACAGACTAAAAGTATGTTTCTGGTCGGATTTCCTGTAACACCACGTGAGTTCAGAGAGAGCGAGTTTAAAGCAGCACTCTGTAGCTTTGGGGAAGAAATGTTAACCAAAAGAGAAAGATCTTCAGTGACTGACAAACTCTCTAACAAACTGACCTTAAAGGACGTCACAGTTTCACACTGTTTTACTTCGTTTACGAGCGGCGGACCCTGCCACCTTTCTAGCTTCAAACAGTGTTCTAGCGACCTTATTTTTCTTTGAGAACAGCTTGTTTATTCACTTACGGTAAAGAGTTTGTAAAATTACCTCATTAATATTGTAAATATTAAAATTATGAGTTTGAATTTCTTCTCCAAAACTACACAGTGCCCCTTTGAGCTTTTCACACTTTATATTAGTATCAGCGTGTATCTGCCAGTAAGCACAAAGAAGTTGCAGTGCAGTTATGCCAAAGGTATTTATGGAGTAATAAAACACAGGCTGGTGATTGGTAATTAAATGTATCATATCAGCACCAAGCTCTAGCAACAGAACAAGGAAATAACTTTAATTGTCTGACTCTGTTTGTGAGCCGACGCCTCAGAACTATCTCAGATATGTTGTCTGTCCACCTCAGTGAAGGCAGGAAATCATGCCAAAGATCTTAATAAACACTCAAACATGTCTGCAGTCGTCTGTATGTCGCTGTGAAGTCAAACGGACAGTTTCAGCTCCAGCTGCTCGATCTGGTCTCAGAATGTTACTGTAGATTTACAAAAACATCAAATTCACCCAGTCCCTGATCTGTAAAGCAACGAGGCGTTTTTATTCATCATAATCTCATTTTTACAGCACATTCACTGAGCTCACCATTTATCTGAAATGTAGATTCATCTTATATTTCTTAGGACCTATTTCTTTTCTTTTTTAAATATAAGTAATAATACAGTCAATACACACATATACTGTCTCTGATGTCAATGATACACCTGCTGCGACACCAGACACCATCTTTTAAACATCTCCATTCTTTCTTGAATTTTATCCACATTATTTGACACATTCGGACATAATTATTAGACATCCCCTTGAACTTTAGGACAAGGTTTCCACCATTTTACATGTTTACAATGACTTAACGTTTATTTCCAGCTATAATATATAATTATTTTAGATTTAAGGTATTTTAAACGCAACATATTTTACACAGAGACTAAACTAACGATCTTCTTGTCGATTTTATTGAACCAGGCCTTAAGAATAACTCTAAAATTACCAAAAATAAGCACATAAACCGTTCACAGTCACAACATTACAGTAAAATATTCGACACAAAACCGATTTTTAAAGACGTCACAACTTCATGTCTTACTTTCGCTTTCAATCTGACGCACATTATGGAGTCTAAACTGTAACTTACCCCTTCTTCCCGCCACCGCTGTCCAAAAAAGGACGAAAAAGACGATTAACTTCATTTTCCCCTCGAACAGGCCCCCCCTTGGCTCTAACGTCGAGTTTTACCGGACCGTTGGACGGTGATCTGACTGCGTGTCCGCCCGCCGAACACAAATCTGCTGCTTCCTGCTTCTGACTGCTCTGCGTGGTGCATTCACAGGCTGCTCGTAAATTACGTAACTTACGTCGCAAATAAAAGTATTCAACAGTTGATGACCGGAAAAAGTTCTACTCACTGATGAATCCAGGTTTGATATTTATGGTAGTGACAGATACGTCACCAAAATAAGTCGATAGATGCTTTCAAGTCTGATGTCAATCGAAAGTTGAGCACTGGTACAAATGTTTAATCTAAAAGTTAACCGCGACACGTGTCAGTGAACGCACCATGACTGCAGCGCCTCTGTTTGTGGTTTGTTGTTGTGATGAAGTTCATCGTCAAGTCCGAACTGTGAGACCAACAACATCCACCTCAACCTGTGTCCCTCAGTGAGACAATGAGTTAACACAGGCCAGGCTGACTGCAACTTATCACATGTATTCACACATTTCAAAATTAATTTTAATACCATGATATACGTATTAATATAAATATAAAGTACATTTAATCCGAGTTGCTTCAATGTGTTTTTTGGATATTTATTTTCAACATTATATGATTCCACAGACCTTAAATTTATTACATTAATATCACCATGAAATAACATTCAGCTGAAGGAATTAAGCATTAAGATAAACACATCTGATGCCCTGGTAGCTTGTTGTTCACAGCCTATACAGAGCGGTGTAGTCTTAAGTCCTAACAATAATTAATTAACGTTAGCATTCTGGGCACCCAAAAGTCTGAGACCAGGTAATTAGTATTTTTACATTGTTTTTTTTGGTTAAATGCCTGAAATAAGGTCTGTGGTTACCACACAGTTGTCTGGGACATCAACCATCATGGCAGCAAACACAGAGACTAACTCTAACTTTATAACTTGTACATTGATCAGTTTATACAAAACGTGTGTAGTAAATGTCTAGTAAGACTCGTTATAGCCCAACATTATCTTTTTACATCTAGCCACTAGATTAAATCACTAAATTCTAATGAGATATAAGATTATCTTGCTGAACAAAATCAATAAGTATCATAAACTTGTGTTTGACGAAGAGATTTTCAGCAATAATCCCAAATCCAATTTTTTTTTCAATTACGCCTTCACTTAGATTTGATTTCTCTATAAATTTTTGATAAAGTAATGCTCAAAAATATTACACAGTCTTGTGTTTTGTGACGAGTTGATGTTGTAACTATATTACAGCAAGTAAAAAGCCATTTTAGACAGACTTAGACCGACTATCAGCTAGTTTTCAGTTAGAAATGAACTGAAATCCCAGCTGGAGCTCAGTGGTTGGGGTGGGGGGACCCTGACACCTGTATTTCGAACATTTTAGGACGGCCCTGTTAAAAGGTGAAACGTTGAAAGGTGATATACAACACTGTATATGCCAGAAACAGTTTAGAAAGTAACCTTACACAAGACTGTCCTGTAAAACACGACCGTTTGAATGTAAAAGACAACAGCCGTTAGTTTCTCCTGCCGTTAGCCAACGGCTGGCTAACTGCTAACTGCTAACGTTAGCTAACTGCTGTTAAACAGACGAGACGTTTCACACAACAACTCACCCACAACAGTTAACTTACCTCTTCTAGCCGCTAACAAGTTCAGCCACAGAAATGGCAGAAACAAAACAATCCAGGTTGTCGCTCGACCCATGATTTAAAAACGACAAAACGCAATTTAAGACGGGAAAAGGCTCGAGAAGAAAGAAGAGTGCGGCTCAACTGCTGTCCACAAGACCGACCAATCAAATAATTCAGCGCTAGTTGCTAGGCAGATAATACCACGGAGGTTAGAGCACAGGGAGGTAAACAGGAAGTGAGCAGTGGGCACGTTCCTCTTTTCTTGTTTTAACTCATGATCCTGATATTGTGTTGTTATTTTTCTGTGCCAAATACATATTTAATAAATATAACATTATAAAGAGCAGCTTAATGACCTACTGATGATGATATTTAATAGCATAACAGTAACAGAGGACATTTTATTGAATTGAGTATTTTTATTTTAATGCTTGAAGTACATTTTCCTGATTATATTACACACGCTCACTTAGATTTAAAATGCAGGACTTTTACCTGTAACAGAGTATTTTAACAGTGTGATATTAGGACTTTTTCTGAAGTAAAGTATCTGAATACTTCCTCCATCGGTGGTGTCGAGTGTCATGTCTGATGAAAGAATCAAACCGGCGACCCCAAATCTGTGTTGAGAGTTTATAATTACAGTCTGCACCTCCGGCTCTTTATTCACTGCTTATATTCAAGCAAACAAATTCACACATTTACAAATGATTCATATATATTTATGTACATTTATTTTTACACTGTCAGACTCTGGATTTGACACTTCAACATTTACAGAAGCTTTTAACATTTATTCTGTCTTTCTGTGTTCAGTCACTAAGAAATACAACTCTTGTTGTGGTCTGACTCAGAGGCAAACGTGGAGGATTTAAAGGAACAGTTCGGCCAAAAACAAGGTACATTCACTCTCCCCTCACCTCAATGCTGACGGAAAGTTTCCTCGTCCACAAAACACATGGAGACTTTAAAACATTTTTAAAAGGCTTCTTACAGCTCGTCCAGCGTAATCACAGTCTCTGGAAGCCCTGCGATCCCAAAGAAGATTTAAAAAGTGTGAGGGTGAACCATCTTGACCGCACATCAAATCTTTTCAAATCAGTTTGTGATCTCGGGGCTCCTGGGGACTTGGATCGCACCGGACGAGCTGTACGGAGACATTTGATGTTTTTTTAGGGTTGTTTTTTTTTAGTACCCAGTCTTCAGTTATCTGAATTTACATTTTCAGATGAACTGTTCCTTTAACAAGTGATGGAGATTTTGTTTCTTCCTCCTGCTCTTTCAAACACTCTCGCTTCTTATTTTCAGTGCTGTGATCCACTGGGCAACTTTTCCAGCAACGTTTGGTCGCCATGAATCATTTGAATACTCTGCATGTCCGTGTGTTGCCCGCTGCGTGAAGCCATCTTAGTTGCTGAGAAAAATGGCTGAGTGTATCACTGCCCTCATCTGGCCTTTTAACTGAATCACCTCCTCACAGCTTCTCCATCAAACTCCTCTCTCCTCATCACTTCCACTTGTTCTGCTCTGTACTCCCCCCACCGACATCCATCCATCCGCCGTCAGTCCATCTTTTCCTCCCGAAGCGGAAACCGAATCCTCCCTTCTCCCGGCTGACAGCTTGGAGTCCTCCAGCGATGGAGGTCAGAGCTTCATTCTTCTTCCCTCCGACCTCCCCCTCTCCTCCCTCCTGGTAGTGCATGCCCTCTGGAAAGTGGCCCCCAGGGAAGGGCGACAGAGGCCGGGCCGCCAGGTCTCCTCTCTGGGCCCTCTGCAGCACGTTGTCTTCCCAGAGCCTGCCCTCCTCCTCCTCCTCGTCCTCCTCGTCCTCCTCGTCCTCCTCCTTCTCCCTGGGCTCCAGCTGGGGGTCCCGAGGCCACTTGGCCCAGGTGTCCCAACCGTTCCTCCGGTCGTCCAGGAGAGCCTGGAGGTGCAGCAGGACAGACTCCAGGTCAGGGACATCCACTGTGGGCCGGAGCGCAGCAGGGGAGCGTGGGTACGACGTGACGGTCCACGGGACGGAGCAGAGAAGGGCGAGGAAGAGGAGGGTGAGCTGCGAGGCACCGAGATGGGAAGAAGGTCTCATCTAGGAACAGAGAGATGGATTAACACACAAACTGACAGACAGAAGGTGATCCTGATGTAAATCATATCTGTGCATGACGAGGCTTAATCTAAATATCATGACGATGAAGTTACTGACATTTAAATCTGTTGGGATATTTGCAGGAATCATTTAGATGTGGTTGTATCTGAACATCACATCCTTTAAAAACAAATTCCATTGAAATGTGTTTCATAGTTTTTGAGAATTTCCTCAAAAAACTAAAAACACAAAACTCGTCACCTAAATTTGGCCGAAAGCATCCAAGAGTTCTGACTGTCGATGTCAAATAAGCCACAAAACCAGTTCAGGCAACGACAGAAAAATATCATCCCGATTTCAGAATTCTCTGATTTTGTATTTGCTCCTCCAGGTTCAGGTCTTCGGATCCACGTCAAACCTGCATCCTAGTCTTGTGCAGCTCTGCCAAACTTTAAACGCTTTTCACAGAAATTTGGTTTATAGTTTGTTTTTTTTTAGATGTTTTGCTAAAAACAAAAAAGAGTGCAAACATTAAAAATCATAAAATCTTTGTGGAGGGGAAACAAAAACCTGCTGGTCATCTGAAAAAGTGAAAATAATTGTTTAATTCAATGATATCTTCTGATCTGTGAAAGTACTGAACTAAAAAAACAGAACCATAAAGTACAAAAAATACATTTGGTTGCAATCATCCACATTTTTCCCAGATTTGAAGAAGACAGAATAGTTTATTTCTATTAAAATATCTATCTAGATGAATTTTGCATCTTTCCCTCCAGGTTCAGGACTTTGGATCCAGACTAATTACCTGAACACTTCTCTCCTGCATCACTGCTAAATTAAGCTCCTTTTAAATCCAATTACAATCCTCCAGTTATCTTCTTTCACCTCAACAAATAATAACATTTTACTATATTTTAACCCTCCCAGAAAGAAAGAAATCATTATTCTCAATCACTGAAAACTCAGAAACAAAAAGTGAATCATCACCAGGAAAACTCTGTGAAGTTCTCACTGGTTCCTGCTGTTTTGATGATCAACAAAGAACAGAAGTGAAAGATAACTGAAGTAATGAACAGAGGCACTTTTAACAAATTACAAACCAATTTAGCTTCTCATCTGCAAAAATCATATTAACCAGAAGTTTCTTAAGTGTAAAATCTTCATAAGAAACAGAAAAACCCAGCGGAGAGAAAGTCCCAGAGTCACCTGTCGTCTTACCTTGTGTCACAGTCCAATTGCTGAATCTTGTCTAAATTTCGTCGCCTCTGACCTTTTTAAAATCGGCTGCCCTCCGTCCTCCCCCCGTCGGCCCCGGGGTCACAGCGGCCGGCACCCATTGGTCCCTCGGCGCTCTGACGCACACAAACTCAGTGTCATAACCTTCATTCTTTCAGCTGAGAAACCTCGGCTCAGCTCGGCGAGCGTCGCAGTAATTACCGCCACTTGAATGGAGAAAGCAATTCACAGCAGAGGAAGCAGCCGATTCATTAAGATGTTTCTGAGGGTAGAGACACTGCAGCCGGAGAGGAAGGCGAGCAGGGCGAGGCTGCTTTTGTCGTCATGAAGGTCGTCTCGCTGGGGACGAGCAGACACACCTGGAAGAATGTCATTCAAGCTGTCTGGTCGGGAGGGATTGACAAACCATTAGACACTGCGAGCTAAAAACAAACGACTCAATCTGTCTCCAATTATAAGACAAACGATCCGAGGCCTCGTCCGGCTGCCGATTCCTCGGGTTATTTCAGGATGATCAGGACACAGAAAGGTTAAAGGAACCGGCTGAACATTCATCCTCACTGTGGTAGTTAGTTCATCGTGGTCATTAGTTATCAGAATATTATCCTGTAACAGCTGATATCTGGGAATCAATGAACTGAGAGAAGGCGAAGAAACACAAGCAGACAGAAGAAACTCCACAATATAATGTGATTAGAGGTGTTAAAAAGTCATGTTTTCAAACACAAAAGACAAAGAAGAGCAGAAGATCCTCATGATGTTTTCTTACACAACAACTTGGAGGAGGAATTCATCGTCACTGTGGTGCACAAAGAGGAAACGTGAAGCGACAGAAATGTTGGAAACAGCTGAAGGTTTTATTCACACAGAGCTGCAGACATACAAGATTCATCTGATCTCAGCACACGTCACCATGTTTCTGATGTTTAGTGGAAGAAAAAATCTACAAAATGTGTTTAAGAAATGAAGAAATTACAACAAACCTGCTTCCTGAGCTTTCAGGATGTGATTGTCATGTTCTAGAGCTGCACTAATTCTATTATTGATTAATAATCTATCAGTACAGATTGATAAAACCTGATGGAGTCTATGTACAGCGATGAGCTCGATTCATTCTCAGTCGCACAAGAAAGTTACATCTGTTAAAGTTATAATCTTAAGATTTAAATAAGAAGAAGAGCTGTTATTTATCTGCATTTAATGATTTATTAGGATGTAATTAAACAACAGTGAGGTGAAGTCTTTCTCTTTACCTCACAGGAGTAATTAAAACGACGAGGGACAAATAAATTACACATAACACGTTTGTCAATTTCAGATATTTTGCTGCATTTTGTCTTGAAAAGCGACGCGGCCGTTACTTACTGACGAAGTATTTAAAATGGTGGAAATCTCAATAAATGTGGTCACAGTGAAGTTTCAGCGAGCGTTAAATGACTCACTGACTTATATTTGATTAGTTTTATGACAAATGGTGTTTTCACGAGCATCCAGCGCGTCCTCATCGGAAAAATGACCATGTAGGACGACTTTGACAGAAGCTTGTTTCTGTTTCTCGTCAGGTGGCGCCCTCTAGTGGCTGCAGTCTTATAAAGAGCATTAAGTCATCACAGGGCTGATTGTCGGCTCAGACGAGCTCACTTTCATCGTATAGCTCAGTGACTTCGCGTACACGTAACAGAAGTTGTGTGTGAAACTTACGCAGGTTTGTAACTGAAGTTTTAAGCTGCACTGAGACGTTTTCCTGAACCTAACCAGCTGGTGTTTATGTCTGAGGATGTGCTGTGAACACACGTGTAACGCATCACGTCATTAAAACAGAGTCACTCCCTCGTCGTTCACTATCGTACATAACTTTCATGAAATAATTTTCTCATTGGTCCACAGGAAGGGGAGGGACTGAGAATGTAATCCAGTATTATGTAATTTGATATCAGCCTCAATGTTCTCATTTCCTACTGATTTCTTGCTGCCGTTGCTTCAAATTAAAAGCTTAAATCTTAAGGATTATAACTTTAACTATCCTCTTATTTTGAAAAGTTACTTCCTGAAGTGTTGAAGCAGAGCGAGGATCCTAAACTAGCAGTAATGTGGTCTGAAAGAACTTCCAGCATCAGCTTCTCCCTCCGCTCCTCCTCCTCCTCCTCCTGCCTCACCAAACTCCTCATAGGCCTCCAGAGAGGAGGAGGCACACCCCGGTGCACTCTGGGAGTCGTAGTCCAGGAAGAAGGCGGGGTGCTGCAGTGGATGCGACAGATTGATGGCCGGGCTCGCCGGCGGCTCGCCGAGCGGGGCGGTGAGCAGAGACAGCTGCAGCTGGTCGATGGTGCTGGTGGGGAAGGGCTGCGATTGGTCAGGAGGGGAGCAGCCTGGGGATGGGGAGCCGGTCGCCACGGTTACGCCTCTCTGGGGACCGGAGGGCGAGCTAACCTGAGAGTCGTCTGTGGTGAGTGAGCGTCTCAGTTTGGCCCGAGCGTTTTGAAACCACACCTGTGAGCGTCAGACATTTTGTTTGTGTAGAAACAGATTAAAGTTGAACCTTTAAAATCTCTGTTGACTCTTAAAGTTAAATCTTAAAACTTTAACTGCAGGACGATGTAAAGTCTATGTTACCCTCTGTGTTTGTACCTGCAGGACTCTCTTGGGCAGGCCGGTCTTGTGAGCCAGGCAGGTCCAGTCCTTCCCGTCGGGGTTGTGCTTCTGCGCGAAATACGACTCCAGCGCTCGGAGCTGCTCGCTGCGGAAACACGTCCTGATTCGCTTGGTCCGTCTGCGGGTCCGCCCGCCCGTCACCCTGTCGTCCAATCGTGGCTCTGGACTGCTGACAGACTCCTCCCCCTCACCTGAGACCTGGTTTTGAGCTGTGACACACACACAGGAGTGTTTTGTTAGCTAGCTAACAGGTGACACTTTTTAGCCTCTTTTAGCTCCTGGTTTTAGTTCTGAGGCTCAGTTCCTGTCCAGTTCAATCTCAGTGTCTCCAGCAGCTGTTGTCATGAAACAAACTTCACACCATGGTCTAATAATTATGAAACTATTCTAGTGATCAGTGTAACAAAAGCAACACGATAGTGTTACTATAGTAATATTTCAGTAATATATTACTACAGTTACGTCACGTAGCGCGTTATGATCCACGTTATCGACCGACATGAGGCGTTTATTGTTGTTTTAAGAAGCCCTCCACACCAACACGACTGTTGTGAAGCCTGATCCTCCGAGCACACTTTAATTTACATCCTTGAATCACACCGTGTGTTAATGTTCCGTGGACTCAAACAAAGAGGCAGAGAAGAACAGATGTTTGTCTCGTCTTGTTGTTAAAGTGTCAAGAAATTCCCTCTCCGATGTAAAACCACTCACTCATTCTTCCACAGGGATTTATGAGATTATTCTCGTAATGCACTCAGAGATTCCCTCCGCAGCGTCAGATCTTTCATTCATTCTCAACATGTACAGGTGGAAGAAAAACTGGGAAAAAAAACAAAGTTAATAGCGTCTCTTTTTTCATGTTTTCTACTTGTGTTGAGGAACAAATTACCCAAAACATACAGTGATGATCAGAAGTGTGGAGTCCATCTGCCCCCTAATGGACAGAAGCTGCAGCTCTCCTGTCAATCAGAAACTTCTTGCTGGTTGCTTTGGGTTCCTCCAACAATTCAGTCTTTGTGCCGCACAGCAATCCGTTAAGATCTTAAAGAATCTAGCGGATACACGAACAAAACGGATCCAAGAAACTAGAATGTTAGTGAGGTAGATGATGCAGCGCTCACCTTCTCTCTGGTTTGCTTCGGGCTGCAGGTCATGTGACAGCGGGACGCTCCCGTCGCCATGGTAATGGGTCTGACAGTACAGGTTGTGGCCGTGCATGACGTACAGGTTCCCCGGGATCAGCTTCACGTCACACTCCTGCAGCACACGGCCATCATCATCATCATCATCATCATCATCATCATCATCATAAACACGTCTGCTTCTAACATAAACAAAAAGGTATTTCTGTACCAGGTGTGTGTGTGTCTGTGTGTGCGTGGATGAAGTTTCCACCTGATTTTGATGTTATGATTTTGTTCCTGGATCATTTCAACTTAAGAAAAAGCAAAAAGCCCAAAACTGGATCTAGAAGTTCTGTCTCAGTGGGTCAAGTATCAGACTGTTGTTAGAGATCCACCAAATCTTGCCGTTAATTTTGTTTTGTGTGGTTTTTCTGTTGATGTTTTATTGGGTTTAAGCAACAAAAACTACCTCGTAAAACCTGATTTTGGTGACGATAAAACCTTCAACATTAAATACGTGTTAGAAAAGAAAACTTCTCCCATGTGTTTGTTGTAAATGCTGATTTTGGGAGCTAAATGTGTAAATGTGTCCGCTGGAACGCCGACCTGGCAGGAGAAGCAGTGCGGGTGGAAGGTCAGATCACCAGACCTCATGACCAGATCGGACGCTGGGATTGGCTGGAAGCAGCGAGCGCACTGACCGCCTCCGAACATCCTGACGAAAGAAGGAAAGTCAGAGAGACAGAAACAGAAACCAGACTGGAGGAAAGCTTTGACCTGTGGGACTCTGTTAAAGGAGCAGTCTGGTGTTTTGTGACATCACGAGGTCGATGGCGGTGCTGTGGACCTGCAGTAGTCTTGTTGGCAGTAGATGTTTCCGTCCCTCCAGAACAGTGACGGGTGAGTCTGCAGCTCGCACTGACAGGCGCTGCAGCGCAGGCAGGCGCTGTGCCACAGCCGGCCCGCAGCCAATAGGAAGAAGCGGTCGCACACCTGCTCGCCACAGCCGGCGCACGTCATTGGCTCCTGGATGGACACGGCTGTCGGAGCCTGACGCGGACAGACAGGTTTATTTTAACACAGGCTCATTTACTCACATTTCACTTGTATTGGAGTACTTTCACAGCACTTCCTCCACCTGTCATGCTCACATTATCTACAGCAGCACCGTCCTCCACCACCGCCGGGCCGCCGCTCAGCTCCGCCCCCTTGGCCTCGTCACCAAGGTCACCGCTGTACAGCAGGTCCTCGAGGGCTCGGTCGTCTGGCGACATCATGATTGTCCTGAGGAGGCGGAGGCGGTAATTATCTGTCCACTCGTTAATCACAGGCCTCATTATAGAAGTCTATAAATACTCAACATCCACACTGACACGTGACGTCACAGCCAAGGACCTTTCAATGACTTTCAAGGTTTTTGGTGAATTTGACAAAAATTAAAAATCCTCAAATAAAAAAAAAATAAAAAAACAATTTTTAACATCTTTACATCACGTCTCTCCTTTAAACTCACGAGGTTTTGTTTTTATGTTTGTTATGTTGTTTTTATATTACAAATGTTTGTTTGTTGTTCTTGTCATCATTATTCTTCTTTTTGTTGTTATAATAATATTATTAATAATAATAATTATAATAATAATAATTATTATTAATAATAACAATGATCTTATTGTTATTATTATATTTGTTCTTGATAATATCTTGATAATACTACAATTATTGTTATTATTGTTGTCTTTGTTATTATTATTATTACTATTATTATTATTATTATTATTAATAATAATAACAATAATAATAATAATATGAGAATTATCTTTATAACAGTTCTTCTTCGTGTTATTATTATAATGTTATTATTATTGTTATCGTCATTAATATATTATTACCACCATTATTATTATTAAACCTTTTTATTATCACAGTTCTTGTTATTGTTATAATTATCGTTGATATTTTTCTTATTGCCGCTAATGTAATTATTTTTGATGTTATAATTATTATTGATATTGATGTTATTGTTGTCATCAATGTTGTTATAGTTTTTGTTATTATTGTTGTTGTTTATCTATCTAAAAATCTAAAATGTTGTGACCTCAGGTATCAAACATGATGTCAAATATGAATATTTTTCAACACAAGTGTCACATTTTCTTCCATCAGTTATTTTCTGTGGTTCAGATGAAGGTAAACCGGATCAGGATCAGGATCAGGATCAGGATCAGGATCAGGTTATCTTTGGGTTTTGGACTGTTGCTCAAACAGAACACAACGTTTAAAGATGTCACCTTGAACACATTTAATAGATAATTCATAATCAATCAAGAAAATAATCAATATGATAAATTATATTTAATCATTGTTGCAGCTTAAAATATATCCTAAATGTAAAGAGTTGAAGTTTGCAGTAACTCAGATTTCTACGTTTAATTTCTTTTCCATCCAGGTGGACAGCAGAGGTAGAAGAGGAGATGAAGCAGAGCTCACCTGTCCTGCAGAGAGGCTCCTGATTGGCCGTCCACTCTTCAGAAGGAGATCTCACCAGAAAACAAAATGTTCTCCTCTGTTCTTCTTCTTCTGGATGTCTCTGCTCGGCGCCCTCACCTCTCCAGGTGTCTTGTGGTTTTGGGATCAGTATCCCTCTCTGAGCGCTGACCTGAGATCTGCCTCCGTCTCGTTCTCCTCCAATCACAGCGCAGCATCTCACCAGTCCCAGGTGACGCGCCCGACTCACACCTGTAAACAAGACGCCCAGGTGGCTCTGAGTTCAGGTGAGGACTGGATGTGATTGGACGCCCGCTGAGCAGGTGGGGGGAGGGGGGCTGCTCCCCAGGGACCAATTAAAAAGAAACACAAAGGCTGTTTAAAGACATCTGGGATCAATCCCAGGCTGCAGAGACGGTTTGATCCCTCGACTGCTCCTACAAACTGGTTACTTCCATCCGACTGTTTCACTGAACAATCACGCCTGAGAACAAAGAGATGAAATATTCACTTCAGACACACAACAAAGATCCTCCTGATTATTTTACAAAGAGTGGAAACACATTAAAATGCTGCTTATTAATATAACAACAATCAATACAACCCACAGCAGAAGTCACAGCACGACATCTACCACATCTCACAGGCTGCTTTTCTCTCCATCACAACAGCCAATCTAAATTATACATCACCAGGACAAACTCACACAATCTTTTTCAATTGTGTAACATTTGCCGAATTTACAAGAGGATCCAAGTTATTAAGAATTTGTCAGAGTGAGAGTTTCACAAAGTTCAGGAAGATTCTCTGAATGCAACAACTCATAAAATTGAGAGATTTTTAAAGGGAGTCTGGGGGCTTTCTTCAGACTGGGGACAAGGAAGAAGCCCATTGTTGCTTACTGGTGAATGTATTTGTTGAATAAAATGTTGCAGAGATTGTTTTTTCATAATGTTTCATAAATGGTGACATCAGTGTAAACATTGTGTTCAAACAGCTGCTGAATGTTGGCAGGTAAGATGCACTTTAGACACAGAAGCACGCAGACAAACTGACTGAATGTGTTACATTAAAGGCTGAATTTACAAGAAGGCACCAATGATTAAGATTTTGTCAGAGCGGCATTTCACAAAGTTCATAAAGATTATCTCGAGGCAGCAATTGACCTTTTTTAAAGGGAGTCTGGGGACTTTCTTCAGTCGGGGACAAGGAAGTAGCCCATTATTGCTAACTGCTGTATAGTTGTGCCCCACAAGATTTATCTCACTGTTTAGATTTTGTGTGTCTTATTTAAAATGATGATTTTACTCATACAAACAGTTTAACGAAGCAACAATATTAAAAAATCCTCACATTTGTTGCACATAAAGGCCCTTTTTATCTAAATATACGTCCATCAGGCTGAATGTGAGTATTTTATTAACACAACAAAAACAACGATGCAGTTTTCTTAATTTTCAGTCATTTTATTGTCGTATTCTTTTCGGGGGGCAACATAAAACAGGAAAATACAACAAGGAGAGATTTACAAGAAGAGGACTCAGAAGGACAAACATGATATTCTCCATCACTCACCTGCTCGTTCCGTGAACGTTACACACTGTTACCTGAGGGGCCACAGTGCAGCCGACATGTCTGACAGTGAGCAGCAGGGGGCGCTAACGAGCCATAAATCAGGACTCCATCAGAGTCTTAAGGCTCCAAATGACAGACTGAGTAACAGAGAAACTCCTGCTGTCACACTTTTCCTTCTAGGTCTCAAAAATCAAATGATAGCCGACAGGATGAAGTCAGAAATACATAAACAAGAGTTTTTATTATTTTCTGAAAAAAACATTTGAGACGTTTGCTCGACCAACATTTTGTGTAGAAATGATTCTGCACTCTGCTGCATGTGTAACACTTACCTATGACATTTATTTACATCAAAAAGAACAAAACAGACCAAACAGAAACTTCTGAGCTGCTGTTCTGGAGAACCTGACGACAAAAACTGACTGAAATGCTGCAAATATCAGCGACCAGGGACGCAGGAAGATTTGATGCTGACAATGCAACATACGTCTCGAGTGACCGGAACAAACTTACACAGTCTTCTTTAATTGTGTAGCATTTGCTGAATTTACAAAGAATTTACCAAGTTATTAGAATTTGCGAGAGTGAGAGTTTCACAAAGTTCATAAAGATTCTCTGAATGCAACAACTCATAAAATTGAGCATTTTCTTAAGGGAGTCTGGGGACTTCTTCCAAGGATGATAAAGAAGTTGCCTATATTGGTTATTGTTTAGTTTATATGTCAATAAAATGTTGCGTTCTTTCATAAATGGAGTCTAAATGGTGAAATCAGTGTAAACAGTGTGTTCAAACAGCTGCTAAATGTTGGCAGGTAAGACTTTCGTACTTTAGACACAGAAGCAGACAGGCTGATACAAACTGACACTTTTTACAAGGAGACAAACAACTTCATGTGTTCCACTTAAAGCCGAATCAACAAGCAGGCTCCAAAGATTAAGAATTTGACATAGACAGCATTTCACAACATTTATCAAGTTTTTCTTAATGCAGCAACTTATAAAATTGTGCGTTTTTTTAATGGAGTCTGGGAATTTTCTCCAGGGGTTACAAAGAAGTAGCTTATATTGGTGACTGTTTTCTATATTTGTCAAAATGTGATTTGTTTACAGTCAATAAAATGTTGTATGTAAATGATAAAATCTGTTGAAATAGATAAGACATGCTGCGACAAACTGACACTTTCTGCAAGAACAGAAACGACTTAGTGTCTTATATTTAATGCTGAATTAACAAAAAAGCAAATATAATTAAGAATTTTGCATTGACAACATTTCATGATGCTTATGAAGTTTCTCTTGATGCAGCAACTCACAAAATTGAGTGATTTCTTGAGGGAGTCTGGGGACTGTCTCCAAGAAGTGGCCTATATTGATTACTGTTTACTGCATTTGTACAAAAACATTCTCAGACTGCTTTAAATTGTTGTTAATGACAAGACGTTATACTGGTTATTAAAATTATTACAAAAACATTAATACTGCGCACCATTAACTATGACATCATCATATAACCTGACCTCTCAGCTGTGACTGACTTCCTGCATCCCTGCAGCTTCATTTACAAACCAAATCCATCAGCACAGGCAGACGAGAGGGAAATATGCGTTTTCTTGTAGGTGAACTGACCCTTTAAATATAGAGGAAGTGGGAGGAGCCCCGCTTTAAAGAAGGAAATATAAAAGAAAGGTGAAGAGACTGTACAATCTACAGTAACATACTGATAACTGACCTCTATACACATGAAACAATACGACTTCATCTCCTCGGGTGAGAGTTACAATGAGTGTGTGTGTGTGTGTGTGTGTGTGAGAGTGTGTGTGTGTGTGTGTGTGTGTGTGTGTGTGTGTGTGTTTAGCAGTCCTTTATCTTCTTCTTCTTCTCTCTCTCTCTCATCCTCTGATTGGACTGAAGGCTGCCGGTCTCATCTTCATCTCAGTGAACGGGATGGAGTGATCTTTTCCTTTCCAGGAGGTCCAGATCACACCCTGTGACACACACACACACACACACACACACACACACACACACACACACACACAGATGTTAGACAAATCAAAACAAAGGTGCCTTCATACTTTTACTCGCTGTGTCTCCGTCGTGTTTGGCCTAAAACACCTTCTCATCATGTTTACATTTTCAAAATAAAAGCACAGCTGAAACACAACTTCTGGCAGCTACAGGAGAGGTTGAGGTTTGTCCAATGGCGGCTCGTCAAGAGCATCACCTCAGTATGATTTAGTGCCACTGAACATGTTTGTTATGTGACGTTACCTGGTGTTTGACGGCGATGCCGTACAGGCCGTTGAGGTTCGCCTCGTGGCAGTTCTTGTACCACCAGCCTCCTCGGTACGACATGGCGCAGCGGGTGATGAAGGGCGCCGGGTCGCGGTCTCTGGTGGAGAAGACTCTGTTGTTGTGATAAGTGAGGGAGTCGCCTGGAAACGTGAACAGAGAGGAGACGAGAGGAACAGATTTTGAATAATCCTTCCAGGAGACGTTCCAGGAACCAGGACCACTTCAACACCTGTCGGCTCCTCTCACCTGCAGTGCCGCTGTATCCGCCCACACTCAGCCTGTAGTTCCTCTTCGCCACCTCGAACGTCGAGTACTTAGCGAACACCGACTCGTCTTTGTCTCGCAGGTCGACACGCAGAGTCATCCTGGTCATGGTGGTCAGGTTGTGGAGGTTGTCGAGGCCTGAAGCAGCAGGAGACAAACATGACTTCCTGTTTACTTCAGATTCACGTTTTAAAACCTTGTTGTTTGAGATCTAATGTGTTATTCAAAGGACAAAAGAAGACAGCGTCTCTCTCACCGAGCCAAAACTCTCCACTCAGATCTCCGAATCCTTTCACGTAGTCCTTCCAGCCTCTGAAGAAATCCACCGAGCCGTCCTTCCTCCTCTGGAACACCTGCAGACAGGAAACAGAACACAGACCAGACTCCACTCAGAAAAACCTTTATTTAACCCGAGGAGACATGTCGCTGATCCACCGATGTCCTCGTACCATCCAGCCTCCTCCGTCCGTCTCCATGTCGCAGTACACCATGATGGACGTCCCGGGCTTCCCCTGAGGGAAGATCTCCACCTCGCCGGATGTCCGGATGCCGTTGAGCAGCTCCTGAGAGCAGTCTGTGGGGAAGGGGAACCTCAGGGTGCCTGAAGAGGAAGAGGAGAGGTTTAACTCTTCATCGGTGAATCACACGACAGTAACGCAACACGTGAGCAGATTTTATTACCGGTGGTGAAGTCGGTGACGATGGCAGCAGTGTATCGTCCTCCCGTCTCCGCCTGCAGCTGTACCGTGTACTTGGACGCCGGGTGAAGTCTGGTCAGGTTGTACGCTGTTACCGAGGCGTCCACAATCACTTCCTGTGAAGGACGAAGCACAAAGACAAGAGATGTTCGTCAGCGGAGAGAGTTTAGAGTTCTAATGAGCACCGATACGTTAAAAACATCAGAGAGTCTTTTGATAAAATGATTTAAACGCTCTTCTCACCTTCATTTCTTGGCCTTCCGTCTGATAGGTCAGTCTGTACCTGCCCACGGGATTTGAGGGTGGTTTCCACGACAACAGGGCGGTGCGAGGCGTCACATCGCGGGCCTGGAGGTCACCGGGCCTGTCGCCGTCGCCGCCAGAGCCTGGAGAGGAGGAGGTGAGGAAGCACATGATGATGGTGGTTTATGGCGTGTGTGTGTGTGTGTGTGTGTGTGTGTGTGTGTGTGTCCTCACCTCTGGCGGTGGTGAAGGTGGTGGTGGCTGGCGCGCTCTCCCGGCTGCCCAGCTGGCTGGTGATGGTGACGGTGTAGGTGGTGGATCCTTCCAGACCGCTCAGCTGCTGCTCGGCTGCGTTTCCGGACACACTGACCCTCAACTCTGAACCTGCACACACACACACACACACACACACACACACACACACACACACACACACACACACACACACACACAGGGTCAGTGATGTAAAGTAACTAAGTATACTCCACTACATCGTCAGTATCTTACCTGTCCCGGAGCCATAAACGATGGAGTATTTATCAATGGCTGCCAACGCCGGACGCCACAACAACAAGGCTTTGGTGTCCGTGACGTTTACGGCCTGCAGGTCTGTCGGCGGGTCAGGTACTGAGAGAGAAACACAGGAAGTCTTTATTTGTATTTGTTATGTTTCATTTGCACCAAACAGTGAAATAAACAAACAAGTTAAAAATCAACTAAAGACTGAAGACAGAGAGGATTTCACACGGAGGGAAAGACGGTTTGATTTGTCGACTGTTTGGTTTGTCAGCGATGGAAACGGAAAAAAAAGACATTTCTAAAAAGACACAGAGCGCCGAACAGATCCAAGACGAGCTCCTCCGAGGATACAAACTCAGAGTGTTTCCAGAATCAACACCTGCTACAGACATTACAGAAGACTCAAGAAGAGAAACTGAAGAAAACATTTAGGTTTGTGACAGAATCTATTCAGCCTGTAACCATCATGCTGTCCTTTATTTTTCTTGTGTTTATTCACTACAGGAGGGATTCAGCACCCTCTGCTCAGCTATATACCTGAGTCGTGTCACAATAAAACCAACTGCAGCACTCACGTGTCATGGCGAAGTCTTTGATTGGATCGCTCTCGTCCAGTCCGAGGATGGAGATGACGCTGACCTCGTAGGTTGAACCGGGAGAGAGTCGCGTCAGGCCGAGGGTGGAGTCGTCTTTGTCCACGGACACCGACACCGGCTCACCTGTGGACACAATTAGCAGTCAGCTTGCCAACATGTTCACCTGTTTTAAAAGACACCTTAAATAAAACTATAAACATGGACATCAGTTCTCACCATCCTCCGTGTGGGTGTAGGTGACCTTGAATCCACTGATGGGACTCTTGGGTTTGGTCCACGACACCGTCAGAGAGTTTTCTGTCACCTTGCTGAAGATGATGTTGGTGGGAGGCTCCGGGCCTGAACGATACGAAGAATACCATGAGAGGTGAGTGACAGCATGGGAAGAGAGGAAGGAAGTGCAGCAAAAGAAGAAGAGGGAAGAAGAAGAAACTGACGGACTAAGATCACAAATGAAGATTTCAAATATTCGAGAGAAGAGAAAAGACAAACTGAAAGAGCGAAAACAGTGTGTACATTATCATTTATTCATATTAGTGCTCCGTGAGTGAGTTTGTGTGTATATATGTACAGTGCAAACATATATACAGTATACAAATCATATACAGACATAAAGTCAATTAATCCTAACAATCAGATGCAGGTGATGGATCCTGGACAGCAGCGAAGGAAAGAAGGATGAGATTTAATAGCCGGTCGCTCAAACCTGAAAACGAAAGCGTGGCAGGAATGAACAAAACAAAAGGAAGAAGAGTGGACAACTTCACAGGACGAGTGAAACAAATACAGTCAGATATTAAGACAACGCAGTCAGAAGAGCTGAAAAGTGAAGAAATTATTCTGTCGACATATTTTTTAATTTAGTTTCCTTGTAAAAAAAATAGGACAAAACTGTAAGACGTCTGGTCTGTTCATTCATTTATTACAAGGAGATACTAAACTCTTACTCTGACCCTGTGAAGTTAAATATTTACCATCAAGTCAATCTAGAGAAGTGAAACCTGTTAAATTACAAAAAATATCCACGTTATTCTTTCTTAAAGGATTAAAATGTGCACGGGTGCAGTTGGGTGTGAAGGTGAAGAGAGACCAGCCGTGGTCTTACCCTGGTCTGGGTGAGAGCTGATGGGTGTCAGTGAAGCTGGCTGTTAGCTTACCCTGAATGAGAGAAGACCAGAGCAGCAGTGAATGAACTGTGTTGTTACGATGTTACTGATGTTATGTCACGTTGATGTCAACTCAAAAACTGCACTGAGTGGTCCTCAGTCTGTTCTGCAGCCCTGCAAGTCATTTATTGATGTGGCTTGTACCTCAGAGTTTGTGTGTTGCAAATAAAGAATAATTAAAGTTTGATTCCTACACATATACTTTATACACATCACTCTTAAACATGCGTGACATGAATGTTGAACTATACGTCCATGAGTCAGCTAACGAACGCATCCGGATTCCTCAGGTGTGGATTAAAGCTGAGTGAGTGGAATATTGAAATGGCTAAAAGTAAAAAAAATAAATAAATAAAATAACACTTGAGAGGTAAGTGACTAGTCCGGCCAGATGAACTCGATATATAGGAGGAGTCGGAATCAGCAGGTCGCCAGCACCAGTGGTGGAGCTGGATGGCGCCATTTCTAGCAAGAAAAGTAAAAAGACGCTACCACGCTAGCTGTGTCGGTCTGGGATTCGCTGCGGCTACTGCTTCATACTTGGGCTCTGTATATGGACGTCACTACTCTGCATCGTCACTGACCAAGTTTCCGTCGAAATGTATCACAATTTTTAACTTTCTGAAGTTTCTGTTTGGAATTTTAAGTTAGCTACACTGCATAAACTACAGGTAACTAATTTAGCCAACATGCTAAAGACAACTGATGCTAACGTTAACGTGCAACTACAAGCCACCATAAACTAGATACATTAGCTAGTGCACAACTTAGCTTGCTAAAAATGTGAGAAACTATGTTAATGCACATCTGAGCTTTGACATCAAATACATTTGCTTTAATTGTCGAGTGTTGATAATGTAGGATGCTACTTCATTTGAGTGTTTCAGCCTCATGAAAGCTGACAAATGAGCGCACAAGTAAAGCATTAACACAACAGCTTAATGCACATTTTGAACATCAAGATTAACTGACGACAAACAAAACAGGTTATGTGATTACCGACCCAGTGATTAAATGACAAATACATGAAGTGAAACTGTAAATCACAAGTTTACAGTTTGCAAGAGCAACACAGCGCTTGAGCTCCGTAAAGGAACATGGAGGAAGCATTTAGCGGGTGAGCAAACTGAAGACAAGTGACGATTAACAAATGATTTTTTGTGTAAATCAGCACAAGAAACGCAGATATAAGATGTGTGCAACAGTTTTCTTCACAACATTCACAGCAATGTTGTAGCATTGTACAGTAGCACTTAATGTTGTTCTACTGTCACAATGGCTTGTACCTGTACTGATGACAAGCTTGTGCAGTTTGGACAGAAGACCAGAAGACCCCTTTCCAAGCAAAGTCACGGTGTACTCGGTCTGACGAGGCAGATTCTCAAACTGGAAGGAGCGAGCTGAACCAGGAAGAACTTTTTTGAAGGTTTCGTCACTTCCTGTTAGCGGCTTGGCTGTTGGAACTTGTGTACTTTCAGGAACTCTATTTTCATCTTCAGCTCTTCCATATTCTGCTTCTTTGATTGGTTTAGGACTTACTTCCTTGTCTTCTTGATCTTCCGTAAGCTTTGGACCTTTTGTAACTTCTTTCTTTGTCACAACAAAGTTTTTGTACTTCCCTTCTGGCGAGTCCCACGTGAGCGTAAATCCATCAGAAGTCCGGTTTGTCACTCCCACATTGTCCAAAGGTTCCCTCGTGACTCCGGAAGAAGAAACGTCTGATCCTGTCAGAGGTTTAGAATTAGGACCTCTTCTCTGATCAGTTTCACTGTCATTCGGTCTTTTTGCAGTGTAATTTGTTTTAAGGCTCCCACTGATGTAGTGTCTCATTGGATTAATTCTTGTTGGTGGTGGTCTCTTTGGAGGTGTGACCAGTCTTGTGGTCTTAGGGCCTCCACGTCTTGAATCAGAAGTCATTTTCACGCTGGGTCTACCTTGATTTGTATAACCAGTTGTTCCGCCAGCAGTTATCCTCTTTTTATAGACTTCAGAATCAGATTTAGAATCTGGGGTTCTTGTTTCTTCTTCCCCAGATTTGATCGTTTGGACGGGAGCCTTCTGCCCTAGTTTGACAACTCGTTTTGAGGCTCCATGTCTTGAATCAGAAGTTTGTTTCAAGGTTGGTCTACCTCGACTTGTTGGACCCGTCATATCACCAGCATTGATCTTTTCTTTATGGACGTCAGAGATAGAATCTGGGGTTCTTGTTTCTCCTTCCCCAGTTTTGGTAGTTTGGGCGGGAGCATTGTCCCCCCGTTCTGAGACTGGTCTTGAATCAGAAGTTTCTTTCAAGGTGGGTGTACCTTGACTTGTAGTACCAGTATTGTCGCCAGCATTGACCCTCTCTTTATAGATATCAGATTTGGAACCTGGGCTTCTTGTTTCTTCTTCTCCAGGTTTGATACGTTGGACTGGAGCATTGTCCTCCTGTTCTGAGACTTGTCTTGAATCAGAAGTTCCTTTCAAGGTGGGTGTACCTTGACTTGTAGTACCAGTATTCTCAACAGCATTGACCCTCTCTTTATGGATATCAGAGTTAGAATCTGGGCTTCTTGTTTCTTCTTCCCCAGTTTCTGTTGTTTGTACTGGGGTATTGTCCCCCAGTTCTAAGACTGGTCTTGAGACTCCATGTCCTGAATTGGAAGTTTGTTTCAAGGTTGAGTCAGATTTAGAATCTGGGGTTCTTGTTTCTTCTTCTGCAGATTTGAGTGTTTGGACTGGAACATTGTCTCCCCCTTCCAAATTGTTGGTCTGCTCTCTGACGG
This sequence comes from Diplodus puntazzo, assembly GCA_963678695.2. Taxonomy (NCBI): domain Eukaryota; kingdom Metazoa; phylum Chordata; class Actinopteri; order Spariformes; family Sparidae; genus Diplodus; species Diplodus puntazzo. The sequence goes on along the minus strand of OZ023169.1, from coordinate 1,735,490 downwards.
TAGGGTCAAAGCCTTCTGTTTGGGCACTTAGGATTACTTCTGAGACAACTTGCTCTCCTGATTGATTTATTTGTACTCCTTGGGTAGGAATGGGGGCCCCTTGCTCTACTGATTGGCTATCTGGGATTTCAGGGGTACTACTCTTTTCTAACTGACTGGTTTGACTTCTAACAGTCGTGCCACTACCTCCATTAAGCTTTCTGCCTGGGAAAGGCTTGCGCACGGGACCTCTGTATGGATGCTGAGGTGGTCTTAGGTTTGTGCGGTTCTGGTCTGGGTAACGACCATTATACATCCGACGGATGTAACCAACTTTGGTGTTTGGCTGATTTGAGGAAGGCTCTCCACTTCCTTTGAGGGTCTGACTGCCCTCCGTAGACATGCTTGTCCCGACTTTGTCTTCATTTGCCTCTCTGATTTGCTCTGTAGCTTCAGCTGGATAGGATTCTTTAGATCCAGGAGGAGGTGACGTGGCTAACAATTCAGAGGAAGACACCTGCTCTTTCCTTGTCTCTGATGCAGAAGTTAATGGTTGAGAGGGAGGAGGGAGCAGCCTCGAAATTGGACGAGTTCGGTTCCAAAGAGGTCCAAAGTTTGGATTGCGCAGGTATCCTCCTTTTAGAGGAATACGACGAGGTGGGGTTCGACCTCTTTCTGTTGGCACCTTTTTCTCGTTTTTGTCAACTCCACTGGATGCAGGTGCAGTTGCCCCATTTATGTATCCACTTGTATCCCTTGCCGGTACATTGACCTCAACTGATGATTCCTCTGAAGCAGATGAAGATGTTGAAGACAATAATTCACCTGTGGATGTAAGTCTGGTCTCTGTTTCTCCTGCAGGGACGGGGTTCAAATTAGGGGTTGGGTGAGGAGTTCTCAAATTAGGATGGGTTTTGTTCTGAAACCACCCAATGTTTGGTCGAGGGCGACGTACATATCCAGATGTGCGGCGGAAAAGGGGTACGCCGCCTTTTCCTGACGGTGGCACTTTTCTGTCTTCAGGTGAAGAAACATCAGTCGTACTTTTGCTGTAATCAATATCTGGTTCCTTGCTTACAAGTGAACCTGATTCGTCTGAGCTGGAAAAGGATGCTGATGTTGATGGTGCTGCTGAAGGTGATTCAGATGATGATGGTGGAACACCTGATGACGACAATGACAACGGCTTAAAACCACCTAAAATCTGCATCCTTACAGTTTCTGCATTCACAGAGAACTTTGATGGTTGGGCCAGGTGGTGGACAGAAAATGTTGTGATATTCAGTTTGTCAAAAGTGTCCTTCACGAGTTTATGTAAAGGATCTGGTGAATAGTCGACGTCCTTTACTAGAGAATCATCTGTTTCAGAGGAACCTTGATTTGAGCCTGGTGTCTTTCCTCCCAGCACTGTTCCATCGCCTCTACACCCGCTGCCTCTGTCCTTCAGAGGTAATCTGACATGTGTCACTTTAATTTTATTCAGACATTTCTTATCTTGGCTTTGAAGAGTCCCAGTAGGCCCAGAAGACACTGGGGCAGTGTCATTTCCGTGGCTTGCCATGCCAACATCTGGTTGCTCTTTGGAGCCAAGAGTTTGTCCCTCTGAGCTACTTTGTCCGCTTGTCACTGAATCAGTCCCAGACACTGAAGCTGGATTTTTGGCATCCTCTCTCTCAGTGCTTGATGTCTCTACCCTTGGGTCTCTCCCAGTCAAAGCTAATGTCTTATTTCTTAATATGGGGACACCTGGTTTAGTTTTCTTGGGTACTATAAGTACCTTCCCTGGGGGCTTTTTTAAAGGGCCTGGGCCAAACCTTCTTGCTCCAGGTACAACTCTGGTTGCGTTGAAACGGAAAGAGCCTGGGACGTTTGGCTTCTTGGAAAATGTAGGCCTGGTGCCATCTGTTGCTGTGTTTCTGCTGACCAGAGGTTTAGTTCTTGCAATCACAGTGGCTGATGAGTCTTTTTTAGGTTTGTTGGAGTCAGTCTTACTCCCATCCTCCCTCCTTCCCTCTCGGTCAAAGACTTGCACCTCAGGCGATGGGTCTCTGTCGCCGACATCTTGTCCAGGTCTAACAGGACCCTGCATGGTCAAAGCTGCCATGGTAACTGTTGGTAATGGGAGTGAGCATTTTGATTCAGTGTTATGGTAATAATCCAGAAGAGATCATGTCTAATAAAGGAAGAAAAGCAATTTTAATGCAATCAAACAACTCAGGGCAGCGGTATCCATGAGGAACCTGCGGGGAGAAGATTGAAAAAGATAATCAAAGTGAAGTTTGGACGGATGAATTCAACATGCTGGCGTCTGTGTCACTGTGGAGAAGGAAAATATCACGACTGAGCTCAAGTAAACAGAGCAGTTTATGGAATGCTCTCTACATTATTTTTTCTCCGGCAGCATTGAGGCTGCACCTCACTTTATTAACTTTAACAGTAACATTTATAATGTGTTTTATATGATGGTTTCCACTGAATTATGAGGTGTCAGAACTCATAAAGTTTCACTCAGCTGGAGCCAGTCTGTTCTCACCTGATTACAGTCGGGGCAAGAAACATTCGACTTGTTCACTTGTTCAAGCGTCCTCAACTTTATCTTGAGATGATTTTTTTTTTGTTTCTTTGTGTTATAAGTCCCTATTTGAGTATATATCCCCATTTATTTTTCCACACTCTGTCCCTTTGTCCTATTTCTACCTTTTACCTTGTTAATATCAGTAAAAGTGTTGTCACTCTTCTCTAAAACCATCGATTTCCAAGTTTGCTGGACTGTCTAACAGGATTTCCATCAAGTTGAAAGTGAGGGGATGTGGCTCAGGTTATTCAATATTGTTTTTGTTTTTGACAAATCCCATGAAAGAGAACTTTCTGAAACCTGAACCTGTGGCTCTCCGCTCCAAACACAGTGGTTCCTACTGAAGACGTAAACTTTAAAAAATTGCGGCTTTAATGGAATTACTTGTACGTTTTATCTAATCCCTGGTAATTTGTCAGAGCGGTCTTAAAGGTGCAGTGTGAGGGATCTTTTAGCAGAAATGGAATATAATCTTCATAATTATATATTAATAATTAGCAGTAAATTAGTACAGGTGCTGGTACCAATAAATCCTCCACAGCGGACCTTGAAATTGGAGCTAAAATAAAAAGTAATTGACTTCAGGAGTTCAGTGTCGTTGATCCTACTCACCTGGAGTAACCTGGGTGGTTGCAGGTGTACTCCGACTCGAGCCCTTCTCCGCCGTGAGTATGATGTCATACAAACGCCCCGCCTCCAGCTGCTGGATGTGGGCGGAGTTTTGGTCAGATGGGACGGTCATTTCCTGACTCCTCCCTGCTCCGTCGCTGGGTGTGACGGTCAGGCGGTATCTGTCAATCTCACCCAGCGACTGCTCCCATTGGACCACGGCTGACGTCGTGGTCGTCTTGACAACTTGGAGGTTTGTGGGACCAGAAATCACTGAAGAAGAAGAAGAAGAAGAAGAAGAAGAAGAAGAAGAAGAAGAAGAACACAGAATCTTTATTACTCTACCTGGTGAAGTGGGTACACAAACATCCACTCACACTTTTTCAGCCTTAATTTTTTTTCCTGGCTCGGCACGTTTCCTCCTCTTTACTTTCTAACCTCACAGTTGGACTCACTGCTGCAGCTGCCACAGATTACATCTTCCCCAGGAAGGGCAGCGGGAGGGAAATGTTTAAATTAAATCTGCCAGTTTGGCGATTTGAGCCGCTCACACCGGCCAACATGTTGGTCAGAAACTCAGCCTTCTAATGAGTACACCTGAAACTGCACTTTTACTGGGAGAGTTTTCTTTTCTAATCATTACTGTCAACTGCAATATATTTAGAATTCAGCATCGGCCACATTTGATGAATGTATTGAGGATATTTAGGACATTAAAGGATCAGTTCAACACGTTTTTTTAAAAACATATTAAAACCTTTAATCCAGGTGTTCAGAACCGTGTCTGTTGTGTTAAATCAGGGGCAAACTCACGGGTCATGAACTCAGCAGAGCTCTCGGTTCCCCTCCGGCCGTCGATCTCTCCGGTGATGGTGACGGTGTACTCCTGACCGGCTGCCAGCCCCGTCTGGGTGAAGGTGGTCAGGCTGCCCTCCACCTGCACACTGATCTGCTGGTCGCTCTCCTTCTGTTTGGGTCAGACGGGAAAAGAAAACAACAAAATGAGAGGAAAAGAAACAGTTTAAATAAAGTTCTTTCTTCATTTTACATCTGTTTTCTGTCACAGTCTGAACGCGCCGTCAACTTTAATCCATCACAGTTTTAAAAGAGGTGACATTGACCAACAGAAGACGTGGTTTCTGATCATTAACTCCATTAAATCTCTGAACTGGTTGCTGATTAGAGTCGTACTCTGACTTCAGATCAGACGTCTGAGGGAAAACAAAACACCAAACCCTCCCAATAACAATAAACAATAAGGATGCAATCGTCCTGATGAGTCTGATCAGACTGAGTGGAAACACTGAGCTTCAACACACACACACACACACACACACACACACACACACACACACACACACACACACACTAATCCAAAATCAGACTTTACTGAAGCAGAACACAAACACTCCAGAGGGGATTCAGTGATGTCACCGAAACATTTTGTTTCTTGCCATCACAAACTTCTTCATGTGATTGAAGGTTGACTTTAAATATTCAGTGATTGCTGGAACCATAAAGAGACACTGGATCTAATTTAAAACCCTAGAAATACAGATTAAATGAGTTAAATCAAATTTAAATGATTAAAACGAGGCGCTGCGTCAACAGGAGAGCGTTCAGAGTTTACAAAATTAGAGTATTTGGAGTTTTGCAAACATATTTTTAAACAACTGATGTTTTCTGAAGGTTTTCCAGCATCCAAAATAAACTTTAAATACCTGGCTTTGTTTTAAATAGTTAATGAGCACCAACAGTCACAAGCAGGTGGCTGCAGCACTGCTGCCACCAGAGGCTGTTTTCATGACGCAGCGAGTCACCGAAGACAGCTGAAATTAAACATTTCTGTCTGCTGCAGTTACACTCTGCTCTGTAAAAACTTCTCCTGTGGTCTCCAGAACAACCTGAAACCAGAAGGGAGAATCTTATATAGTCCATCTTTGTTTGTAGCAATTTGTTTATCTGTATCTTGTCATCATGACGTTGTGTTGAATATAATATAAAGTAATGACACAATCAGCGTTTAGATTGTTTTCCACAAACGACACTTTCACTTTGCTGTTGTGTTTGCTGGGAAAATAATAAAAGCTGACTGGTGATTCAGTCCGTCTGGCAGCACTTCTGTCTGCTTTCACATGAATAAACTCACATTATGTTCTGTGTTTTGTTAGTTTCTGCTCTGAGGACAACAGAACTGACTCAGTTCTCTTCATGACAACAGCACCGACAATAACACCACTCGTTAAACATTTAAAGGAAGTTCGGTGGAAGTCACCGAACCTGAGAAGGAAACGGTGCGTTACATAACCCTCCTACAAATCACAACCAGTTCTAACCATTTAGTTTGTGTACAGGTCAGGCAAACAAAGAAAAACATGATCTTGTGAGCTGTAGGTGTAGCTGTTTCCACCTGGTCCGAGTCTTTATGCTAAGCTAAGCTAACCAACTGCTGACTAAAGCTTTACATGCACAAGACGTAGCTGGTAGGTGGATTTTCTTACATTTGGACAAAAGCCAGGCTAGCTCAGGCTAGCTCTTTCCACCTGTTCTGATTCTTCACACTAAGCTAAGCTAAGCTAAGCTAACCAACTGCTCGCTAAAGTTTTAAATACACAAGACGAGCGTTAATCTTAAAAACGCTCTGCAAGACAGCAAATAAGTGTATTTCCCTGAAATGTCTCCTTTAAGATGAACGAACACTGTTTGATGTTCATTTGTTAGACAGCGACCTCGAGTGGCTTTAGTTATTATTACGGCAGCAAAGGAGGTAGTCAGGTGACACAGAACTGGATCAACTTGCATCTTGTACATAACTTTATTTATGCAGCTGATATTCTTCGACATATTCGAGCCCAAACCTTGATCTTTTTATAAACCTTAAGAAGGTGTTTTGGTGCCTGATCCAAACCAAACTCTGATGTTAGCTACATGATGTGAAGGTCCAGCACGATGTAATCCTGGGAGTCATTTGCACTCGACCCAATCAGTGGTTAAGTTATGAGAACTTGATTTAATTGGTCTGTGTTCAGATGTGTTTGTTACTGCTGGCTCGGCCCACGTTCGCTCATCCCGCCGTCACCACCTTCAGACTTAAAAACATGTTTTTTACCCGCAGATTAAAAAACACGAGACAGCCGGAGTGGAACAATCTGAGGAGTTAACAGTTCCTCTTGTATCTCTGATTACCTCCATGTCATTATGGACTGTGTGGTGACTCTGTGTTCAGTGAGAAGCCGAGGCTGACTCATCAATTACTCAGCTGGGAGCTTTTTGGTTCTCTGACGTTTTCCGGGCCGTCTAATGAATGGATACCGTGTTGTAAACCAAACGGACCGCAGCCGGTTGCCATGCTGGTCACTGTGTTGGCGGCCTCGGAGGTCGTTCTGGATCAAAACTCTCTCGTCCATTTCCATACAAATGAGGGTGAGATCACTCAGACTGACCCGACAGTAAAGTCACGATGCGCTCTAAAACGAGCCGAGGCTCGGTGGCGTTCAGGGACGACACGGGGAGGTCCGACTGAGCCATCGAGTGACTCTCAGTCTGCAGGTTTATGACGGAAAATAAATCTAACGCCTCTGCAGGACGACTTTCTCTCTGCTCGGTTCGCTGTCATCAGCAGGATTACCACATAAGATATGACAGCCAGCAGAGTCAAACCTGTTCACATCCAAACTGTTGTTTCAGATCCCATGTTTTTTAAAATTCCTGAATCTAAATCTTTGTAAGAAAGTTGATTTTTGAGTTTCATTCCCGGCTTGTCAAATGCTTCAGGATGGCGACCGATCTGACAGACAATCCCAGAGCGTCAGTATTTGATACGACACTCCAAAAAATCAACTCTCTTAGAAAGTAAGAATCCTGAAGGCCAAAAGTGAAAATGATGAAACTTTGAAGTGTAATAAACTCGACTTGTTTGGTCAATTATCTAAACTAAAAGTCGGATATCATCAGTGTGTAGAGACAGAATATTTTCATGTTACTCTGTGAACTGAGGATTTATTCGGACCGAACCAGAGAGAATGACTGTGGAGACGAACCAACACTGTTCTGGTGACTTTAAATCAGTTTATGTGTGTTTCACGATGAGCTAACGAGGCGATTAAGCTCATCTTAGTTCAGTAAACGAGAGAAACTTGAAATCAGACGGTGTACGGTTGTATTTTGGGGGTTAGGAAGGAAAACAGACGTCAAAATATTTCCTTTCTGGACATTTTGTGAGTTTATTTTGTTGATTTATTAGATTAAGTAGTGAACCGGCTGCTTTTACATCTTCTTTCTTTCTTTCTTTCTTTCTTTCTTTCTTTCTTTCTTTCTTTTTCGCTCCAACATATATGTAACTCAGCGCAAACATCACGTAACATTTAATGCAGCGTGGAAAAAGTGACATAAAGAGACATTTAAAGGTTTAAATGTGAGAGTTGTTGGACAAAAGAGTTCATTGACTATAATTGTGATAATTAACTAATTATTTAATTCTTTATGGAGCAAAACTGCCAAAAGTTTGTGGATCCGGCCTCTCAGATGTGACGATCAGCTGACTGTGTTTGTGTTTTATACGACTGTAAACTGAGTTCCTTTGGGTTTTAAGACCGTCGGTCGGACCAAAGAAGGAATTTTAAGACGTGTGAGGAGCGATTTCTGAACGTTTACAGTGCAAATGTTTTTTATTAACTGATTAATAACAAATAACCAACAACATCATAATTACTAACAGGCCTGAAGCTCTGCTGACAGTGTGCTGCTGTCAACATCTGTTATTTTGAGGAAGAGGAGATTGATGATGTCACCTGGAAATAATAAATATCTGTAGGAAGTAAACTCCTGAATGTTGTTGTTGTTGTTTATCTGTTGGTCTGGTAATCATCCCTCTCTCTCTCTCTCTGTCTCTCTCTCTCTGTGTCACAGCTGTGAGCGAGCAGTGATGTCATCTCTCTGGCAGCCGCCATGTTTTTGACAGTGTTTACATGTTTCCGTGGCAGCAAGCATCCCACATCTGCATCCCCTCCCTCCACCTCCTCCCCCTCCCTCCACCTCCTCCCTCCACCTCCCTCCACCTCCCTCCATCTCCCTCCACCTCCCTCCATCTCCCTCCACCTCCCTCCATCTCCCTCCACCTCCCTCCATCTCCCTCCACCTCCCTCCACCTCCTCCACCTCCCTCCACCTCCCTCCACCTCCCTCCATCTCCCTCCACCTCCCTCCACCTCCCTCCATCTCCCTCCACCTCCCTCCAACACCTCCCAGCGCTCTGTTCATTCACCGCTCTTCTGGTTTCATTCTCTGAATTTTCTTCTCTTCTCTTCAGTTTCTGCTCGTTGCAGTTCTGATACACCATGACAAGAGTTCTGCTCCTTCTTTTTCTCTTTCTTCTTCGTCTCCTTTTTCTATTTCTTCTTCTCCTTCTTCTTCTCATTCTTCTTCTTCTATTTCTCCTTTATCTCTTTCTTCCTCTTCCTCCTCTCCTTCTCCCCCTTCTGCTTCTTCACCTTTGTCTTTGTCTTCTTCTTCTGTAATTTTTCCATCTTTATTCCAAAGCAGAGAAATGAGGGTAAAGAGAGAAACGAGCCAGCGTCCCCCTTAAGTCCTAAAACCTGAACCCTCATGGATCTACATGAACTCATCTGGCGAGTTCTGGAGTACCAACAGAGGTCCGACATCGGCCCGTCGTCAAGCAGCTTATTGTGACATATTTACACTTCCTACTTACACGACGACCTCCAGAGTGCAGAAGTCTCTGTCGTGTCGTGTTGTGTCTACTGCAGAATCAGAGTCAAGTAACCTTTCAAGAAATACTTGTGATTGGACGAACCATCTGTCCGTCACCGTCGAACAATCAGATCAACAGAAGCGAGAGCTGGAGCCACTCTACGAAAACATGAAGTATAGTTTTCACAGAGAGAATCCGACAGTCGCCTCCTTTTATTTAACTCCAGTCTCGTCTCCGTGACTTCATGAAGTAAAGAAGACGAGTTGTCTTGTGGTTTTCATCACATCCTGTCATCAGTTCCAGTCTTATTCCCTCTGCAGGACTCTGCAGGACTCTGCAGGACTCTCGTCACCACCACATCCATCCATCCTGTCTTTCCTCTCCGCAGCTTTTGGCTCTCGATGTGGATGTTTTCTTTCCGGTCCAAACGTTTAATCCCTCGATGATGTCACTGCGAGGAGATCACCGCTTTGCTTCGCTGAAGAAATCCCAGAACGAGCGACTGTGTGTGTGTGTGTGTGTGTGTGTGTGTGTGTGTTTCATCTCAGTGACACTTTTCATTGGGATTGATTAAGAACGTGAGGACGAGCGTTTCCTTTGTTCTCTCTCCGTTCTTCTCTCACGAATACCGACGCAATTAGTCACGTTCCTCTCGTTCGACGCCTTCCTGCCGCAGATCGATCACACGTGTCGGAGGACGGACCGTCACATGTGAAGCCGAGGTAACCGGATCACCAAGAAACACGTCACCGCGCTAAAATATCTGAGGGTTCAAAAGCTTTCGGTGATGATCCTCATTAGCTTTGGTGACTCAGTAACATCTGGAAACACACACGACACAAAGCTTCGAGTCAAATCTTCGATACTGATCTCAGGATAAACGTCTGTAAACCCACTCAGGGATCACAGAAAGAGGCTCCTGATATCTGCAGAACTTGCCTGAGAATTCTCCTGTTTTTAAGTTTCTTCGGTTTTAACGACATCCAGCGACAGTTCATCTGAAAATCTATGAGAACATCCCAAAGAAGAAACGCTAACAGCTAATTTGGCTTGAATGCAGACACACAGACACTGTGTAGTGACTGCGTCCACCAGAGGTTACCGTGTAACAGGAAATGTAAATGTGGGTCATAATGATCTTCGTGCTTCGTCAACCTACAGCTCATAGTTGATTTTCTGAGCTAAACTGACGTCTTTAATCAGATTCTTACGTCCAAAACCCAAAGACTCTTCATCAACCGTCAGAAATGACAAAGAAAAACAGCAAATTCTCACATTAAAGAGGCTGGAAGCAGCAGATGTTTCAGTAAATATCTCTGCAACACAACACACACATGTTGTGATGTCAAAATTGCAATTTTTTTCGAATTCTGTCCACAAATTTAGAGATTTTTTAAATGTTCTCAGCTAAGAATCTCACATGTTGCACCTTGCTTTTTCCTAGAGAGGCTGGTTCACGTACACGAGTCAGTTATGATGTTTAAATGATCGACAGACTTTTTGTCATCTTGTTGAGAATTTGATGCCACAATGAGCCGAAACATCTGATTTGAATGAGGACGTTTGTACTTTTTACCTTCTCAGCTTCGACGATGTTTTGCTGCGTCCATCGTTAGTTGTTCATGTCAGCGAGCTTTTAAGGTGGAACGTGTTCGAGTTGATGCCTTAAATGTTGAAATGACACGTCTTAAATTTAGAGGATGGGCACCTGGGCTACAAACTGATTAATTGATCAGCTCGTCGTTGCGGCTCGACTCAAACTGAAACAGTTGTGATGCTCAGCTGACATTTCCTGGAGAGTCAGAGATGATCAGGGTGACGGTGACGAGGTCCAGAAGCAGCGATCGGATGGAGATTATGAATCTGGCTCCCTTGTTGCTACGCTGCAGGTCGTGTTTGTCCAGATGTTCCCGGGTTTCCTGCTGGCGGCTGATTTGAGGCTGTTTGTGTTGCTAACGGCGTCTCTAACGACACGCCCGCTCTGATCCTGTGGGGGATGAGAGGAATCTTCCAGGACGTACAACACATTTTTAAAAACAGAGATGAAGTGTTGCTTTCCTCTACGAGGGTTTAAACACTCGACTTCATCACACAGCCTGTTTTTTCTGTCGCCTGTCAGACTTCAGAACAGCGAACGTCTGAGTCATTAACGTGTTTCTGGCTGCGTCGTCTTCAGAAATGTGGGATTCATTCAGAGTGTTTGCAGCGTAACCGTGTCATGAATTATTGTGAACATCGGGACGTTTGTTGTAGATTAAATCCATAAATACTTGTTTATTTATAGATTGGATAGAAACAAACGTTTTCTTTTTGTCGTCACTTTGAACACAAACTTCTTTTTAAAGTTGTTTATCTTTTACCTCGTCATGTTTTCTACGCTGCATAATTCTCATTTTTCCTCCTTGTTATTTGCAGAATGTGACTTTGAGGACCAGTTTTATGGACGAGACCACGAAGACGCTGAGGACTGCGTGGGCGTCTCCGTCGGGTCGTTTGGGTCACGCAGGTGCAGAAGGAGCGCTGATTATTAAATATGATGAACTCCTGGTCGCAAACAACGCCTCAACTAACGGAGGAGAGATCTGAAACCGTCTCAGTCGTAATTCTACAGTTTCTTAATTCTGTGGACAGTCACAGCAAAGAAACCCCAATGTCATGTCACTTTTTAGGGTTTTAAGTATAATTGCCTCATTTTCAGAGTTTCATGTTTCATGTTGAGTATCAATTTTACCCTCAAAACATTTTTTTAAATGTTTTAAAAACAGTTTCATGCTCAGACTTCAGTGGACGACAAACGACTAATAAATATATGTGTTAACTTGACCTTTAATTTAGTTAAAATCAGCCTTTTTTAAACCCTTTAAGAGATGATACGCTTCAGTATCAGTCATAGAAACATGACAGATGTTTCCATCTCCGTTCACTCCTATGAAAGCTGCTCAGCGGTGTTTTGAAACTAAAAAAGCTCGACTTACTGTGAAAACACCCGATCTCTGACTGGGCCGGCTAACTTGAATAGAATAATTTAATCGTGCGGCTCTTCTAGACTTTCCAAATGTTTTTGGACGAGTGGCTCAAACTCTGACAGTGAATCGAGTCACGTCTGAAATCTTGTTCAGTCTGTCGTCGGTCATGTTTTCGGGGTTTTATGGGAATTTCATGGATGTTGTTTGTCTTGTTTCAGTGAGATGTCTTGTCAACAGCAGCGGCACTGAGAGGAAAGTAAGTTTATTCGAAGGTCAGATTGTTTTGACAGCTCGAGGTCGTTTCAGGTGACGGTTCCGTCTGCAGACCTCATCCTCATTTTTTAAAAACTCCCCGCGGACCCTGAGTACATTTCAAGGAACAGTTTTCAGATGGACGTCCTGAGTTCATCTCCGTCCTCTCGACGGGACGAGCGTATGAATGTTTGGACCTCCTGCAGCCTCTCACAATCCTCGACGCCCCTCGTCAGTCACATCTGCTGACCGAATTTCATCTGAGTTTCGTCTCTGCAGATGAATCAGGAGCAGGATTTATCAAGTTTATGAGGCAAAACTCACAATGTGTCACTGCGTTCATGCTCAACGTCAGACACAGATACGAACGCTCCTTCTTCTGCACCTTGTTAACTTCGGCTGGTTCACTTAAAGCTCATGGATGCGGACTAAAAAGAGCAGAACCACCTGAAGTCCAGGAGGAGGTGTGGCCAACAGTTCGAGCCAGACAGCTGAAGAAGTTTAAACAAAGAGACAAAACAGTCGCTGATCACATCAACATGTTCTCCGGGTCAACAGGTCGTACCTGACTGCTGAAGGTGATGTAGTACGTCTCATACTGGACGGGAGGCGGAGTCCAGACCAGAGTGACGGACGTCTGCGTGATGTCCCGAGTGCTCAGCTGAGAGACGCCCGACATGGCTGCAGAGAGAGAGAGAGACAATCTGTTTCAACATTTGTAAGTGTTACACGACTGGGCTGAACCAACAGAACCAGTTATTTTAAACCAAAGCATGATCTTTTCCAAACCATCGCCACAACAAAAACGATTTATTATCCTGGTTTGGATTAAAATACCTCTCATGGCTGAAAATCTCCCTGAAAATACCCAGTTTTGTGTCCATAAATAGGGCAGGAGACAAGCCAACGTCCTGTGAAAAATGTATTTTGGTCAAACACCAACGGAAATGTCCCAAAGCCTTCTTAAGATAAGTGGTTCTGTTGCCACAAACCCGGCTGGACGTGGCCTGAGATCCCATTAAAAATACCCGGTTTTAGTCTCTACAAACACAGCTGGAAATGTTCCATGGTCTCCTAAAAACATCTGGTTCTGTTGCCATGAACATGCCTGGAGATTTCCCGAAGTCTCTGTAAAAATAACCTAATCTTACCAGACGATTAGCACAGCGTTGTCACAAGATGCCATTCAAAGTTGACAGTAAAGGAACCTAAAGTTCTTTGGTTTGAACAAACGTACATTTGCCGACATTAATTCTGGTGGTTGGTTGAGATTTGTGCCCCAGAACTCAACAAATCTTTTCTGCTCCTGAATTTTTCCTGCTCGGATAAAGTTTTCTCCGTCACGTCTGTTTTTCTGTTTCATGTGATTGATGCGGGGGAACGAATGAACCCGCCGGCCTCCGTTTCTGTGCTGCCGTGCTGAATATTTTGCTGAAATTGAGACGTCCACCTTGATGAGAACAGAGCAGCGTTCGCATCAGAGTTTGGCGTCGGACTCGATCAGAACCGCCGCTCACTGGCACCACAACAATAAAACTAACTGTCTTCGATCTGATCTGCTGTTTGAAACAGTTCAGACGCTGGAGATGGTTTTGTCATTAGAGGGTCACGTCCGGGCTCCTGATCTGAGGGGCTGTCGTTTGAAAAGCTGGAAACAGAATATTTGCTTGGTACACGAGGAGCTGATAATCAAACATGTTGGCGAATCTTTCTCTGTAGACGGACTCACAGAACAGAGACTGCCAACATGAAGCCCTCAGCCTGGCAGAACCGCACACAGCGAAGCGGACTCGATAATAATTCACAGATTTGTTTAACTGCACGAATTTCTCATAAAAATTAGTGCTGAAAAATTCACAATGCTCGGCGGGTCACTGCGAGTCTGACGTAACGTTTCCCCAACAGAAATTCCCCAAAAAGACGATGTAAGAAACTGCAGATCAAAGTGTTTCCATGAACCCATCAATTTAAAAAAGAAAACAGCAGCAACTGGTCTCCAGAAACAAAGTATTTTACTGCAGGATCTCACGGGAAACAGGATTTAAAAACTCTGTAGTTTTTGCTCTTTTGTTCTTGTTCACATGAGGTCACATCCTCAGTAATTATCTGTGAATTTAGGCGTTCTGGCAGCTCGATGCTCGACAGTGAAAACAGGAGTCTGCAGCTCTGAGAGGCAGCAGGGCTTTGAGCTAAATGCTAACATCAGGATGCTAATGTGCTCAAAACGATTATATTTTGACTTGCTGTATTTTGATTCAGATGCGTATTTTCTAGCTGCTGTGCCTTAATGGCTAATTTGATGAGTTTGTTTGCAGCTGGAACTGTTTGAGCTATTTTGATTATTTGGCTTCATCAGTTTTGGGACGTGTTGGACTGTTTGAGGATGTTTACGGCGGTGCGTCTCGCTGTTTATCTGCTGGACTGGACCACAATTAAGAGGAAGAGAAGCGAAACATCCGCCAGGAAATGAAGCTACAGATGAAACAAGGATGTTTAAAGCAGTGAGGATTCATGTAGACGGTGGTCACAACTGATGGGTGAGCCTGAGGATAGGGAGGGTTGATATTTGGACACAGTTATTATATCATAACTTAAGTATTTATTTACTTTTAACGGGGCAGAATTGACTGTCTATGTTTTTTAGGAAGGCAGAAGTTTTTTACTTCTTTTGTTTTCTTTAACAATATATATCTTTGTAATCAGAGCAGCTGCTTTCAGTCATTTTCCAACGTTTACATGTGTAAAGTAATTTCACTGCAGAAAAACTAAAAGCTGTCGGTACAAACGCGACAGGACAGAGGAAACTCTCCAGAGGAAACAGAATTCAACTGATGAATGAAATAAATGCTGGACCTTTACGCAAGAACTGAACTATAACTAAGACTTGTTTTCTGGGATTTAAACGCTGTTATTAAGAGATGTATTGACCTGAAAGCTTTTTTAAACAAACTTTCATGGATTTAAAGGCTGTTCTTTTCAGGTTTAAAGACGAAGTTATTCTCCTGGACTTTGTTTAAGCTAATGAAAAGAAAAGAGAGTTCCTCCGCTCTTTCTAATCTACGTAGCGTTGCAGGACTGTTTTCTACACAGTTTTCCACAGAGGAGTGAGGTCCAATGTGGGATGTTGGACTTACAATGTCTCAGTATTTTAAATCTTGGTCTCGGCCTTGACTGGAGGTAATCGGGGCTTTTGACATTAAATTCAGGTAATAAAACTGAGGAAAGAAGAAGCTAAAGCAGTGAAACACATTTCTATATGTGTTGTATCTTAATTTTTTCATTCACGTCTGCCTGGTTTTGATTTCTGGCGTCTCCGTTCACGTGTTTTTCCAATTAAAGCAACATTTTCACACAACACACTCAGGTGGATAGAGGTAAACTCGACAGCTGCTGCTGGTGCCACTTATCTCACGTTCTCTCTTCAAATTGTGGGACTTCCCTCCAGTTTAAAAGGTCAATCACATTTGGAAAAGCACTAAACACTCCCACACGAGTTTATCCTGTTTCAGCCTGGAGCTGCACAGAAACATTACACAGCAGTCTGGGGAAGTTTATGGGCGGCAGATCTGGATCCTGCTGCTCTGTTAATGAAACAGTTCCCTCACTCGAGTCGCTGCAGCTTGACGAAGTGCCGAGCGGACGAGCTAATATGCTAATGTAGCGTGGCAACAGCAACGACAACCACACAAACAACAACAAAACACAGCGTTGTGTTGTGTGTCTCTTCTGAGATGCAGGTGTTGAGACCAACAAACCCAACAAACACTTTGGTTTCATTGCTCAACATTTCCAAAGTCTGTTAAACATTTATCATCCACATCCTCCCAGAAATGACAAGCCGTCTGCTCTCGTGTGGGCGACCCATTAAGTCATTATAACAAAAGATTTACACCAAAACAAAGCATCTGGGATGTGATAGCTCTGCTTACATACCAAACATGTAAAGTGTTCTCCCTGACGTATTAAACTTCAAATTCACGCAGGGGAGAAAACAAAGCCAAACTCGACCGGAGAGGGATATTTAAACATGGAGAAAATGTGTGATTTTACGAGTGTTTAGCAGCTTTATTGCCACCAAAAGATAGTTCCCCTGCATCCTGTAACGATGCAGCAGATGGTAGTGAAGATAGCGAAGATATATTCTCTTGAGCAGGCATCTTGAAATGTTTTACAATAAAAAGTAAAAGCAACACATAAAAAAGACGAGTGTAGGAGCTCGCTGATGAAGATAATGCCTGAGCAGAAAGAGGTTTAACGACGCAGGACGAAGTTTTTCTTTCGTGGGGAATTAAATTTAATGACATTATCTACTTTGTTTTATAATTTAGATGTGGAAAGTCATATGTCGGATTCTTGGACATTTTAAGGGTAAATGAGATGTAGAATGAGACATCATCTGCATAGAGGTGATATATTAGAGCGTAAAACTACATATCTGCCACGTCAAAGTGTTTAAATGTCGTACACCTATCTAATGATGTGTGCCCAGGACTTGACATTCTTTTTGCTGTGATATTGAAAGACGTATTAAGGTATTAATCACAACACAACTTGTGATATACCTTAAAATCTTTATATCATCTACCCGCAAGAAAAAACAAAAGGGGCCCTGAATAGAACCCTGTGGCACACCACCAACCAGAATCATAGAGGAGACTGTAATTAGCACTATAAAAAGACGTTTTACAAACTCTGAATTAGACATTTAGCTGCACACAAGCTAACAGATACTTCCTTTTACACTGTTGTAAATATTTCTTGTGTATCGTTTCTAAAACCGCCGCCATGATTACACTCCAGTCTACTTTTGAGTATCACAGAATAATTCAAAATGCATTGATTTTGCTTTTTGTCTTCAGATCAAAAGATTAAACTTATCTTGTAGGACTATAGACGGATAGAATGCCGGTAGAAATTAATTACATAAATACTGAATTCATTGCGTGTGAGACTGCAGAAATTCTGGTCTACAGTCAGAAATAGCAGAAATGACTTCTTTGTTTACACCTAGCATAAACATGTAATCTGCATCTGACGTGTAAGACCTGGTGCAAATTAAAAGACTTGCTGATTGACATGAAAAGGTTTAATTACAGGTTCCTTAATTTGTCGGTTGGACTCACCTGTATCACAGTTGGGTCCGGTCATCCCGTCCTCACACTGGCTGCAGTCCGGTCCGGTGAACCCACGCCGGCAGACACACTTGCCTTTGACGCACCGTCCTTTGTTGTTGCAGTTGTTGGGACAACCTTTGGCGGCGCAGTCAGGCCCAGCGAACCCGACATCGCAAACACACTTCCCATTCACGCACTTCCCGCGGTTGCTGCAGTTTTTGGGACATGTTTTCTCTGAGCAGTCTTCACCGGTGAATCCAGCATCGCAGACGCACTGTCCGTTAACGCAGCGCCCCTTGTTGTTGCAGTTCCCTGGACAGGAAACCTCAGAGCAGTCTTCACCAGTGAATCCAGCATCGCAGACGCACTGTCCGTTAACGCAGCGCCCCTTGTTGTTGCAGTTCCCTGGACAGGAAACCTCAGAGCAGTCTTCACCGGTGAATCCAGCATCGCAGACGCACTGTCCGTTAACGCAGCGTCCCCTGTTGTTGCAATTCCCTGGACAGGAAACCTCAGAGCAGTCTTCACCGGTGAATCCAGCATCGCAAACGCACTGTCCATTAACGCAGCGCCCCCTGTTGTTGCAGTTCCCTGGACAGGAAACCTCAGAGCAGTCTTCACCGGTGAAGCCGCTGTCACACATACAAACACCGTTTACACACCTTCCACGGTCGTAGCAGTCATTCGGGCAAATAATTTCTGAGCAATCAGGGCCGCCGAATCCTTCATTGCAAACACACTCTCCGTTGACACAGCGCCCCCTGTTGTTGCAGTTTCCAGGACAGGCGGTCTCAGAGCAGTCTGCACCGGTGAAGCCGCTGTCGCAAACACATTTACCGTTCACACACCGGCCGCGGTCGCTGCAGTTATCAGGACAGCCTCTTTTGGAACAATCCGGTCCGCTGAATCCAGTCTTACACACACACTTGCCGTTGACACAGCGCCCCCTATTGTTGCAATTTCCAGGACAGGATTCGTCCGAGCAACTGGGACCCCCGAAGCCGCTGTCGCACACACACCTGCCGTTCACACACCTGCCTCGGTCGTTGCAGTTGTCGGGGCAGCCTCTCTGCGAGCAGTCGGGACCGGAGAAACCAGGATCGCACACACACTGTCCGTTCACACACCGGCCATTGTCATTGCAGTTCCCGGGACAGTTGGACTCGCTGCAGTCCGGTCCGCTGTAACCTGGGAAGCAGACACACTTGCCGTCCACGCAGCGACCCTGATCGCTGCACTCGTTGGGACACTCATCGATGTCTGGTTTGATGGAGCAACCTGCACCTGGAGCAGAGGGAGGAAAGAGAGGAAGAGACACGCTTATAAACTCATAGAAAAATGAACAGTCACTCTGGAACGCTTGTTTAGGACCAACCAAATATCTTTAATGATCGATCAGGTCGTTTTAATGATTAGAAAGCACGAAATCACTGGGTTGTTTCAACAAGGGACCGCATCGTTTCAACATTTGTGAGAGTGAAACGGCTGAATATTTCAACAAGATGTTGAGATAATTTTGTGGCGACAGAATAGAGTATTTTAAGCTGAAACCTGATCTTTTTCTTTAACCCCAACCAGGCAGTCATTAGCACCGTGTTGTCACGACGAAGAAAATTGGAAAGGGAACTTAAAGAAATGCAACATCTTCACATCTGCGGCCGATATTATGGAATCTCACGTCTTGAATGAGTTAGAACAGAATACTTTTCATTCATCATCCTGAACGAGACACTGTGGAGGTTTAATCCTCTCTAACTGGAGTGAAACACACTAATTATCCCCCTGTGTGTGTGTGTGTGTGTGTTGTGGTTGAGAGGAGGGTGGAGGGAAGCTGCAGTGGACTGGGAGGAGGTCGAGACTGAGATCACACTGGGCACAGAGCTGAACACACACACACACACACACACACACACACACACACACACACCACACACACACACACACACACACACAGTTAGCTCATGATCTGAGCGCTGCCAGTGTTTAATGCGATCATTCCTGAGCTCGCTCGGCTCGCTGAGTGACGGACTGAAGCTCATATCAATCTGTCAAACCCAATTTAACTGACAGCACAGATCAGAGTAACTAAGTAAATTTACTCAGATACAATCAGGAAGTAACAACACTTCACATTTCCATTTGATTCCACGATTATTCAGCCCAGCGTCACACCAAAACAACGTGATCTCCTCCTGTGGTCGATTTAGCGACGCCTGCCTGTACTTTCACAATAAAAAGGCACCAGAACTTGGTTAGGTTCAGGAAAAAAGATGCTTTGGCCTAAAATAAGTTGTTCCTTAAAACATCAACACAGATTATTGGCTTCACATGGTTTTCAGTTCGTGGCCTCTAGTTTGTTTGTTAAATTTGATTATGACACAGTTGGACTAAACGTTCTCGTTCTGTCTTCAGACGCACGACACATGAAAATGTAATGTCGTCTAATATAAAACAGAATCAACTGATGCAGATGCAGAATAAAACTCAGTCAGGTGCTGAACTTTACATGAGATTTCACACTTTTACTTTATTACTACAAAGTTTCTTGTTCTATGCTGTAGGTTATACAAGTGTTGTTGTGCGCTGTGTGTTTTCTATTATATTGTGGCGTTTATGATTCTGATCATTGAAATCTGCATGTTTTAATTATGTTCAACATGTAAATGACTTTATACTTTCACTCCACTGCTTCAGACAGAAGTATTGTGCTTTTTACTGAACGGTTTTACTTGTTAGTTATTTCACAAATGAGTATTTTTCATCAAAAGGAAGATCTGATAAAATGACACGACCGTTCATACAAATACAGCTTCATCATGTTTACAGCCTCCAGGTTCAGATCTCCAGTGACTACAGATTTATGAGAGCAGAAGAAGTGACTTCATTCTTCTTCTCCTTTCAACTTGTTGTTTTTCTGCTGTTAAAAAAAAGAAGAACTGGAGAGAATAAAAGCTTCTTTCTGCTCCTAATAAAAAATAAAATCATTTTTAAAAGAAGCTCAAGATTTAATCGTGTGTGTGTGTGTGTGTGTGTGTGTGCAGGATGAGTCAGCTGCTTCAGGCAGTAACAGTGACGTAACATGAACTCACGTTTTTGGGCAGATTGTGAACTGAGTGTGTTTCCGGCTGTGGTGAAGAAACATGAAGTGTGAGGACGAATAAATGAGCTGTGAACTGGAGCCGGACCAGATTTCTAACGAGGCGTCGGGACAATTTCCGGCTATGTTTTTGGCGACAGAACCAGGTGAAAAAGTTGTTTTTACAACCCGTTCAGCAGAAGAAATGTTAGTTAGTGTGTTTAAGAACGTATCTTTCCAAGATTTCTGGTGGGAAAGTTTGCGTATGTTTCTTTGACTTCTCCTCTCTACATCTGAACTTTCTCCCCCTCACATTTTCAATTATGGATTATTTTTACTTCTCAACATCAGCAGACTGATGTTGACCTATCAGAGCACGTCACGCACGGCAGATTTTCTCTCTTTGTTGCTGCTCGGGACACTTTACCAACCCAACATGTGTCTCTTTGGCGTCCTGGGAATGAGACTCAACAATCAACTGTCTTTGTGGTGCGTTCAGGAACAGCTGAGACAAGCCGACTGATTCTACCTTTAACTTTAATAGGCTTTGAATTCTATCAATATGACGTGAGCTTCAGTTAGCTTTGACCACAAATGTCCTTCAGAGGGAGATTTTTTACTCTGATACTCTGAGTACATGTCAGAGCCTGTAATCTATTACTTTACTGGAGTAAAGAAGCTGAATCAGTACTTCTACTTTTACAGGAGTAAAGAAGCTGTCAATCAGTACTTCTACTTTTACAGGAGTAAAGAAGCTGTCAATCAGTACTTCTACTTTTACAGGAGTAAAGAAGCTGTCAATCAGTAGTTCTACTTTTTCCATAGTCTGTTTTTACACGAGTATCTGAACTTCTACTGGAGGACGGTCCGTGTATCATCCGTCCATTCAATTATTCTATTCAATCTGGCAAACGAAAAACAAAAAAAACAGTCAATATTTCGTTTTTCTGTTTTTCTGTTTGGCCACAAAATGGAAGATTGGAGTTTATTTTCCTATTTTGAACTCAAAACAGAGCAAACAATTATTGGGAAAACCAAAACGAAATAATAAATCTCTTTTCGTTTTCGGGCTTATGTTTTCGAGAGGCACCTATCTGCAGTCAAGATGGCCGACAAGGGCGCAGCCATATATCCAATCCATTCCGGAAGTCCCAACCGGAAGTTGCTTGATCACCAAAATAAAACCAAAATAAAAGCCGCTATTTAACCGATCCATACCGGAAGTCTCATGCGGAAGTTAGTTAATCACCAAAATAAAACCAAAATAAAAGCCCAAACAATCTCTCTCAGCGTGCCTATTTTTTTTTTAAAAAATTGCATTTGCTATCAAGCTTGGCAACGTGCTGCAGTGTCGGGCGCCATCCTCGTTGCAAGACTCCAGACCAAAAGCGCGAGAGAGAGAGCTCTCAATAATCATATAGCCTACTATGTAGGCTAACAGGGAAAGAATGAATGTATGGCTTTATTACACTGCAGGGATCGAAATTAGCATCCGTGTCCTTGCGCCTGGTGGGTGAATTGAATCAGTTTACCAGCAACTGTGACGGATTCATTCCAGTCAGATCTGATCCAATTAATCTTAATGATCTATATCTTGGTTAAGGCGTAACAGTGCGCTTTACACGACCCAAGAGTTTGGGTCAAATTATGTTTCTGATTCGACCAAAGTGACAGGTGGACTTGAGAAGGCCGGAAATCCACAACTAATTGAACGGCTGTAGCGTCATTTGGACCGCTAGATTTTAAACTCTATAATCTCTCATGTAAATACCCGATTGAGTGATGAATGCATTCATTATGTCATGATGTATTTTTCTTTAACGAAATTACACCAAAATGTAGCATTTTAACAAGTTCAATTATGCATTTATTAATAACATAGTAGACCGTTATTTTTTTTGCATATTTACACAAGAATTTAATAGAGAAAAGTTAGAACAATAAAAGTAACTTATTTGATTATGAATGATTTTTATATTAATATATAAGTTAAAACAATACATAATAACCGAAAAAGATGGAAACGAGCTGATCTCAAACAAGCAAAGAGCCGTTTTGATCACTGGTCACAGTCTACAGATGACCTCCGCTCTCCTCACAGTTACACACGGGCTTGTGGCATTTCAAGTGTCCGAGGTTTGGTTCCGTTTGCAGCTCTTTCGGACCGGCACTGCCTCCGCGTCCGTGTCTGCTGCTGCTGCTGTGGTCGCTTCCGCTGCTGCCACCTTGTGCCGACTGCCGCGGACGCTTTTGCCTCCATGTATTCTGCCCTCAGCTCCTCTGCAGCTGCTGCAGGACTTTCCCCCGGGCTCTCCTGCTGCTGGTGCTCCCTGAATAAGATGCGGGCATTGATCCCAGCCACGTCGAGGATGTTATAGAAGACCGCCACTGGCCATCTTTCCGCCTTTGATGGAGTACGCCCTCGCACCTGGTCCGGGACGTCCACGCCGTACTTGGTGTTGTTGTAGTAATCAGACTGTGGTGTTGCCTTCGCCCCACTGAAGGTGTCCACACCTGTGTGCAGATGCTCAGGATGCAGACATTCTTCCTTGGCTGGTACACAGTCAGAGTCGGATCATTTCAGCACCTTCGTGATGTGAACAGCTCCGCTCGCTGTCTCATGGAGGGAAGAACTCCCGTTTTTGTTTGCCCATGGTGCCAAACAAGCTATTTAATACAACTATATAATTATTATCTCACGAGTAAATTCACAAAGAGACACAGCTGGAGACCGCTGACACAGTTAGAGACAAGAGAGACAATGAAAGCAGCAAACCACGCGAAAAATGGAACAATGAAACCCCGCAAAGTGCTGTGCGGTCAGTTTGACCGCTTATGGCCGAAACAGGTTAATATATCATATTTTGTGTAATTTATATAAAAAACTATTCCAAGTTAAAATACAGACACTTTTAGGGAAAGGCATGTAACAGCAGTAGCCTATTGCATTTTTTCATTCAATGTTATAAGTGTTGTATTGTCTCTATAGGCTAAGTGTTGATGTTTTCCTCAAAAATAAATTAAATGTCAAGTAAACTTTATTTAACATGGTAGATCCCTTTGTATTGTTTTTCATATGCAATTACGTTGCAACATTTTGAATTGGGACATTGAGATTAATGGGTAATGGTGGTCAGGACTTGGTGTTTAATAGCTGAACAGTGGTAGTTGGCCCATATCATTTCCTGTTATAGACTGACAACGGCCGCCCACCACAGAAAGGAAAGTTGATGTGGCCCCCACCGAAAAAAGTTTGGGGACCCCTGCTGTAAATCATTGGTGGTGATACAGTGCAAGGCCTGTATTGCCCAGATATTATACAGGATCTTGTTTGCAGGAAGCTAGCATGCTCTCTCCGTCTTTAAATGGCCGAGCCTGCTCACCAGAGGATGCTTTCATTAAGCACAGTACAGACTATCCACACATTGTTTGCTCAAAAGCATATAAAGAAACTAAGCTAAAAGACATCAGTCCAGCTAGTCGTTTCCTCACCCACCAGGGATCTTCAGGGATGAGGGGGGCATGATGAGCAGCAGTGGCCACAGACAAGTGTGATGCAACAGAACAGGGAGTTCCTGGGTCTGGAGATGTGTTCATTTTTATGTGTAATTAAATTACAGTGTTGGCCTTATTTTTCAGTTCTAGCGTGAATGATATGTGTGAGCAGCCCCCCACATACACATATATACTCACACACACACAAACACTGTATTTGTGTTTAATAACCGTAATATTAATATTTACAATCAATATTAATTGTAAATCAATGAAACAGTAGCATAAATTAACATTTACCATGTACTAATTTGATAGTAAGTATGACATTTGTTGTGACCGTTTTACCAATTCTCTATTTAATTTGAGAATTCAGTTTATTTATTCTTAGTTATTCTGCAGTCCTATTGTTTGTGTGTGTGTGTGTGTGTGTGTGTGTGTGTGTGTGTGTGTGTGTGCCCCCTATCACCACCACACAAGCATAATATTCACATTTTTAGTCATAACGTTGATATTGAAGCTAAATCCATGAAATGTTAACATTATAAGTTAGTGATTATTATAGGCTTCTAACTACTGAGTAAAGTCGTGGCGAGACAATTAACTAATCAATTATACCGTTACGATCAACATGTAAATGCACAAAATGCATAGAATCATGTTATGTGTTAACCATACAGTCTATGGTGTAACCGTACGTGTTTTTTAAGCTTTTATTTCGGTGATTAACTAACTTCCGCTTGAGACTTCCGGCATGGATTGGATAAATGGCGGCTTTTATTTTGGTGATTGACCAACTTCCGGTTGGGACTTCCGGTATGGATCGGTTAAATGGCGGCTTTTATTTTGGTGAGTAACCACAACTTCCGGTTGGGACTTCCGGTATGGATTGGATATATGGCGGCGCCCTTGTCGGCCATCTTGACTGCAGATGGGTGCCTCTCGAAAACATAAGCCCGAAAACGAAAAGAGATTTATTATTTCGTTTTGGTTTTCCCAATAATTGTTTGCTCTGTTTTGAGTTCAAAATAGGAAAATAAACTCCAATCTTCCATTTTGTGGCCAAACAGAAAAACAGAAAAACGAAATATTGACTGTTTTTTTTGTTTTTCGTTTGCCAGATTGAATAGAATAATTGAATGGACGGATGATACACGGACCGAGGACAGACTGTGTGGACTCTGATCTGTCTCCTCTGGTCTCTTGATCAAACATAAATTACTTCTTAATGAGCTCTCAAGGCTACTTTTTACACGTCTCAAATTTTTATCTTTAACATTTCAGAGCCTGTACTCTGTTACTTTTACTGGAGTAAAGAAGCTGTCAATCAGTACTTCTACTTTTACCAGAGTCTGTTTTAGAGTCTGAACTTTGGAAATCTGAGGAGCAGAGGGGGATTTCCTAACAAACAGACAGTTCCGTGTAGTTTCTGTACAACACATGTTGCTGTAAACACAAGCTGAGCAGTAAAGGAACAACACTGAGCTCCAGATGTGACTAATCACTGTAATGAACTGAAATTGGTAACAGTGAGAGTCTAGACTGTTAGTTATTAATATTAAAAGACTGTTGTCTTTGTTGTCCCGGCTGACATGATGATTGTGTTCAGATGTAAAGGAACAATCAACGAGTTTATCCAACCTTTGCTCTCCTTGGAGGTGCAGCAGCCTCCTTCAGCTCCTCCACATTTCTCCCTGAGGGCTGACACCTCCCTCTCTAGTCTCTCCAGGCGCTCCCGCAGGGCGGCGAAGTCCGTCTCACAGCCGCAAGACCCGGATCCTGAACCTGAACCCGACGGGACAAGTTTGATTTTATGGGTCAGGACTATAGGGGAACCGGGACTCAGGTCGATCTCTTTACCTGAGGAAAACAAGCAGGATCAGTTACATCTTCCAGACCAATACTGTGATCGCAAAACTCTTTTTTACTTCATCACACATTTCTGACAATTTTAAAGAGTTTCCTAAATGTGCTGTTTTGTAATAAACTAAGCAGAAATTATTAATTGATTGACAGAAAATTAGACGTCTAGTATTCTGATAATGTTTATTGTTGAGGTGTCACTTTGGTTTCTGGCTCATCGTCACCACATTTCTCACCAAACAATCAGCTGATCAGTGGAGAAAATAATCATCAACAACAGTTTAGAACTTTTACACTGTTGTATTTGTACTTTTATTGAAGTAAAGGACCTGAATACTTCCTCCACTACTGCCAGGTCGTTGTAAGAGAATTGACATGTGTTCCTCAGACAGTGTTAAATGTTTCGGTTCTGCTCTCTGCAGGTTTTTACCTCCCTGGCTGACATCAGATGAATCTCCCTGATTGGCGCAGCCCTCTGAGATCACCACCTGTAACACAGACGGCGGTCACGTTAGCGTCGCACAGTGGAGAAAAGGTCTGACTGCACCAATTCTCAATCTGGTACAGCCGAGAAAACGCTGGTGTTTGGTTGTATCTCTTCACAGATATCGTGGACTGAGCTTCAAGATGGCCAAGTCCCTGCTAACAGCAGAGGAAACAGCTGTTAGCTTGTGAATCATTAGAGACTCGTTTCACAATTTCGAGATTGTCATTGTGTCATGCAGGGACGGAGATCTTGAGAGCAGTAACACGCTGATGGCAAGTGACAGGTTTAATACCCACAATCCATCTGCTGAGTCAGACTACAGTCGGGTCGACATGAGTGTCTCACTGTGTTACACTCGCTGCGTCCTAATTCTGAAGCTTCATCCATTTAAAGCGGCTATGTAGTGTTTGAGAAGAAACTCAAACTCAGAATTTTTTTAGATTGACAATATTAATGAGGTGATAATATAAACAGTTTCCATAAGTGCATAAACGAGCTGCCACATATAAACACAGTCAAGCAGTATGAAATGTGTTGTCCTTCAAGATCAGTTTGTTCATTCAGTCATGAAAACAACGAGAGAACAAAGGGATTAGCATTTCTTCCTCACTACAGATCATCACTCAGTCAAACCTCCACCCGATAACTGACCTTGATGGTGTCCTGCTGGGCGTCCCGCGGTGTCCTGTGACCTCTGACCTGTAACTCCTGCGAGGTCGTTGGCGTCAGGAGCGCCGGAGCAGCCAGCAGGAGGACGAGGACAAGGGAGGGGACGAAGGGGAACATCGCTGAGGTCGTACCAGGAAAGTGCCGGACTCCTCAGGGAACCTGAGCCGACTGCAGCAAGATTGTTCTGTTGAGTTGAAGCTGATTGTTTCCGAGATGTTCAGAGTGACGAACGGATCAGCAGGTCAAACTGATCTCAGTTCAGACTCTGCAGAAGTGATGGCGGTTTGCCTTTTCCTCCCACCTCTCCGTTGTTCCTCCAGGATTCTCTCCCTGGAGCGAAGACAGAAAACCCACCATAAAGTTTCACGTTCGCTCAGCAGACTCCACTTTGGACACAATTAGCTTAAATGGGGCCATTAGCTGTTTATGGGCTCGTCAGTGTAGCGTGTCAGCCAGTAAACTGCAGTGGAAACAGTAACTTGGTTCTGAAAGAGTAATTTGTTACCCTGCAGCCAGCTCACAGGATGGTGGCTCACAGATCAGACTGAACTGAATGGATACTTGTGTCTTATTGGTCTCGCCATGTTAGGCCTCACCTGCTTTGATTGGTTTGGAATTTCCTGACAGAGGTTCCAGAAATTTGAGATCAATCCTGGCGACCAGGGCGTGCCTTAATGATCTATCAGAGCATTTTAGGAAATGATAGCGATCAGAAACGAGCATGTTTCATAGTTTCCATTCGTGTTTCATCACCTGAAACTAAGATTCATATTCTCGTTACCTTGAGATGGAGATGAGGGAGCAGCCACTATAGGGGAGGGCGAGACGAGGGGTGTTTAGTTTGATACAGTCTGCAGCCTCACCACTAGATGTTACTTAATCCTACAGGTTGGAAATCTAAGGGAAACTTAGTAACTGCTGACCAATCAGAGCAGACTGGATGGATTCCTTACCCCTAATTTCCACTGGATACGTGTCCGCTGCGTTGCAGCTCCGATCCGGTTTTGGTCTGCCATCCGCCAATCCCCACTGGTTGCGGTTTGAGTACGCCACGGCGCAGTACGGTAGACAGCTGGCGTCAGGAGGACGAGGAGTTCTCGCGATAATCACATAATCACTCCCGACCGGAGTTATAGGTCTGTGTTATTAAAAACAACAACAAGAAGTGTTCCCGACCGAAGGATCAGCAGAAGAGCTTGTGTTTGTCTCTTTTTTGAGATTTGGTGCTCGTGTCAACACGGAGTGTTTTATTTTGAAAGGTAACCGGATGCTGTTTGTTATTTTGGCACTTTACTTCCTGTCTTCTTCATGCTAAATTCAGCTAAATTGCTGCGTCGTGCTCCAGCATCCGCCAGAAATAGAAGTCCTGCGTATCTGTGCCGGAGGGCTCCGGACTGCCGGAGCTGGGACGGAGCTGATACGCAGCGCAGCGGACCTGGTGGGGATTGACTCATAGACTAAAGTGAAACGTATCTGCTCCGTTGGCGTGGCGGAGACGCCACGCAGCGGAGACGTATCCAGTGGAAATTGAGGGTTAAAGAGATAGGACCTACAAACAGTGCTCAGGCGGAGGGTGAATAGAGGTGCTGCAGCAATGGACTGTTCTAGAAGCATAAAATGTTTTTTGAACATTAAAGCACAGAAACATTTTCTTGTGGACACCCAAAATAAAAATATGTGCCTGGACATACACATAATACAAGACTTTTTAAAGGCATCGCTCCATCATACAGTCGACTGTATGTGGTCCTGGTGAAATGGTTTCCAGTGTAAAGTTATCAGAACCAACACTCAGAATTAGAAGTTTCCCCCGACACTTCCTCCAACACACAAACAGTAGCTCAGAGCCTCCACAGATATGAGTCAAACCCTCAATGATCTAACCACCGTGTCTCCCCCCCTGAGAGGTTTATGACCGAGGCTGGTTAATACCTCTGCTGAGCGTCCTCCCTCCGGCAGCAGCAGCAGGTTCGTATGTAGAAACCAGCTGCTCAGAATTCCCACTTCTGGACCGAGTCCACAACAACAGCATAACGTCAGCCGGTCTGCCGAGCAAGTCGCAGCGACACGTGAAGAGACATTTATTAGTCTAAGAACCGAAATATGAATTAATGATCGTCTCGAGGGAGCCAGTCTGGAAACATAATTCACTTTGAGTAATTCTGCTTCCTTCTGTCCACTTAGAAGTCCCGTAATTACTTTCAGCATGTCATTTTTAGTAGCTCTAATTCATCCAGCTCAATTATACACTTTTTCTAGTTCAGCACACTGGCGATTAGTTGTACTGCAATTACAGACTAAAATATTTTCAATGAAGTGACTGAAAGTTGGCAGAATTCTTTGATCTTTCTTTAAAATCAATTATTATTTATCTGCACACCTTTAGTAAGTGCAACTCATCCTCTGGGAACCATGAATGTCTGCAAAACCAAAAAAAGTGGCAATCCATCCGGTAGATCTTGAGATGCATGAAAACTTTTACCTTTAATAAGCACGAGATAGAAGTCAGAGGATCCTGAAAGCTATTAGGGTTCATCCTCTGGGGATCATGTGTATCTATACCAAATTACACAACAATCGGGTTTATAGTGTTCAGAACATTTCATTAAAAGCCAAAAATGTCAACCTGATGATGGAGAAGCAGTCAAAGGTACAGGATTACCAGTAAATATGGTTCATCCTCTTTGAACCATGAATGTCTGTAAGAATTATGTCCAGTAGATTTTGAGATATGTCAGCGGATACGTGGAAACTTTGACCTCTTAGTAGCACGAGATAGAAGTGAGAGGATCATAAAAGCTATTAGGGTTCATCCTCTAGGGACCATGTATATCTGTACAAGCAGCCCAGTCAATGATAGTCAAGACATCAGTAAGCAGGAGTCATCATCTGGGAACCATGAATGTCCATCACAACTGTGCCAATACGCACAATGATAAAAGCAATAAGGGTTTATCCTCTGGGGATCATGAGTATCTGGACCAAATTCCACAGCAGTCCAGTCCATTATTTCATTAAAAAACTAAAATCTTAACTTGTTGATGGCGTCGTAGTTAATGTTACCAGATTACCAGTAAGCAGGATTCATCCTCTGGGAACCATGAATATCCGTCAAAGTCGGTACCAATACGTCTAGTAAATTGAGATACGTTACTGGATGAATTACTTCTAAGTAGCACAGGATAAAAGCAAGAGGATACCAGATTACCAGTAAGCAGGATTCATCCTCTGGGAACCATGAATGCCTGCATCACATTTAGTGCCAGCCCATCCAGTACATGTTTCAGTTTGGACCGACAGACGGACTAAGACTCTTTAAGGCCCCTCCCACTGAATGTGTTCTGATTGGTCAGCTCACACATGCCTGACCTGCACCCCTAACAACAACAACAACAACAACACAACAGAGCAGCTGTGTTGAATCAAGTCTTGTGTGACAAACTGGCAACTTCATGTATAAATAATGCAACATGTGTGACATGATGACATAGCGTGATGTCACATAGTCACAGATTTAAAGGCAGGACTACTGACGAGTCGTTTCAGGAGCAGAGAGGAGCTTCTGTTGGTGCTGACAAACACAAGAACCTATAAACACACAGAAGAAGAAGCATCACGTCTCCTTTAAAATCCTGCAGGTGAACATTCAGCTGCCATAAACGTCCTCACCTGTGAACCCGACCCGTTTACACTCTCCACGCCTCCCGCCCTCTGTTGCTTATTCGACTTGACCTGACACAACTGAGGGTTCAGCATCTGCGGTTTTAAATGCCCATCTTTGTCTCGACCTCATCCAGTTCTGTTCTATTCAACTGGAACAATTAGCTTGTAAATACCTGCCCGTGACAGCTGGTCCAGATGCTTCCACTGGAGCGCCGCACAGAAAACACAGAAGGGCAACATAAGCTCCCTGAACGCACCGTAAAGACTCGACACCTCCACTTCGTCTCTCTGCTGCTGCTGCTGGACTTCATCTTTCAGCCGGACAGATTTCAGGAAGCCAAAACAAACTCCTCCTGAGCGGCTGCTTCAAAAAACACAAACTTGGCGCTCGATACCCAAAACTTGGCTCCAGTGTGCTGCTGCGATCTGACTGCACACCAGTGTTAGACCGTCAGACGTGAGCTGATAATTAATGACAGACGTTTAACTGCGGCTCAGTTCGACTATTAAAAAGTTTTCAAACTGACATTAATTAGAAACTTCGAACTTTCTGCACACATTTACGTCACAATAGGTATTTTAACCCGGATGATGATCTTTCCCTGAACCCGACCGGGCTGCAGGAGCATGATGGCTGCTTGGTTCACCTGTCACGTTGTTCAGGTATCAGGATGTGTTGAGACAATAAAGGTTTCAGGTTTTATTATCGTTCTTAATGAGCAACAATCATTTTTGGAGCGTCCTCTTTTTTCCTGCAGCTTTCAACTCCAACTCATAAAAGTAAGTTACAGTTGGTATTTGTTTGGCCAAAATAATAATTAATTTTAATTGCAGGTCAGTCGCGTGTTCTCAGACTCTGAGTATCAGTGATGTAATGATCATCAGTATCCGTGACGCACAGACGCCGTAAAATCCCTCGCAGACTTTTACAGGCCGAGGTCACACGAACAACATAAAACAGAACATGAAATCATCCAGTTCGCTCTCAAAGTTTGTGGTTTTCACATGAATTTGCATCAATTTTCATTTAATCTGCTCGACACTTCAACATGTGCAGGAGACTTGAGACGATGTTAACGCGTCAGAAACAACCTGACGACACGATTTTAATCCAAAATCAAGTCATAACTTTATCATCTTAACTTCATTCTGTCTTTTATTCCCCAAAACTTTGTCAGAAAAAGTATCAACATGTCAGTGGGATGATTCATGAGTTTGAGTTTCTTTCTATTCCTGCAACAGTCTGTCTCAATTTCGCTGGATTATTAGTGATTATATAAAAGATTTTTGCACGATTATTCACTTTTAAACAATAACAGAGTCTCAATACTGGACGGAACTACTTGCAATACTTTCGTGAAGGCAAAATCAGTCTCCAAGTTTACATTTTTCATTAATTGTGGGAGTGAAAGTCGTCAGATTTTCCTGCAGCGTGCAGATGAAATAAACATTCATGTCGGATTGATCCAAATACTGAATATGTGGTTGGATGTTAGTATTTATCTTCATTAACTGATCTTCAAAATAAGAGAAAAAAGTCACAAATGTTCTTTATTTCCTTGAAAAAATAAAGATATTCAGTTCAGCATCACATGAGATAAATAAAAGAAGTTAAAAGTGACAAATGAGAAGCTGGAATATTTGTTTTTCTGAGCTAATTAATTTATCGACTGATTGTTTGTATACCACACATTAACTTCACATCTCCTCATGCATATTGATGAAATATCTACTTGTGCATGAAATGACTGCAGATGAGTTGAAGAAGAAGAAGAAGAAGAAGAAGAAGAAGCATCTTACCTGCTCGGAGCTGTGATGACTTCGTCTTTCTGTGAAACTCTCATTGACTGACCAGCGTCCTGCAGCAGGACGGGGGATGGACGGAGAGAGAGGAGGGGGTAAGAAAAGAAAGAAACAGAAAGAGAAGGAGAGGGAGGGAGAGAGGGAGAGAAGGAGGGAGGAGAGCAGTAAAATTTTCTCATACTTGAAGAATTTTTCCTCCCTCTCCTCTCCTCCTCTCCTCCTCCTCGTCTCTCTCTGATGTAATTCTATGTGCTTTACGGTCCCTGCTGGGCGGAGATCTGCGATGGAAAACATCTGAAGTTTTAGATGTTTTTTAAGGGAACTCGGGGGCCTAAAAATCTCTAATGTGTTTTGAAGCGCTCTCTGTCCTCCCCCGCCCCCCCGCCGGACTCAGAGTTCAGAGTCTCTGTCCGACTCGTTGTGTTTTCTGAGTTTGATGCTGACAAACCTGCTCTCCATTCACAGTCAGTCGAGCAGCTCCAGGATCTGACATCACGCTCAGAAACAGACACTTGGCTGCAGCCGTCAGCCTTGTTGTGATCAGAGGAAGAGGATGTGCAACAAGTCTGGTGGAGGACGCATCAAAGAAACACTTGGGCCGTCTGAGCGGCAGCTGCAGAGCGTCTGCTCCAAACCGTGCAGAGGATTACAATTACTGTATCTATATCAGATTTAAAGGAGCCTGTAACAACCACACAACATGACGAAAACTGAAACTTAACAAGATCCCAGGTTCCTTTTACTGACTTCACAAAGTGTCACTTGACTTACTCAGAAAAATTTACAATAATCAGTATTTACCGTCATTCATTCAGGTGCTCGTTATGTTGAAAGGATGGAGTCGTAATTGGGAAGATATTGGCAAGACATCGCAACATAGCTGCTATGATCAGGCCGTTGTCTGCAAGATGTAAGTGTGCCATCTTCCATTATATAGAAGAGCAGGAAGAAATCTCTATGTCCTGAAACTCCAAAACTCAGAAACTCAACTCACAATAATCTAGATGGATAAAGAGCAAGACAGGTGAGAGAGAAATGTTTATTCTGATGTGAGCTTTGCTTTAAGTTTGTCCAGTCAGCTTAGAGAACAACCTGCACCAAATACCACGAAGACCGAGGAGCTGATAATCATCTTTAAGCACCCCGAGTGTGGAGAGCATGTCCTGCTGAGCGCCCACATCTCAGACGACCGTCCATCTTGCAGACGTTACAAGGTCAACTACAGACTGAGGGATGCTTCTTCCCTCAGAGCCTCGACTGATGTGAATCAGTCTGTTGAGAATCTCCCATAAACCGTCTGACGGCCTCCATAACTCTGCCACAGCCGGCTCCTCGTGTTCAGTCCGACCGACAGGATCCTGCACAGTGAACCACCAGAAACAGTCTCACAAGGGTCCTTCAGTCGCTGCTACTGTCGACACTTTGTGTTTAAAATCTGCAATATCCTCTTGACTGTTTGTCTCTGTTTCCGGGTGACGTAACATCATACAGATATTCAAAACTTCTCACCAACTCGCTAAACCTCTCCACAAATAGCTGCACCATCTCTAAACCGTTCTCTTGTCCTGTGGCAGCGACCTCTAGTGGCCGTAGTCATTATTGCTGCAGCAAAGGAGGAAGGAAGTGGAAAAGTCTGGACAGCGAGGAGGTCAGAGCCGATGCCTCGGCAACCAGGCTCAGGACTTTCACCACGGAGATCGCTGTGAAGCCAAAAGCTGGCGGTGATAATTTACAGAAGGTAATTTAACTTAAAACAGTCAAGTTACGTAACATATTCATGTTCCAACAGTATTCACGCTCTTTTTCCAATATAAAAGACACATTCAGTGTCTGAATCAAACTGTTTTTATAAAAGTTATGAATGAATAAAAACATCAGAACATCTGATTCCAAACTTAAAGACGACTGTGTTTGTAAAGGATCTGACTTCTTCTTCCACCGCGACACAAAGTCTTCTGGGAGTTTATGAGCTTCAGATGTTCATGAAGCTCGGACGACGTGCACGAAGATAAAACGAAGCACCGGAGAGCTTTTTGTTTGAGACTGAAGCCAATCAGGTTTATGACCCGACCCTAAACTCTGACCGACCTCTGCGACCCGAAACTCCGTCTGTCCTGGTCTGAATCAGTTTATCAACTACATATTTTGGTGTTTTAGTGGAAATGTTCCTTTGACTCACTGAAGAGTTCATCAGTATCATTCTAACAGCGTATTTGACCGGCTGAAACAGTTTGACAGGTTCTGTTTCACACGGCGGGCTGTACATCCAGACTGTGGTGGTTTCAGGCCCACTAATCAGAGGCCGAAGGCCAGTCAACTTTACTATGGGGTTTACAGCCGGGCCCTAAATCCTGACAGACCTCCACAGTGAACTAACACTCCGGGCTCCCCTGGGCTGGACTCCTGGCAGTAGCTGGCACGCCGCTGCATACTTCACTCAGCGGCCACGGATTTCCTTTCACCCACTCAGAACTACGATGTCGTCATTTTGCACTCGGCCGGTTTAAAAAACGTTAATGATCTCTGTGTGGATTTGTAAAATTGGACACTTAGGCTCTAGATATTCCCTTTATTGGTCCTGTTTCATCCAAGATTATTAAAGTAATTCTGGATATTTTGTTTCTAAAGAGACGTGAAAGAAAGTGCTGTAAGAAGGTAAACATTTGAAAAACACAAAATCTCAGATAAAATCATGATATTTTGGTTGTTTAGGGGAATTCTACGTTCTTGTCCTTTAAAATACACTCTATTTCCGCTCGCTTAGACAAATACAAGAATTTAACAGATTAAATCCTGTTAAAAAGAAGTTATTTGTATTTTTATAAAGTGTCCAAATGTCACTCAGAACATCTCACGAGGCGGCCCGTCTTCATCAGAAAAACAAACAGTGTGACAGTGAAAACAGGTTATTACGTTACATGCCGACGCCGGCGACCTCTAGTGGACACAGTAAGAACTACAGCAGCAAAGGAGGAAGTCAGGTGAGGTGAGTTACTTTTACTAACGTACGTACATTTGTAGCTGTAGTAGTTTTCTCGCTAATGGTCTGATCCACCCGTCGCTGCTACGCTACGCTACGTTGTTTTATAAATGATAATATGTATTCTGTCTGGTCGTTTAGGTATGAACGTGTGCTGGAGGAATTGAGGGAACATCTGGAGCTTCACTCACAGACTTTAAATGATCAGTTACAGGTGAAGAACAAACAATACGCTCCAAATATTCAACAAACACTTAAGAAGCAGACGCACACTGATTTCTGTCCTCTCAGGAGTTAACGAGAGACTTATTTTACGGTGAGTTTGATTTGAATCTGAGAAATAAAATGTGGTCCGGTTATCACATGAATCTGAAGACGGGATGCTGCAGAGGTTAAACATCTGCACTCTCCGTTATCGAACACGTCACGTTCATTCCTCAAACCCAAAAAAACCTTCCGGAGACATCTGTCAAAGAATAAGAGCGGCGCTGACAGCAAAGAAGTGGAAGAAACGCTCAGGTGTCCTGAACCATTCATACAAATCCTCAGCTGAAGGTGGATTCATATTGTATGGAGTCATTTTTTCATTCCATTTTATTTGATATCTCCAATTTAAAGTTTGTGCAGCTTTTTCTTCTCCAAACTTTGTTCATCAAAGTTTCAAGATGCTATTTGTAATTAAAGTTAATCAGTCAACGTGTCGTTATTAGACTCACAAACGGCATCTTTAAAGGGCCTAAAAGTAAAAGATTGTCATAATTAACATGCATTAATAACTTTTATATCGGTGACACGTGAGTAAATTGTAGCATGATGTGAAAAAAAGGAACTTCCTCGTCTCTCTCGCTGATCTGTGGATTTCTTTGCGAAGGACTCGGATTTTGTTTTCCATGACAGTCAAACAAACGTGGCCTACATCACATCCTCGACGCCTAACGGAGAGCAACAGAAGCTAACGTTAGCATAGAAATGGAGAGCGCTAACGTAAACCAACGACACAGAAGCTCCACAGAGAAACCTTTAACATTTATGTCACACTAGTTTTCCATTTGCATGTTTTCTTCTACTGTATAAATAAAAATAATCTGTCATTTATTAATATAACATTACAATGATCGACTCGCTGCAGACTGATTCCTGTCGGGTCGATGGTCTGAATGAGGATGTTTCTGCTGTCTGGAGGGATTCTTTATATCCTCTCTGGCTTCAGAGGGATAATCACCTTCACTTCTACCTTTAACTGCCTGGCTCAGAGGCCTTTAGTCTGCCCCCGTAGGCTCATCAACGAGGCGTTCAGGGTCTCTCAGGGAGCCCTGACATACCTCAGAAACCAGGAACACATGCACAATGAAGTGGAGGCTAATTGCACCTCATGCGTTTAGAACCGAGCCAACTTGAGAACGTCGGTTTCAGAACTTCGACCTGAGAAACCGGCGAATGGATTTTGTAAACCTGGTGAACGCTAATCGAAGTCGACAGCGACGTCTTGATTGATCTGTCAGTAACTCTGACAGACGCAGCTCGTGTGCGACCAGGAAACAACCGCTTCCAGTCTCGGGCATTTATTTGTTTTTTTCCAGCGTACTTTCAGCCAGATTCTGACCCGCAAGCCACCACAGAACTGTTCTGGTTTCTCTCAAACTCCAGGCTAAGTGGTTTTTCTGCTCTCAGCATTGTGAATATTAACGAGAGCCGTCTCAATTATTTGTTTGAATCCAGATTCCTGAATGAAGCAACATTAATTTAAGAACGCTGCGAGTACATTTGTAATCCTCATCAAAACAAACGTTAAAATGAGCGATGTGGTCGGTCCAGTGAAGAGAGAATGAACAGATGCTGCTGCAGAAATTAATGTTAACGGGCAATATTTAACATTTTAACTTCAAATACAGCTCAACACACATACATGAGCTGAATATCGCTGCATGTCTGATGTAAACAACACATCAACAATTAATTATTCCTGTCAGATAACTGCAGGAAATGTTGAATATTCATTCAAACAGTCAGTCCACAGTTGCTGTGTTCAGCCTGGACGGCCATTTTATTTATTTTTTAATTAACCGATTAGTCTTTAAAAAGAAAAGGTGAAAACCGAAGATCATCATTTCCCGAATCCCACGATGACGTCATTAAACATCTCGTTTTATCCACAAACCCAAAGATATTCACAGATTACCGTCATCGAGGACAGAGGTTCACATTTAACGAGCTGGAATCAGAAAAATTCGGACTTTTGTCGTTATAAATAAAAACAAACAGAAGAAAAAAAAAACAGTTTCACTTTGTGGAAAATGTTCCACGAGCGTTCAGAGAGAACATACGACTCAACACGACGTATGTTGTGATTTTAAAAAGGTTCGGACGTTTTGTGACATTAGCAGCTTGTTGTGAATGCAGTGTGATGAGAGAGGAGGACGTGGAGGAGAGCTGAGAGGTTGCTGGTTGGATTCCAGCAGTCAGTAGTTGTGTAGTTATTTAGTAGTTGTGTTGTTCCATCTCACAGGAGCGTTTCACGTCCGTCTCACCCTCGTTGTGTTTTTATATTCCATGTTTCAGCTTCAAACCCTTCAGACTTAATTGGTTTCCGCTGGCCGGCTCACAGATGTTGAACCTGCAGGCCGAGTCGAGTATTTTTAAGAGCAGCATGTTATTTTCTTCCCCGTCTCCTCGTCACCACTCGATGACTCCGGTTCTTTCTGTTTCTGAAGCGTGTTTGATCCCCGGAGTCCCTTCAGACGACGAGTCGAGCCCCTCGGACGTGTCGACGTTTTTTCAGAGAGAGAAGAAATGAAGGGATGAAGACGGAGAGGAAGGAAAAAATCTGTTAGGCTCGTTTCATTTGCAGCCAGAAAGCGAAGCAGCTCTGAGCTTTTGATGAATGAGGAGTGAGTGTGAGCAGCCGGCCAGATTTAGCAATCAGGACTTCAGAGTGTGTGTGTGTGTGTGTGTGTTGTACGTTATTAACAGCTCCTGTCTTCGTCCTGTGGGTCACGATATTCTCATAAAACGGCCTATCAAAGTGTTTCCCTGATGTCATTCAGTGTGCAGTGGAGCAGGTGGAGGCCTGTAGCGCCTTTTCAGTCACGTCGGGCTCGTTGACTCTCGTAGACGCTGAACAGGCCGCCGTCCGTTTGTTCCTGCAGCGGAGCGGAGGAAAAGTAAATTATCAAAACACTCGTGAACTCTTTCTCTTCTTAGATGACGCAGTGTTAGCAGACACAGGCTAACGTAGCTAGCCTGGATGCTTGATGTTTTTGCTAACAACATGTTTGCATCGTGCAAATTCTGATTAAACACTTACAAGCGCGACGTTACCTCCAGGCTAGTTAGCTGCTCAGCTAGCTTCAATGCTATACACTAGCTAGCCATCACTATCACAGATTTTAAATTCTTTATTTCATCCACGATCGATCACGAGTCAGTTTTCCGTAGCGGTCGCCCGTGTTACGTTGTTCACATCGTCACGTGATGCACAGTCGCCCCAAAAGACGTTTGCAGTGTGAAAGAAGTTGGTGAAAAACATCTGACATGTTCGTTCAAGCATCGCAACTCTTTCGAAATGACTCAATAATCCATTCACTCAGCGTTTGATTGAATCAGTTGACCGCTGTTTATATTAGCTGAGGGCTAAACAGGAAGTTGCTGACTCTTCACAGTCTCTTGTGCACGCGCTCTAACCCGGGAAGTCCACTGGTTGCATGTACGTTGCGGAACGTCTCCACTACAGTTTTGCTCTGGACAGCTGGAGTTGTGAGACCGAGCAGCTCCCTTGATGATTACAGAATCGACCAGTTTTACGTTTTTGTTATAAACACAACAACAAACAGAGTAAAGGTTTCTGTTCCTGACCGAAGGATTTGAAGAAGAGCTTGGATTTGTCTCGTTCTTTAGATTTTTGTGTTGAGTGTTTTATTTTGTAAATTACCTGGATGTTATGTTGTTGTTTTGCTATTCGCATATTTGCATATTTTCTATAGAAGAGTCTGGACTGCCGAGAGTGAAACCATCAGCTGTGGTGGACCGGACACGGATCGATCACGGACCTGGTGGAATCATTGAACCTCTGTCTGTTAAAAGTGAGAGGGGAAAGTGTAAAATCCGTAAAAAAGTCGTTTATTAACAATCTAATTGCACCAACACGAACAACAGGGCTCAACGATGTTGGTCACAGTCGTTGGGGAAAAGCTGCTTAGTCTTAACTTAAATTTATTTTAAAAGAATGCATTGAACATCTACATCAGGCTTCAGTGGAGAATCTGTAGTTCGCTCTTGAAAAATCATCAAACCAATCCTGCTAGCATAACGTAATCCACCAATATGTGAAGGAGGGTTGAAGGATCAAGTGTGGAAGTCAGAGTATCAACAGAAGAAGTGAAGTCATTATGACAACAGAGGAAATAGGTCATTAGGAGAGCAGAGACGTCCAAGTCATTAGAGGAGGACGAGGAAAGAAGATGATTGCAAGAGAGAAATGGCTCAAACTAAAAGAGGAGGAAAAAAGTCATCAGGAGAGGGAAAAGGAAAGTAAAGGCTTGTAAAGTCTTTGTGTGTCTTGGCGAGTGTTCGGGATCGTGTCTGGCTTTCTGAGTTTCACTGCGCATCCAAGCAGCGACCAGCTGGTCTGCAGGAGCAGTTCTTCTTCTGCGTCCGTCTTTTTTCATGACGTCTATAAAGTATGTTGGACGTGTTGTTGACTGTTTACTCAGAGATCCACCGGACCGGACCGGACTTTAGAGATGAGATCTTGCAGTGTTAATTAAACAGTTTGGCGACAGAGCAGAGAGTCAGACAGTTGATCTGTTTATGTTCAATACAGTTTAAATTTCCAGATTGACATGAAGAAGGATGAATCCTGGAGAATCGAGGAAGTTCTGGTGGGTTTCTCAGAAAGCCAGAAGACTTTGATCGGCCTGTTAGGCTTCAAGACGGTCGACTCAAATTCTGCTCAACAGCTGATGAGCTGAGTCCAAAGTCACATCACAATATTGACGTAGTGGCACTTTGATATCATGTTGCTGTTTTTCAGGATCTGACTAAATAATCATTATTTCACTGATTGATTGAAAAGATGGCGGGTAGTGGAGAGCTGGAGGGACGCTGGGTGGCTGACAGAAGACAACAAATCAATATCAAGGTTTTAAGAACAAGTTAATGTAAGTTATTGGCCTCAGAGGAACAGTGTGGGCCACTTCCTGCAGCCTGTTGGCGTTGGGATGGAGTCTTCCTGTCAGCTTCCTGACCGTTCTCGGAGTCACTGACTGGTTAAACTGAAGTGTGATATTCGAGGCGTCCCGGCTGAGAGACTCGATCGAGCCGTCAGATACTTCAGTCTCTGTGGTTTTTAAGGGTTCATGTGAAACTGGAAAGCCGCTCTGTGGTTGGCGGTTGATCGTCTGAGCTGTTGTTGCTCAACTTCCTGTGTTCACCTAAACCACCAGCGGTTAAACGACTCGCAGCCTCTTCTCACCTCGACCGCGGAGCCACATCTGAGCAGAAGATAAACACTCGGCAGCGTCGCAGTGAGAGTTCGTGTAAACCCACAAATACAGACGTGACTTTCATTATGACAGAACTG
The DNA here is from genome assembly GCA_963678695.2 of Diplodus puntazzo. Lineage (NCBI taxonomy): Eukaryota > Metazoa > Chordata > Actinopteri > Spariformes > Sparidae > Diplodus > Diplodus puntazzo. The sequence continues at coordinate 1,694,672 of OZ023169.1, read as the reverse complement.
TTTCCTGTCTGTCAGAGAGACGCTGATTGAACTGAAGTTTAAATAGTGGCTGTTTGAAGAATGGCACCGTCCACCTCAGGAGGAGAAGCTCATTTACTTTGTTTTAGCTTTTTTATGAAGACGGATGAAGGAAACTCAAGAGGCTGCAGCAGCCGAACACAAAGTGATTTATGAATCTTGTTGTAGGCGGTGATAGTCTGAAACAGATGCTCCAGTATTTTCTCAGTCGTTTTGAAATGTGCTGCACTCTGGTCCTGGTTTGTTTGATTTTACGGTGTCTTGTACGCCTGAATCTCGTTACCACGTTGCTCTGTGAGCGAGTCAACAACAAGTCTGTTTGTTCCTATAAAACCTCTGATCTTTGGTCGTTATCGATCTTAGACAGACGACCTGTCCTGGTGCCACCGGTCGTTAGCATAAAACGAACTAGCCAGCTGATTGGACGGATGCAACGGCTTGATTAACACTCAATTACATAGTTAGCAAACGTTGGTAGCATGTTAGTTGTGTAAAATAAAGTGTGAATGCAAGGTGTTTATACGTCAGCTTCACAGCGGTGCGCCAGCCTCCTCGTTTAATTTATTTTAGTCAAGATAACGTCAATGTCGAGATCTATAAAACCAGAGAGGATTAGTTTCTCTTTCATAGTTGCATTTATATCCATCTGTAATAAATAAAACATAAACACCACGTATACGTCTGTAACTACGGACATGAAACACAAAAGTTCAAAAACGAGTTGTTCTTCTATCGCTGCTTGAAGCTTGAAGCTGTCAGATTTTGGTTTTGCTTCCAGGGCACACAGGAGTGAATCCACTCAAACACTGTTCACACATTTCAGACATACATACGTCTGTGTGTGTGTGTGTGTGTGTGTGTGTGTGTGTGGTTGTTGTGTTTTTCAATCTGCAGTGAAATACGGCGGTCCAGACTGAGAATCTATTAGAGACGAGGGGATCCAGCTCGCTCCCTGTTCTCCGTGCGACTCCAACTCTAAGTGACTGCAGCATTACCTCAGGACGGATCAGGTTTTCATTAGCTCACGTACACTAACGGGCCCAACCGGACCCGTCCGTCCGCCTGGCTGCACGCCGGCTCTCTCCTGCGGTGAAGCGCAACAACAAAAAAGACACGCGAAGGGAAAATGAGCTCGCAGAAACACCTATAACTCATGACTGCTACCTGCCAAGCTTCTCTTACCTAATGGTGTGTTACACTGTTGACGGACTCGCTGGGAGCTCAACTCACAGTTTTAAAAGGTCACAAGACGATGTTTGTAAATCAACCAGAACCTCTAACGGCGTGGAACCAGACGACCACGATTCTGAGCTGCTGAAAACACAAATCCTGCACGCTGCAGGTGTTTCTGCTGCGGAGGGAGAGAGAGAGAGAGAGAGAGATTACTGTCATGTGATGTAAATTATGTCAGAACGACAACTTGGGTGTTACAGAGACGGTGAAACGTTTTAGAAGTCGAAGTGTGAGGTCGTAGTTCTCTGTGGGAACACGGTGGATTATTTCCTCCGCGGTAGAAAAGAATCGCTCGAGAACAGAAATGACTTTTTGATTTCGGGAAGGTTTCAGTCAGGTGTGAATCTGAGTGTGAATGTTCGATCAGCAGACTGAAGTGATCAGTTGAAGACCGACTGGTAAACTGCAGTGAGACAGAAACACGATTAAACACAGGAAGGACCAGAAGACGCTGATGTAAAGATATAAACACTTTCACTGCAGGACTGTCGTGGTAAAATGTTGGATTCTAATTAACTCTGGTCTCAGTTTCGTTGTGCTGGTTTTGGGCTCCGGATCACATTTTCTGCCCTAATAAACGGATCAATAACACATAAAGTCCGTCATGTGTTCGACGTCGTCCAGCTGCTGGTGGTGACGAAGTTTCAGAGCTCCTGGAAAGAACGAGTCGGCGAAACGGGTCGACTGTAAAACTGTCAGCGTGACGAGGAATCCTGTGCCAGCTTTACTGGACGCGACCTGTAACAGCAAGTCACTGAAACCAGCGGCCGCAAAATGTCAATATTAAAAAAGGCAAATCTGTAGCCGACGTTTTTAAGTCGTTAAACCAAAGAGGTTTTGTTTACATTAAATCTGGACGTGGTGTTTCTATGAAAGCTGCTCAGTAACTCAAAGTGTTTCGACTTCCAGATCGTCCGTGTCGTGTCCATTCTGACGACCGAGCCGGATTATTTTAATATTATATATTCATCTCGCAGCTCTTCTAGACTCTCCACATTATATTGGACTGAACGGCTGATTGGCCGTTTGGTTAAGCTTCTTTCTCAGTGTTGACTTACGGGAAAAAGTATTTTTGGGCCGCAGAGCGTCAGTTGACGTTGTAATTACAAAATCTGGCTGGATTGCAACAAAACTTGGATGGAGAGTCTCGGTCCGAGATTGATCGCCTTTTATAAAGGGACGGACTCAGTAATCTTCTTTAACTTCTCAGGGAATAAAGTTTGGCCCTTCATGAACATTAATTAAGAGTTCTGGTGAGCGTAAATTAGAGTTTGATTTTGGATTACGGTTGAATTAAAGGGCACTGCTGGGCTTCAGTGGAGGTATGCGCTCTACATCATGCCATTGTAGTTCAGCGTGCTTTGTTGAAAGAAATATAAATTCAAGTTCATTTTGAAGTTTGTTAAAACCAGAGAGCAGCAGAAATCCTGACTGAACTGTACAAACTTTTATCTTTTACTTCTGTCTCTTTTACAACCCGGCAGACTGAACGACAGCCGCGCTGCTTGAACAGAGATTAAAACTTTCTGTGTGTAAACGTCTGAAACATTAGCTCGCGTCACAGCGTCGCTCTGCAACAGAGGCGTAAATTAGCGCGTCCACCTGGAAGTCACGAACCGCTGCGGAGACGTTTGACCCGCGAACGAACGCAGCTTGTTCCAGATGTTTGTGGGTGTGAAACTACAACTACACAACATTTAACTTTAAGATTTATTAAGATCTGATGCATCTGAAGCTGCAGGTGTGCAGAGAGGAAACCACCAATACTTCAGGTTTTCACGGGTTCCTCCTCACAACACATGACCGCAACACAAACACACAAACACACACACACACACACACACACACACACACACTCGCTGTGAGACGGGCACATGTCGGCCACACAGAGAGTCTGACTCACAGTTTCCACTGAGCGAGCTTCAGCAGCGAGCGGACGGTCGAGGTGAGCGACACCCTCACCTTCATCCTGCTGCAGATGTGTGCATACAACACACACACACACACACACACACACACACACGGACATATAAACCCTGTGCAGTGCAGCGAGGGGAAGCTCTCCACCAATCAGCTGCCTGCCAGGCCGTGCAGATGTGGAGACACTGAGCTCTTTCACAGTCGTGGCAGCGTGAGACGGATAAATCAGACAGTCAGACCTGCTGCCAGTGAAGATTATGTAGTTTTCTTTATTTTAATTTCCCAATGTACAGTTTGAATATGAGGATATAATCGGGGCGTTCTGTCAGAGGTCTGTGTCTCTGCCAGGAGCAGCAGGTGATTTATGTCCCTGATGTTTTAAATTCCTCCGTGTTTTACTTTCTGAACAGTCGATCCGATCGCAGGTGAGCGTGAGAACAATCTGACTGTCTCTCTTCTGTCGCGCCTGTTGTGTTTCCTTGTTGTGGTCGTTACCGTGCACGTTACCGTGCACGTTTTCCACCAAGCGGCCCTGAAACTCTGGTTTGTCGATCTCCGAAGGCTGACTGCGACTGGAAGAACATCAAGAAACAACACGGCGATCACCCCTCCGAGAGGCCGAGCAACAGCGAGGGACGTGGGATGCAGAATTTACAAGACAGACAAAAAAATGTCTGCCTACCTTTTTTCTCCTCTCCGTCCTCGCCGTCGTTTCTTCTGGAGGTTTTAACCTCGTCGTCTCATAAAAGGCTGAAGGACAGAAACCTGGAGCTGCCAGCGAGCTCTGGAACAGAACGGACAGGACAGTTGTAGAAATTATGATCTTTCTGCTTGTGCAACAGTTTGTCGAGGAGATTTTCATGTGTCAGAAGGGGAGAATAATATATATTAAGAGTTTATGCACAGCTGTGGTGATTGGCTCGACTCTGGCCTCTTCAACATTTCCACAAAGTCTCCTGTCCAGTTCATTCTCACATCGAGATCTGCAAAAACAGCCTCTTGGTGCCGGATCCTCGGCAGCAGGATGCTACGTCTGGTTAGCCTAATTTATTCTGCGCTCTGATACGTAGATTAGATTTTAACATCTCTTATTGTCATTAGGTTCCAGTTTAACACCAGTGAGGCTGAATGAGTTCTCCTGAATGACTCTCTGTCTCTGTCAGGGAAATCTTTTATTAACGCTGCGAGAGGTTAAATGTTTCTCAGCGACACGACGCTGGCGGTGGAGCTGGACAGACGGCTGGTGGCGGGGGCCGCCTTTGTTTTGGCTGAGTAACGCTCTGGGAAAAGACTTCCTGTGGGCTGACGAGGGGATTCTTGCAGAGTCGCTCGTACGTCACCGAAGAAGAGCGTGAAGAGGTTTCAGCCCCCGCGTGAGATTTTAGCATTTCTGCACGTTCTGCAAGAAGATTCCACGTTTATCTGACGCAGATGTTTGTGATACTCAGACAGGAGCAGCGTCCTCCAACATCACCGACATTATATCAACTCAAAACATGAAATCTGACAAAGGAGGAAAAATTATAACACTAAATTCACTCTTCCAAACTTTCTGATTCAGTGTGCTGTGATATTTAGATTCCTTCAGTCAGGTTTCAAACGAGAAAACTTGATTTCTGTAGTCAGTGAAATCAGAAACGCAGAGAAGTGACACGTCAGATTTCAGCTGTTGAAGCGGGTCAGAGGCCCGGAGAAGAAGTTCTGCTCGCCGTTCCCATGAAGCTGAAAGGAGCCATTGTGTCGGAGCAGAGAGAGGAGGAAGAGGATTCTCTGCTGTGAAATTCAAAGTATTCGATTACAAACGGAGAATCTGAACAATGCAGAATGTCATGACGAGTGGGCCGACCGGATCGGGAGCTGCTACACAAACATCAGAGAGGAAAGAGAAGCGATGAAGTCATGAGGAGAAACTGAACGCTGACGGACACGCAGAGACAAACGAGGGCTTGACGGCAGGATGAAGTTTTTATTTATGAGCTGCTGAAACTGACTGAAGGCGTCAGAACTGATGTGTGCGGGTTCTGTTTGTTGAGCTGACCCAGTAAACCGTCTCCAACTGTGGAGGCGAATTATTGTGGCAGAATCTTATTTAAATGACAAGGTGGGATTAAGTAATAACTAGTACGTTACGTATTGCTCAACGTATTCACAGTTTTCAGAGAAGTATTACAAAAGTAGCTTCCAGGAAGTGAACACAATGTATAAAAAACATTACTATCTGATATTATAGTGACATAATAATTTAGAGATAATCGGTATCTGCTTCCTGTCGTTGTCTCGTGTCATCAGGAGGTTTTAAGGACCGACTTTCTGAAACAAAGACTTCCTGTCTCACTTCATCACGTCTTGCTGTTGGAGACGTCACTGAATCTGTCAAACTTGGCACGAGAAGGAAAATAAAAAAATGTCTGCCGGCTTATCTTCCATCAGGACGACATCAGGTGTCCAGATGTGATGCTGGCGGCTCGTCTGCTCGGTTCTGTGCACGGGATAAAACCATCAACCGGCAACCGTCGGTGTGCACGACATCTTAGGTGTGTCGGGTCGGGCAAAAGTCTGAACCCGACGCCACCAGAACCACAACACAGAGACGGCAGATCAAAAACCGGTCGTCTGAATCATTTTTATTTTATTTTCATTTTAATGATCCACGTGTACGATAAGAGAAGAACTTTATTAATGCTGAAGGAAATTATCGTGCCAGAGATCTCTTCAAACGACAAACTAGAGTTTGTGATGTAGAAATGTTCTGGTTCTGACTTCTAACAACAGTCAGTAACAGAACAAACATGTCAAACGTAGGAAAAAAGGAAATGGTCTCATCTGCAGTCACAGCTCAACGTTCAGCGCCGAGTCTGAGCCACCGAGGCGAATGTGGACCCACTAAATGGTTCCAGTCGGAGATCCAAACGTGAAACACAGCCCGTCACCGGAGACGGCGCTCGTTAAAGACACAACAGAGCTTCTGTTCGTACGAGCCAGCGGCAGCCGCTCCGGATCAGCAGCCTCTGAAGTCACATCTGTAATGTGAGTTTGTTTTATCATCAGGGGATTCGGTAACTAAATATCTGAAGGTAAGTGCTGCGGAGAGGAGAGAGGAGCGGTGATGTCATACAGGTCCAACAGGAACCGCTCCAAATACTTCATCATCATCATCATCATCATCATCATCGCTGCTGCTGCTGGACAAACTCTGCTAGAGATCCGATCTCTCTGCTCTCACCGGTGGATCTGCTCTCTCCTGTGATATTCTGCTGATCTCTGCAGGAAAACATTCTCTTTTTGCTGTGTAAGTATATCAGAGAAGGACTAACCTCATGAGGCGGCAAGAAGACGTGATCGCTGTTATCCTGAAAACTATTCACTGAGGCCAAACACACAAACGATGATTCAACAGTGAGCGTCTGGATACGTCGGAGTTGAATCTCTGTTCACTCCTGTAAGATCTGCTCAGCGACGTCTGACGTCAGAAAAGCTCGACCTCCTGGATCCAAAACAACCAGGATCCTCTGTCGAAGATAACTTCCTGTTTAGCGCCCGACTAACTTGATGTTGCGGCTCTTCGAGACTTTCTGAGCATCATCGGACCAAAAGGTTCAGATTATTACAGTGAAATAAACCAGATTGTTTATTCTGCGACATATCGTAGTTTTATTTTGGGTTTTGTGAATCTTCTGGTCCCCAAAAACAACGCAACACATTCAATCTTTGATTGCACATCCACGTATGTTCATACATGCACCCACATCCTAATATCCCCGACTAATTATGAGTAGTATTGTGTTTTTAACATGGATTGATAAACGTTAGCGACGTTAGCTAGCCACACTCTTACGTAAGGTCGCTCTGGCTCTTATCATACTTTACAGAAAACGATAAAAACTGTGAAAGGTGACGTGTTTTAACTTAGTTTGGGATAAAAACAAGTTTATTATCGATGTGAAACTGTTCCTGCTGCAGCACAACGTCCTGAGCTGAGGCGTTTCAGGGTGTCAGCTCGTTGTTGTGTATGATTTCATTAATTACACTCGTAAATGTTAATTTTCTGACACCTTCTCCCGTCACACTGACGCACAAAGCGCCCAGAACAAACACAATTAAACCAGAGAAACACGGAGCTCTGGTTTCTCCTCCTCTGTCCTCTCGCTGCCCTCCAGCAGATTCAGATCCATGTGGTTCGACTTCATGCAGAATATTATCACACCTTTCGTCCCATTCTTACACGAGCTGCTTCACACTTCTCTGGGTTGTTATTGCCGTCACATGATACTCAATATAAATCCTTTGCTATTTAATTTTGGCATTTAATATCACAAACTCTAACTAGAGAAGCCAACGTTTTTATTTCTCTCAGGACAGCTGGAGGTTACAGTTCCTCTCTTTCAGCTCACAGGACTTCTTTTATATTAAAGCTGATTTACATTGTAAATATTTTCCAGCAGCAAAGAGTTTCCTGCTCGAGTAAGTAAATTAAAGCACAGTGCGAGCGCTTGTTTCAGTCGAGACAGGAATACTGGAAGGAGAGCCGCTTTAACTCGATTCATCGGCTTTAATCCGTCACTTTATCTCAGGTAATGTGACTCAAACGACTCTTTATGATCCCTAAAGACATGAAACTGAAGAATTCACTGTGACTGCTGAATTTTAAGTTGTGTGTTCAAAGTGGAAAAGGAAGGAAACAGCCTGATGACTAATATTTACTCTGCTGGACGCGGTGATGGACGACTAACACGCCTCACAACCTCCAACAACCTGTGAAGGAAACCGAGAGGAAACCAAACAAACTCCTCCAGCGAGCGTCAAAGTGACACTTTTATTAACACTGACCATAATCATCACCAGAGTGGGCCTAAAAAATGTTGTGTTCTTGCATGTTTTCATGTAAGAGTTTTTAAATGAATCACAATGAAAATGCATTCAATATGCATCAATCTACGAACGATATTTACATTTATTATAAGAATGTGTCGCTTTGACAACAGGCTTGTGATCGTAGTTCAACATTCACGTCTGTTTAGCTTCTGTTAGCTGCTCAGTTCAGGGTCTGCATCCTCTGAAGGACTCGGCCTTTGTGGTCTTTGAAGGCGAGTTCTTCAGAGAGACCTTGTTAACCGTGTCAGCCGTTGTTAAATAGGACGGTCTCGCTTTTGGAGCATTTCCTGGTTGCGTCACCAGATGTTTTACATTTACGTCACGATTTCTGCTGCCCAGGCCCGCGAAAGTGACGATCTATGCCACGCGATGTCGCCATTTTCTCTCTTTCTTTCTTCTTTTTTGGGCGCGCAAAGAAATTTGGGATATGTGAGGCCACGAAGGTCGTAGCGGTGCATCCTCCAAAAACAGGAGAAGAAGGAGCATCTGGAGGATCCTTCTGATTGAGAGCCTTTGAGTGGCGTTGTGATGTAATTGGCCTTCAAATGCTCCTCTGAGCTAATGACGGCACAGAAAACAGTTGGTTGGCAACCTGTAAACATCCGAGACACCCTGATAATGATACAAATCCCTCATTATTTAATTAAAATCATGGATAAAACTACATGTTTCAACTTCTTATGCAGTGACAACAGCTTTAAATAAACATCAGCATGTTGTCACGGTCACAATATATGACCAAGAGGAGCAAATCAAGAGCAGAACCGACCCTACGAGCTCTGTAGTGTCTGTGGTTCTGTCAGTCTGGGCCTGATTTTCATGCCTTGAACACGAGGAGCTGAGCGGTGTGACAGTCTGGACGTGTAAGTCCTCACCTACTAATTCTGAAACGGTGTTTGTGTATTCAGTGTTTTGTGTAGTTGTGCGACACGGTGGGACCGAATCAAAGACTGCAGCTGCGTCTCCACCGAAAAATCTGCTTCCTGTTTTTAAAACGTGTCGGACCGTTGACCGACTGGCTCTCCGTCCCGTCTGGAGAATTTCATAAACGAGGATTTATGACGTGATAAATTCTTCTACTTCTTCCAGTCGGACGCTGTGTGATGGTGTGAAAACACACTCCTCCCATCGGTCAGCAGCGAATCCAGTGAAAACCGAATGATTGTTTCTGATAAATAAGTTCAATTATTCATCGATAATAAAAGTGATTGTTACAAGATAAAGCACATGTGACGTTTGTTCCTCCGGACCGAAGCCGTCTGCAGCTCCCTGTGTTACATTAGCGATGCATATTTCCCTCACAGCTGTTAAAACCATCAGTGCAAACCTGAACATCTGGCCGAGACGGGAAACACATTTATTGGGGACACATGACTGCATCGCACACCCCCAAGAAACCTCAACCACCCCCCGGAAACACAGCTGTCAGGTTAATGGTTCCCAGGTGAAAGGTTCCCCCTCTCACTCTGTTTACCTGTGGTTCTCTATCGAAACCTTATTTTTAAGATTTTGTCGCTGCCATCGCAAAACAATGACTTCATTATAGAGCAACAGATGCAGATCCAGAACTCCTGGAGGAATAAACACCTGGAGACGCTTAACGACAGGAGGAGAGCTCAGAGATTAGTTTTTAACTTCTGGATTAAAAAAGGTGATTTCTCTTCACTCCTGTCGATCGGCCCAACTGCAGCAGTGATCCGGAGGTGTGGTTCTGTTCTGTAACGTCGACTGCTGACTGGAGCTCGAGGAGAAATGGGAGAGAGAAAACCAGAACCAGAGCCAGAGTCTCTGCTGAGGCCTGAGTTCAGTCAGAGGTCGACCTGAATTCAGAAAAACAAACACCTTCAGTGCTTTTAGCTGCTCGCTAGTTTGACATAACTACAAATACATCTTTAAATTGTTAAAAAAAAAAAAAAAATTAGCCTTCTGAATGTGAGATCTAACTGGCAAAAATGTAAAAAAAAATAGTATGTTTTTAGGTGTATTATTATATTTTAAAATATTTAAAAGGTTCTATTAGTAAAAAGAAAAAAGAATTTCTTACAAAAAAGGACCTTCAAAGGAGGAAAATGTCTCATTATCTTATTATTATTATCTCGTCTCTTTTTTGTGTCCTAGATTTTCTAAAAGTCAGAATTTAAAGCAGCTGTGAGAAAAGGAGCGATCTAAACAGCTGAGCAGAGTCGACACCCAATGAGGATATTTAAGAGTGAAACAGTCCTGTCAGTGTTTAGCGAGGTTTGTTGTGGCTCGTTGCCCCCGGTTACTGCTTGACCTCTCCATGACGACCTCATCTGACCCTGTTTTCTGGGTCAGAGAGAGCCTTCAACTCCCACAATCCAACATTCCTCGGGTACATTTCAAGGTCGCCTAACAACCAGACTGTAAACCATCTGTGTGCGACTGACGCAGGCAGATTCTCACCTGAAACTACAAAATGTCTCTTTGTCTTAAATCTGCAGAAACACACATTTAAAAGTCTCCACATGACATCCGTCACATTATTTAAACTATCTATAACTCTTTCAAGCCTGCTGTCATAATAAAATAACCACGCTGGCTTTTAAGAACTCTAGATGTCATTTACTCCCGTCAGACTTCGTCCTCCATGATGGAACAATCCTCGTCATCTCACGGCTCCAGTTCCTCCCTTTCAACTGCTTTTATCATTCACTCTGAGCACCATCGCTGCTCATCTCATGCACCATTACCAGTGCCGAGAGGACGTTTCCAAACGGCGAGCGTGCGCCGCCGCCCGTTACTGTCGATCACATTAAAACCGCAGCCGCCTCGCTCGTGTCCTCGTCCTTTTACTTTCCACTGCAGCTCTGACCGCCGTGACCACTGAGAAAACGCTTTATTTCATCACAGAGCTGCTCCATCGTACTCGACTGATACCTAAAAACCAAACCATCTGAGTTATATTCATTATATGTGGAAATTATAACGGGATGACCCAAGTGTTTCATATACCAGAGTACTGTCCGATAAAACGTACGGAAGAATCTAGAAAGATGAATAATATGACGGTGGTTTGGAGGATTAAAGTCCAAATCTGTTAATAAATGTTTAATGTCAAGAAGGTGGCGTTTGTCCCAGAAACATCTGCACAGGTACGAACACTTCTGGCTGCTTGATACTTCAAAATAAAAGGTAAAATATGTGCGAACTCTGCAATAAAACATTGAGTTGTGTACCGATGTTTCCCAAATCGAACTTTTATCAGAATGCCAGTTTGGTTTTCACTTCAGGTTTTGTTTTTCATTCCTGAATTGTATTTTTTTAAAAGCAAAAAAATGATTTTACTGGAGGTAAAACTTCTGAGAGAAGTCAGCACTCAGCAGAGATTCTGGTTTTGGTTCTGGTTCTCTTTCTCCTCTCTGTAACGTTCCCCTCCAGCTCCAGAAACACCTGACGATGGAGGTCAGCTCCGGATCACTGCTGCAGTCGGGCTGATCAACAGGAGTGAAGATAAATCTGCTTTGTAATCTCAGAAGTTCAAAAGTCATCTCTGAGCTCTCCTCCCGTCGGATCAGAACAGAACCCGATGAGACTCCAGGTGTTTGTTCCTCCAGAAGGTCCGGATCTGCCACAAACAGCCTTTGTTTTCATAAAAAAGAACCTGCCCACGGAAATGTCTGTTTCACGTTTAATACTCAAGTTTTGTTTTTAGGTTTCACACTCAGCTGAATTCTTTGAGTTTTTAATGACCAATGACCATTTTATGGTTTTCTTCCTGAATCTGTTTTGGTATCAACACCAGAGTTTCTGCAGACTTTGTCGATATACTACAGACTGGGAGGCTGTTAGAATTAGTAGTTTGTAGTTGTGACACAGGTTGAATCTCCTGCAGATGAACTGTGATGATTTCTTCCTACAGGGAGGGAAAAAATCTGTTTTAATTTCCCATTTAAAGCCGCGGGACAGATTAGCACCCATTTACATGCTCGTTCTGCCAGATATTCACTTCTCTTTTCCACTGACTTCCCTCTTTGTCTCTCTCTTTAAATCCAGTTTTTTTTTATTGGTGTGACAATAATATTCCACCTCGGCCAAAAACACAGAATGGATTCTTTGTCTCCCTCAGACGGCGGCAGATAAGACACCTGTCTGTCGCTCAGGAAGACGACGGGTTTCCACGCCGTGAATCAGTCGGATCTCGACGCCGCTGCCAGGAGAATTCGATTTCATGTGTTTGTTTCCAGATTGGAGCGAACGTCGAGGTCGTCAGCAGGTTTGACCATCAAACCGTCTCTCGCTCAGTTTCACCACCTAACTCACATTCTGCAGATTCAAAGAAACTGAATGGCGTAACTTCCAGACTCTGGTGAAAGTAGAAGTACTGATTGACAGCTGCTTTACTCCTGTAAAAGTAGAAGTACTGATTGACAGCTGCTTTACTCCTGTAAAAGTAGAAGTACTGATTGACAGCTGCTTTACTCCTGTAAAAGTAGAAGTACTGATTGACAGCTGCTTTACTTCTGTAAAAGTAGAAGTACTGATTGACAGCTTCTTTACTCCTGTAAAGTAATAGAGTACAGGCTCTGACTTGTACAAAGAGAGAAAGTAAGAAGAGATATCACCTTTCTCCTTCCATACCTGCTTCTTTCCTTTTTTAAAACCTGGCGCCTACATTACCCACAATCTAACTGAGCCACCAAGTGACATCACTGGAGACTACATACGACATTCAGCTTCCTCTGAGGCTTTTAAAGTGGATGATTGGTGGAGTTACCCTTTAATTTGTAAAGTAACTTGTTACTAAAGCTGTTGGATAAATGCAGCGATGTTAAAAAGTACAGTTCCTTTTGAGATGTAGTGGAGTAGAAGAAGAAAGTAACTACAACTACCTGCGTTACTTGAGTAAATGTACTTACATTTCTCCACAGATACAATGTTGTGTTTCTAGCTGTTTGTTGTGTTTCTGCTGTCATTTTTGTATGTCTTTATGAGGATATTTTAGTTTTTATATATAAGAAGAGCAGAAAGATGAACTTTAACACTTCACCTGTTGAATCTTGTTGTTTGTGAATGAGCAGCAGGACGTTCAGAGGAGACAAACCTCTGTACATCCGTCCAGTCGTCACGTCTCATCCTCCACACTCGACCTGTAAAGAGAGAGAAGCAGTTATACGAGCAACATATGGAGGCGACTGGTCTCAGTGTTGCTGCTGGCAGACGGCGAGGCCTCCGGCTGTCAGCGCCACACGCTCACCATTTACTTTGGCCGCTCGATGGCGGTGAATGTACATTATATGACTTTTACCACACAAGTTGCGCAGCCGGGACAATGATGTCAGCCGGCCCGTCCAGTCAACACCTCGGTACAGAGTGAGATACCAGTCTACAGTCTGGATTACCACCAAATACACTGATAATACTCACCCCTAAAATATTATTGTGCAACAGGAAGTTTAGATTGATGAATAAAAGCTTTGTCAGAGAGATAATCATAGAAATTTGAAAGGGTTTAAACAGAATTCAGTCAGTTATTGTGTGGGATACAATTGTAAACACATTAGAAGTATGCCGAATTAACTTTTAGCGGTTCTTAATTGCAGTGTATCTGTGGATATACAGTTAACTATCACTGGATGAGTTTGACACTGAAGAAAACCTAAAAACGTGTTTATTGTAAGGCAAGTTCTGCAGTTTTAAGGACAACGCATTCTAAGCAGATTTACAGACGTTTAATGGTTGTATGTGTGTATTTAATGACATGCTGGGAAAGTTTAAGCCAAATAGAATTCAGAAGAGTTTTATGTCTGTGTGTTCAGATTTATAACAGAAGGAGTGACATTTTTGTGCAAATTAATCCAAAATTAGTTAAATTCATCGCTAAAAACTTCAGTTAAAGTGCAGACTAATATTGATTGGACCTCAGATTCTCATGCGTTCATTCTCAGAGTTTTGAACTCACGCTGTGGTGAATAAAGACACCTACCGAACACAGGCCTCCTCTGCTGCTCCCTCAGGTGTGTATCAGCCTCAGGTGAGCTCCTCGCCCCCTTTTTAAAGACTCCGCCTCCTGTCTGACTTCCTGTTTGCCTCCCTTCCATGTGCATGTGATCAAACATCAGAGGATTCCTCTCTGATTCCTCTGATGCAGTTTACCAGACGGATCTCGATGCAGAATCTGATCTGTGTTCCCGACCTTCAGCCTCGCCTCGTTCCGGTCCTTCCACATTAACGACTCGCTGGAAACGTTGACAGAGTTGACCTGGAAACTCAGGACGCCGAATCTGTCTGTGATGAGTTTTTCATCTGAGAGCTGGTAGACGGGACGAAGACATCGAACACAAACACGACCTCAGAGCGTCTATAAAAGAGTTTTATTCAGGAAAAGACAAACTGTTCTCACCGGTTTATAAGCGGCGCCATCATTTTCCATCTTGAACCGTTTGCTGTAACGTGAGTAATCATACTGTGCCGAGTCGGGATGATGGTTTACTCATACTTTATTAGAAATCTAGACGTCCAGGAGTTTATATGACACAAACAAAACACAAATGCAAAACTAGAATACGAGAATGAATACAGAAGATGGAGGAAAAACACACAGAAAACTCAACTGTACGAGAGTGTAACTCTCGTACAGTTGAGAAGAATAAACTGATAATGTTGATGATGATTAAACACAAAGTGAAACAGAAACCAAGATATTAACAAACAAAACGAGCAGCAGAAACCTCGTTCATGCACTCGTTTATATTTTGGAAAAAGGTGACGATGAAAAGTTGTTTGTTTGTTGGTGTTCGTCTTCCCATGATGCTTTGCTGGCTCGCTATCAGAGCCTGCACGTTTATTAGCATGTTTATATATACACATGTTTACATTATATGGAGGTTTTCCATTATAAATAAAGACAGATACAGAATGTTCCAGACTGTTTGTTATGAGGCCATCGGGAGAGAAGTTATTTTATAAGTCGTTTCATTAATGGCTGTTCGTAAAGAGCTAAACTCGTTATTACAGGCCGATTAAAACAATAAACAGCAATTAAAGGAGTTAAAGTTTGTTGGCTTGGCAGCTTTCTTTTAATGTGGCGTTCAGGCTCCCGTGTTGCCTTCAGGTGCTGTTGGGAGTCGACGTGTTCACGTTTTCTGGCCCTGAAACAAAAACTCTGTAACTGAGACGTTCGGGTGTAAATCTGCTCTCGTGTGACTCCGGAGGGAAGTCGCCCGCCGACTCTTATGAGCTCCGAGGACGTGCTGTTCTGTGACCAGACGTCAGGACGTGTTTCACTGTTTCTACTCGGTGAGGTCACAGTGCCAGACGGTGTGGATCGGACCGGACCGGATCGGACTGTGAAGCATCAGAGTCAGTCTGTGAGGCCACACATTTGGTTTAACACCAAACATCAGTTTATCAGTTCTAGTTTCCTCACACTGTCAGAACTTTTGCTCTGGTTCAGAACCTTTGGATCGTTCGGCTCTTAAACAGAGATTCATGTGTGTTTGTCTTCACTCTGCTGTTTTATCTTCTGCTCACATCGACTCTGAGGGAACACACACGTCCTCTGAATCAGCCGTCAGATAAATCAGCCAGCGAGGAAACGTGCTGGCCAAGTCAGCGAGAGGGCGAGAGACTACAGCACAGAGCGCTCTCTCTCCAGAGTGTCAGCAGGAAACAACCGTTAATACAGAGAAATACAGAGGACAGTGAAGTACACACACACACACACACACACACACAGAGTTAGGATATGATATCATGCTGAGGATAAATAATCAACAAATTAATGAGTTCACTGTATCTGTGTGTGTGTGTGTGTGTGTGTGTCTGATGGAGATGAAATTATTCACAGATTCAATTTAAAATGCAGAAACAACGTCACATCAGTGCTGATGACAAAACTCACAGAGCATGTAGAAATGTCATCACACAGTCTCATCCAGAGCCGTCTGTCCTCAGGTGTCCTCAGGTGTCCTCAGGTGGACACCTGCGCTGGCCTCCGCCCTCACACGTCTTCAGGCTCGGTCATTAACCCTCAGCAGCTCGTCACCGCGCCTCGTTTTTTACGACTCTGAACTCTCTCCTGCTGCAGCTCACTGAGCTTCAGGCCGTGAGACTTTAAATGTTTACAGCTCAGCAATCAGACGGTTGAGCTGCGAGCTGCAGCCTCAGGTGGTCGGCAGCTGAGCAGGTGGTCGCAGGTCAAACGTCCACCGAGGACGTTCAGATGCTTCAACAGACGAGTTTCAGTCGTTTTACTGTTAAGATAATATAATAATTGTTGAATGAATCAGAGTTAAAGATTAAAATCTGTGAGACGTGTCAGAAGTTGTAAAACGTTTATGAGCTTGTTAAGAAGTAATTTATCTTTGTTCAAGAGACCAGAAGACGGATCAGAGTCCTCACAGTCTGTCCTCCAGGAGACAATCAGAGACTTCTGGTTAAAGTAGAAGTTCTGATCCAGCTTGTTTCCTCCAGTAAAGTAATAGATTACTCTGACATGTACTCAGAGAATCAGAGTAAAAAGTCTCCCTCTGAAGGACATTTGTGCTCAAAGCTAACTGAAGCTCACGTCATATTAATAGAATTCAAAGACTATTAAAGTTAAAGGTAGAATCAGTAGGATTTGTCCCAGCTGTTCCTGAACGCACCACAAAGACAGCTGATTGTTGAGTCTCATTCCCAGGACGTCAAACAGACACATGTTGGGTTGGTAAAGCGTCCCGAGCAGCAACAAAGAGAGAAAATCAGAAACTCTCTGCAGATACGAGACACTAACACGCCTTTTCTCCACATTCCAGTCTCCCTCTCTGTCTGTTTACGGATTCTTACGGCTTTGTCTCGTCTCGCTGCGTCTGCCGTGCGTGATGTGCTCTGATTGGTCCACATCAGTCTGGTGCATGAAGTAAAGAGGTTGAGTCAGTACGTGTATCTGAACTTCCACTGGAGGTCGGACTGTGTTGACCCTCACAGAGCTGCTAATGTGACTGTAGATTCACATTCTTCTTCTTTAAAAACAGATTAAAAACAGATTTTCTGCTCACTTGTTTAATTTATAATCAACAATCTAACAGATGCTTAATCTTAAATAACTGCACAGATGTTTTGTGTCTCTGTATTTCTTCAGACTTCAGAGAAGCGACACAAACAAAAGCACGCTAACATCAGCACAAAGTGAACCTGAGGACAAACGACAGGAGCTCCAGCGTCACTTTATTTTCTCTTTATCAAATTCAAAGCTTCACTTCCTACAAACAGAAGGCAGTAGTTCAGATGCGTCGTCTCGTCAGACGTACAAAGATTTATTTACAGACTTTAAATAAAAAAACAAAACGGACCAAACTGTCTCACATCGTATTTACATCGTTACCTTCAGTCAGCACAGATCTGCGTGTCTTCATACAGTTTCTACATGTGACAGTAAAAAACGAGCTGAGCTGAATATCTGATATCTGCAGCTGGTCCGGTCGCTGGTTCCCAACTGGTTCTGAAACTTAGATTCTGTCAGTCACAGTCTGATTTTGTTGATTTATAGTTTAAAGTTTTCTGTCTTTAAAACAAAAAACAGGTTGAAAACTTTAAATACTTCTTTATATTATTGTTTTATTCTGTGCCAGATGTTAGAAACTCGTCTTTAGCGCCGATACAATCAGTCAATTAAGTGATTACAAAGAAAAATGATCCTGTGATTTCATATTAAATTTGACTTTCTTAGAAAAAAAATATAATTTCTGCTGAAATGTACGAACTTACGACTTACGATTAGCATTTTTGTGTATTTTTCTCTCGTTTTATGAGCTGAACCAACAAACTAACTGAGCATGAAAACAACTTTACGTCACCAACATTTCCTCCTTTGTCTCAGACAGGAAGTAAATCTTTCTCCCGCTCAGTGAAGAATCACCAACCAGACCAGAATTATTAGAAGTATTTCTCATTATTGCCAAAACATTTTGTGCACAATCCTGTTTTTTTTTTAACTGGAGTAAAAACCAACATTTACCTTCATATCCAAACCTTTTTTTTCCTCTTTGCATTTCTTTAAACAAAAGTAACAAATCGATTCAGTATAAAAAAACAACAAAAACAAACTGTTCATATGACTTTCTTTCTTTTCTTTCATCAGACCCAGAGGAGGAGGAGCGGCAGCAGGATGAAGACGGAGAGACGAGCAAAGAAAGAAAATTCGTAGCGAGGAAGTGAGCAGACGTTCATCTTCAGGACTCTGTTCGGTTCTGTTCTGTGACACCTGGTTTCATCCGGCGGCTCAGTTTTGGATCTGCCTGTTAGATGGTCACAGTGACGGTAAACTCTCTTCTTTTACAAAAACAGCTCAGCGACGCGTTTCTGACACATTTATGATGATTACTCTTACTAAATCTCTCATTTCATCAAACTTTTTATCAACAAATACAAAATATTCCTTCAAATTGACGAATCTGTGAATGTTCAAACTCAAGTTTTCCTTCTCTGATTGTTTCTTTACCGTTTATAGTTTTTCACTTTGCTGGAATAATCTAGTGAACTCTTTATTAGTCTCTCCAACTACTTAGCATCGAACCCATGGATCCTACATTTCCCATAATGCAACTCAACAGCTTCTTTCGCTAAACCCTGTCTGATGAACGACTCCTGCAGAATAACCGCGATGACGTCACTGAAGGAGATCCGAAACACGAGCGGCAGAAACACAAAGATGAGAAGGAAAATCTGAAGCTTGTTTTGGTCAGAAGAAGAAACAGGAAGCGTTCAGAGTCGTCGGGCTCGGTTCAGATACACGAGGAACTGAAACTTCCTCCTGAGTATTTTCTGTACAATAAAATAAATCTGCAGACACGTTTCCATAAATATATTGAACATCAGGAGCTCATGAGAAGCTGAAGCCGGTTGGTCCACTGAACTGAACACGACAAGAAACAAGAATAAAAAACATTTTAAAAACTCGATGGGTCTGATTTGTTCTCATTATTCCACAAACTGATTTCTTTCTTTTTTTTATTCTTTTACGTTTTGTTGTCAAAAGGCAAAGAAATAAAAAATTATAAAAAGTGACAAAAAACAAACACAAATATCTACAGAGTCAACATTAATATTTACAACTATTAAATAATCCTCCGTTCAAAACAAGAACATGAATTTATTAAAAAAAACAAACACAGGAATAAATCTGACGGACGCGACAGGAAGTCAGATCTCAGATGGTCTGAAGTGGTTTCATGTGCTGGTAACAGAAGGAGGAAGTTTTAATTTGACATTAAACGTTTGCAGAATCAGATATTAGTGCTTCCAGTTTGTAACACACACGTTAATGTGCAGACGACCGTCACTGGATCATTCTGAGACTGAGGACAAGTTCAAATGTGAAGATTCTCAGGCAAGTTCTGCACACGAGGCAGATTCACGGACATTTCTCCAATATAAGCAGTCGATCTGACTCCCTGCAGCGGCCGTCAGTTCTGATATCGACATGATATTTTCTCTTTCTACACGTCGTCTATCGACCACAAACACAAATATACAAACACAAACTCCACAGAAACCACGAGGAGGAGAGAGGAGGACCAGCTGCAGCTGCACAGTCACAAACGCTGACTTCAGCTTCTGTTATTAAAGGGGAATTCTGGTTATTTTTAACCCTGGACTCCAGATTTACATGTTTTACAGTGAAAATGATTCATACTTATAAAAAGATTTGGATTCGGTCCAGTAGATCTCCTCAGCTGAACTCTGTGAGCGTCAAAGTCACGTCCTCAGAAAACTCGTTTTTATTTGAAATTTGATGTTCAGTAAAGTTTTCATCAGTTACAGCTTCAATTAAAGTTTCTTGACTGTAGTTATGTTCATTTGCGTATATTTTGGCAAATCAGCAGCGCTGAATCAGCTATTGGCTCTTCTGGTTTGCAGTGCAGCCACGATCGTACAGCCGACTGTCTCTGGATTACTTTAATGCCACAGTAAACTTAAAAATGTGAAGATTCTCAGGCAGGTTCTGCAGTTTTAAAGAGCTTCTTTTTAATTAATCAGATCTTTTTTGGAACCAGAAACACAAGTCTTGTCTTCCTGCAGCTACTTGCCTCTCGTGAGATTTCAGAGAGTGACTTCACCTTTCTGGTCTCTGCAGGAATCATTTAATGCTGTGAGGATAACGACCTCGACCAAGCACTTTCTGTGGATGTAACTTTGGCGGCCGCGGCTGCCGGCTGAGGCGATCTACTGGACTGATTCCAGAACTCTCGGCTCTCTCAACAACTCTGAAACTCAGAGTAAACTTTGGAATGCGAGTTGCCGAGTTGACGCCACATGCTGCTAACACATGGCGTGAGACAGTCATGTACTGTACAGTCATTGTCACGTTTTGCTCTGTCTTGTCACTGAAACAACTCATTTTTGGCGTCTATGTTGCATCCACATTCGGACACGACGCACATTAACACATTGAAGTCAGAAGAACGACTTCTTAACTCAGCACGTGGATGAAGAATCAATGCCGACGCTAAAACACGAACGTGTAGAGTCCAGGTTAAAAAGTAAAGAATGTCCCTTTAATAAAACTTGTTGTTAAAGAAAGATTCACTCTGAAATGCAGAAAGTGCAGAAATATATTGATCCTGATACCCTGAAATGTTTCCCTCTCAACTTTAACTGTGCGGCCCGGCAGCGCCACCTGTGGGCCGGGCCGGTTCCAACATGCTGGAACAAAGAATCCAGGCCGGGTTCTTCCCGCCTCGACGCCTCATTCAAACTGTACATTTTCACAATTAAATATTAAAAGGCAGCACTGTTTCTAAGTGCAGTGTGCTGCTGCGTCTGCATCCGACTCAGATTAGAAATCTATTGGTATATATTAGGACATGATGTTCTACAGAGGGAGGAGCCTGCTGACAGTAACAGGAAGAGCTCGTCGGATCAGATCTGACGGTTCACGGAGGTTTTCCAGGAAGAGGAGACGTGTTTTCATTACCTGACGTCAAGAGTTTTGTCTTTAGACTCCTTCTGATTGGCTGATGAAATATTCTGCTGTCCGTTGGCGGGCGGGTAAAGGTTGCCTGGGAGACGATGGTGAGGAGGACGACGGAGAGGAGGAGGAGGCGGAGGGGTGGTGGTGGTGGCGCCCTCGTAGCGAGGTGTGGTTGCCGTGGTGATGGTGGGGGTTGTGGTGCGAGGAGGGGGGAGGCGGAGGGGGGTCGCGGAGAGACGGCGGGACGGCGGAGGACTTGATGGGGACGATGCGCGTGTCCATGACCTCACAGTCGACCTGCATCATCATCTCGTAACCCTGAGAGGAGTTATAGAGGCTCTCTGAGGAGGAGAGGAGAGGGGAGGAGAGGAGAGGAGGAGAGGAGAGGAGAGGAGAGGAGAGGAGAGGAGAGGAGAGGAGAGGAGGAGAGGAGGAGAGGAGAGGAGAGGAGAGGAGAGGAGAGGAGGAGAGGAGGAGAGGAGAGGAGAGGAGGAGAGGAGGAGAGGAGAGGAGGAGGAGGAGGAGAGGAGGGGAGAGGAGAGGAGAGGAGAGGAGAGGAGAGGAGAGGAGGAGAGGAGGAGAGAAGAGAAGAGAGGAGAGGAGGGGAGGAGAGAAGAGAGGAGAGGAGGGGAGGAGAGAAGGGGAGAAGAGAGGAGAGGAGAGGAGAGGAGAGGAGAGGGGGAGAGAAGGAGAGGAGAAGAGGGGAGGAGAGGAGGAGGGGAGAGAAGAGGAGAGGAGAGGAGAGGAGAGGAGGAGAGGAGAGAGGAGAGTGGAGGAGGAGGGGAGAGCATGGTGTTAGATTTTGGATATGTTTACATGTTGATTACATCATTTTGTCTTTTCCTGAACTCATCACAGCTCGACTTCCTGCTCAACATGTTACATAATCTCTCATAACGACAGCGTCACGTTCAGACGGACTCACCGTTCACAGACATGGCCGGCATCACCAGAGACATTTTGGGTCTGCTGGTTTTATTGTGGCTGATGGCCGGTAACAGCAGGTGATCCTGCAGAGACACACAGGAAACAGGTGTTATTACTGTTATTCAAAGTCAAGGTCAGCTCAGCTTCTGTTCGTCTTCACTGACATGAACCTAAAGGAAACAAACAGCTGTGTTTCATTTGTATGAAATCCTTCAAACAAATGTGGAAACATGTGTGTCAATAAATTCTCCCTGAATCGACAACATGTGACACCAGCGACGGCCACAACTTTCTCAAAACCACCAGAGGGAAGAACAGAAGACTGAAACCGTCCGGGAGGTTCAGTCAGTGTCAACATGTTCTGAGCTGTCGTACCCGTCTGAAGGAGACCACGTAGAACGTGTCCTCTCGGCGGTCGATGGCGTCCAGGAAGTCGCTGTAGGTGACCTCAGGACCAGGAAGCACCTGCAGCTGACTGCAAACGCAAACACACAGACACAGACACAGACACAGACACACACACACGTTGACGGTCATTATTCAGGTTTACTATGAGACTGACACAGTTCTCATGTTGTTATTCGAGTTTCTACTTTTGTGAAGTTCACTTAGTTTAGTCCACATCAGCTCAATATTTACTTGTCTTTAAAGCTGAATCAGTTAAGTGGTGATGGAAGAAGGATTTATAATCCTTAAAAAGTACCAAAACTATGATTTCTAATTACTCCACTGTGTTTAAATCCTGCTAAAGTCAAAGTATCATCAGCTAAACTAAATATTAAAGGTGCTACGTAATGGTAGAGCTGCATTTTATGGTCCAAAACATCCAGCTGACAGAAACACGCCGGTGTTGTTTCGAGTTTCAGAACAGTTTGCATTTCTCTTGAAACGTGGACTGAAAGTTATCTTATTATAGGAGGAATTGAAGAGCATCATTATAAATAAATAATCAAAGTGAATGTAAGTGTTGTAGGTTATTGTTGCTGTTAGCCGAACCTTTCTAAGGAGCGGTGAGTCTGGATCGGAAGATATCTGGAGAAGTTCGTCTTCCTCAGCTGAGCTTTCTGTGAGACAAAGAGACAGAAACACGATTAATATGAACTGTAATGATCCACGTTCAGACAGTACGGATAAAAACATAACAGGAGAGGATGAGGAGAAGTGAAGACGACGGTGTCAAACTGAACCTGAGCGATTTTGGCCTTCTTGGCGATCTTCGGTTTTCCTCCAGACTTCTTCCTGTCGATCTGGTGTCGGCGGACCCAGCCTCTGAGCTCGTCAGCCAGCCTGAGAAACACGACGGAGACGTGAACACACGTGGAGAAAACATTCAACTGAGACTGAATAAATCAGAGAGGAAGAGGGATTAAGGAAATAAGGATAGATGTAAAGAAAGAAGAAGAAGGTGTGAACGTTGTGTCCTTCAGTTCACTTTGATATTTGACCTTTAAGCCCAGATTCATGTGTTGATATAGAGTTGATATAAACAGGTGGAGGAGGACGAGGAGGAGATGAAGAGACACAGACAGGATGAACAAACACCGGCTGGCTTTAAAAAGGAGGATCTGAAGAGTCTGACCGACCTGAGAGACTCGGAGCGGTTGAACTGTCTGCAGTCTGAGGAGGTGAAGTACCGATCGATGTCCTGCAGCACCAAGTCCTTCATGTCACTGAACACGTCGCTCAGGTTCCTACAAACACATCGAAGGTTATTAAAGCTGTTTTAGTTAGTTAGACGAGTCTGTTCCTCTGTTGGTTGTAGAACAGAGAACTCGATGGTGAATCATGAACACGGGGAGATTTACTGTTAATATAACTAGACTTCAACATGTGATGTTGTTCAGTTTCGTCACACTGACCTGAAGGGATAGGACTCCGGAGCGTCGTCTCCTCCCTCCTCCTCCGTCTCCGTCCTGTCCTCCACTCTGCTGGCAGGCGGAGCAGCCTCCGCCTCCCGCCGCTGCTGGTGTTGTTGTTGTTGTTGTTCGATCTCCAGCAGACGCCGGCCCGTATACGACACCACGCTGTCCTGCAGGCCCGACAGCTTCCTGTCTGTGATGCTGCAGGAAAGAAGAAGAAGACGGAGCTCAAACTTCTGGGACCCTAAATGTAGTTTGTTCACGTCAGGAGACACGTCTGTGCATTGAAGTCTGACATTCTGAAGTGTCAGACAGCCTGTTTTTCATGAATAGTTCAAATTATTGGCATCAATATTTCCTCTTCTGAACATTAGGGGGCATCTGTGGTCCTTCTTGTCCTGCACTGTTGGCACGAGTCTCCAGCTTTTTGTCATACTGAACATTTTGAATCAGCGAGAGAGAGAAATTACTGTGATTGGCTGTGCAGCTCAGCAAATCAGTGCACAGAAAAAGAAAAAGGGGAAAACCTCTCGAGTTTGCTGCTGTAGTATCTGTGAGTTTCTCCTCATTGTGTCCTCCACCTCTTCAGTCATTTACAACTTCTTAATCAGACATGTTCTTGATTAGAAGTTGTTATATTAGTGAAGAGGTGTCCAGAAACACTGTTGTGTCAGAACAAAGGTCTGTGTGTGTGCAGACTGTCACCACCTGCTGGTGTGGAGAGTTATTTCCTCTCAGAGAAAAAGGGATTTTCTAAAACCAGAGGCGTCGTTTAAAAACACCTGAAGACGTTCACTGAAACCTTCATTTCTCAGATAGAAGCTTAAAAACCACTTGAGAACTTTAGACTTTAATTAGAATTTGCATTTCTTCAGGACCACGTCGTCCAGATGAGAAGATGAATGAATGAAGAGTGTAATGATGCTTCATGAAAGTGTGCAGGTCACCTGACGGGTCCGAAGCTGAAGGTCATGAACAGCAGGACGGCCATGACACACACGGCTCTCTTGTTGCTCGCCGAGTCGCTGCCCTGAAAGACACGAAAGGGAAACTTCAGCTGCTCGTACACGACACGCTGGATTCATCATCAGGTTTTACAGGTTTAACGTCGCTCTCTCTCCACATCGAGATATTTCCTCCTGTTTCAACCTGTTGTTGTTAATCAAGCTGCTGCTGTACTTTGAACTCGTCTGTGTGTCTGCAGGGAAATCAGGATTCTTCCTTTAATCACAGCTCAGAGTGAGAAGGTGTGAATATGTTCCTTTCTCCTTTATTTATCTTTACTGATTCAGCTTCTGTGAAATACAAAAGTAGATGAAGAGTCATATTCCCTCTCCAGTCCCTCACCTCTTTCCCAGCCAGTCTCTCCCTCAGTGCCTGGTTCTCCCTCCTGAGACGCTCGTTCTCCTGCTGGGCCTCCCTGAGCTGGGCCTCCAGGTTCTGCAGGTACTCCTTCTTCTTCTTCCTCGACTGGCAGGCCGACTCCCGGTTCTTTATCATCCTCTGCTGCCGCTTCAGCACCTTCATCTGCACCAGGAGGGGAGGAGGGGAGAAAAGGGGGACAAGAGTTTGGGGATTCGAGTTCGACAGGTGTGTGATGTAATCCAGCTACCTGAAGGTAACAGGTGCCCTCAGGGTGTGTTATTCTACCACAGTCATTATATAAGGAGGTGTGTGTTCGGTCTGAAGTCACCAAACCGGCCCAACCGATTCACATGTACCTGAACGCACCGCTGTGCTTCTGATGAAATAACAGAATATACGTGAATATACGTTTTCTCACATATTTTTCATTCCTCAGTGATTATGACCATCAGGAGCTATAAATCTTACTGTAAGAGCTCAGCGACAAGTAAGCAAGACTTAATCCAAAAACAAGTTCTGAGACACAAGACTAGAATGTTAGTGGAACATCCCTTTAATGTTTAATGACTTCCAGCTGATTAATTAATCCTTCAGTGAGGCTGATTATAAATTCTTCATGTTTATTTTCTGGTTTCTGGTTGCGTGTGTGTGAGCACTACTCACATCGATGTCGTTGGAGCTGTTGCCGGGTAGCGTCGGTGTCGCCGGGACGATGGGTTTGCTGGCGGGCGGCGCTGTGGGCCCGGAGCAGTGCTGAGGGATGCCGGGAGAGACGGGCTCCATTTTGACGATGGCAGGAGCAGAACCGAGGCAGACGGACTGAGACAAGACGACTGGAGCAGAAAACACAGGATGGTTAAAAACTACCTGACAACATGATGATAAAGGTGTGTGTGTGTGTGTGTGTGTGTGTGTTTCAGCTCTTACCGGGTCTGCTCTGGTCCATGGGGGGGAGGCCCTGCAGGATGAGGGTCTTGGCCGGTGCGGGGGTCTGTGGGACGGGGAGGGTGGTGACACACACCGGTCGGGGCTGGATGGGGGGCTTGGTGCTCAGGATGGAGGTGGCCTTCAAGGTGGCTGAACTCGGCAGAACTGAAGGAGAGAAGATAAACAGACTTTAATAACAGTTAAAGAAAATCAACTTTTATTCAATCATTTATTACAGTTCAGACTAAAAGTCTGAGTCAGATCCACTTTGTAGAAACACGGCAGCACTTTCAGACACTCCAGCCGTCGGCACATGATTCAGGCTCAGACCTCAGAATTTGTTATTCAAATACAAGTTTACAGATGATCAGCTCTCCTTAGCACATACACACTCTCAACTTCAAACCAAATCATTTGCATGAGCACAAAGACAGAAACGGTGTTTCGGAGGCGCTGCTGTCGTCCACACAGCTGTTGATCCAGCTGCAGACGTGAGAATCTAAACACGTATTTCTGCTGAACCAAATCTAAGCTACTTGTATTCTACTTATTTCTTTTCCTTTTATGCTACTTTATACATATATTTGACTTCAATTCAGAGAGAAATATTGTACTTTTTTATTCCTTCTCTCCTTTAACCTCTTAATGAACGCCCCCATTTTAAGGTTCTTTTTCCTAAACGACATACCAAAATTAAAAGCATGACAGCTCCCACATAGTTTGAGACTCAGAGATGAGTCTGGTACCATTGGAAAGGTAACACCCTCAAGCTTTTTCAAATGTCAATAAACTGACTAAGATACAAGGGTTCAGGTATGTCTATGGAGACAGCAGACACAATTAGGCCATAGCCACAGGTCTCAGCTTGCTACACTCAAAATTTGAAGTCAAAAGACTAAAAAATTGATTTTTCACATTTTTTTTTCTGAAGGCATGTCTGTGCGTTTTGCTTGGGTCCTTTCTTTCCAAGAGCGCCTACTGAGATTCAAAGGCTTATAACTTAGAGAACTCCTTTACCTAGAAACATAATCTTGGTCTCAAATGAAAGCTAAGACCCTGGGGTTTCTTGCTTGTTTGACACTTGTAGCTAGTTTTGGGTAAAATGACATGGATATTCCCATTCTATGGACTCTTGGCGAACTATGAAAAAAAAATTGTGGCATGACGTGTAGCTGTGGAAAAAGGGAACACTCCGAAGGTATGTACAGTAGGCATTCTTGCTTCTTGCTGTAGAGGGCTCTTTCTAATGTTGTGTCATGGTGAGTTTAGAAGGCTATTACATGGTCTGGAAATAACTTTTTTCCTTTGTATTTGGGTTTAAAATAATCACGACAGTCTCAGCTTTCCAACAGTGAGTATATACTGTTAAGATCTGATGCTTAAAACTATTAGCAAAAAAACAATTAGTTTTTACGAAGGGTGTTCGTTTAGTGAAGAGTGTTCCTATGTTGGAAAGGTGTTCCTTAAGGGGTTAATGTTCTATAGAGATGCACAGATCGACCAGGAGTCGGCCGGTGTGTTGTTTTTCAGAGCTGAGGTTGAGATGCTCTACGGAGGACAAGCCCGCATTTGTGTTTGAAAAGACAATCACTTCTCTTTAGGGTTTTTCGGGAATTAGGGCAGAACTGTAATATTGTGTGCATGTTAAAATAGCCACACAGCTAATGCCAAGAAAGCATTAAAGCTTCTGCCGTCTGATGAACCGTCAGCTGAACACAATCAACACAAACACCAGCAGCATCTTTGAACCTGCTGCCACATTCAGACAGACTCTGTGGTGTCACCGACCTGCAGCCTGCGTCTGTAGTCCACCGATCACTGCTGGGATCTGTGTCGTCAACGGCGTCTGTAGCTGCGTCTGACCTGGAGGTACGGCTGTTGTTGCCACGGTGACCTCCATGGCGCCCAGTGGAGGAGAGAGCACGTCTCCGTACATGTAGGGAGGAGTTGGAGGGTTTTCACCTTTAACTGTGATCTGGACAAGAGAGAAGAAGACAGAAGGTTTTACAGCTTCAGCTTGAACATCCATCATTTTTCCAGCGATTTCACATTAAAAGCATCACTTCCTTCTCTTTTACAGCTGGGCTTTTAATGTGAAAAACATCAGGATGTAGCTTTGCATCAATGAGGAGAACGGCAACCAAGAAACAACTTAAGTTGATTTGATATCTTATGATTATACAGCATTTGTACAATCGACGAGACAGGACACGAACCTTCATTCATGTTTTTACTGGATCTAAAGTCTTAAACACACCTGTGGTTCTGGTGATGCTGCAGAGCAGTCGGACCCGAGTGACGACGCAGGTGAGGGAGGTTCTGCTTTCACCTGGAACACTGAACACACAAACAGACCGATGACTAACGTACATGTATTAGTTTCTGTTGGACTGAGTTTAAAACCAAAGTGGAGAACTTACACATCTCGACTGGTAACGGCTGAGTGATGGTCATTTCATTCTTTATCACAGGAGCTTCACCTTCAGAGAGACGAGACACAGAAAGACATGAAGCGTTCCTCAAAGCTCAATAACAATAATAATGATAATAACTTACTTATATGACGAGCATTTAACTGTCTGCTGGAGGAGAAAACGTCTACAGGGTTTGACTTATGACAGGCATGTCCAAACTATTCCACAAAGGGCCGTGTGGCTGCAGGTTTTCTTTTCAACCAAGCAGCAGCACACCTGACCTGACTCATTTACTCAGGTGATCTCAGTCTTCATAAAGTTGATTAGTCAAACTGTGTGCTCTTGACTGGCTGGAACAAAAACCTGCAGCCACACGGCCCTTTGTGGAATAGTTTGGACATGCCTGACTTAGGAGGGAGACTTTTCTAGGGCTTTCTAGTTTCTTCTTCTTATTATTATTATCATATCTTTGTGCAGAAAGTTAGACAAGCGGGAGCAGATAACAAATAATCAACTCCCCAAAAGCTTCACGACAAAACTCAGTCCACTCGATATCGACTACAACAGACGGAGGCTGAAACGAGGCGGATAGTTCTGGAATTTTCCACAGAAAAGACAAAATTCTGTGGGAGATAAACTTCCTCACTACCAGCTGCAAGAAGGGAAAATAAAACAATAAATCAGAGAGTACGAGATAAAACGTGGCTGTGAGATGCTTCAGAAAGGCTGCTGGGATCACGTTCACGAAAAAAGCCCACATGAATTTAGCCGCACATGAAATGTTTTTCTCTGAAGTTGGACAGAAACAATCTGCTGATATTGGCCCGACATAAAACCTTTGATTTCACAGGAAAAGATACTTGGAGTATTATATAATTCTAAAAACTGTAAAACATCCTGCCTCTGTCACACATCTTTGTAAGAGTGTTTGAAAAACAAAATTTGAGGGATTACAGTGAAACAGGTGAGTTCATCAGCTGATGTTTCTGTCGGAGTCCGCCACAAAGTTCTAGTTTTCTCCCCCGGAGTTTATCTTTAACAGGTGAATTCATAAAAATACAAAATACAAAAGTTAAGTCCCAAAAGGCCTCGAGTTATCTCTGCTGGCAACACGTGCAGTAAGAACAATGTAGAGCAGCAGCAGAAGAGAAAAATCTTAGTACATTTTACTTTTATACTCTTCAGTCACAGTGTGAGAAAGACTTTAACAACCTGGAGACAGTTTAGTGAAATATTTTAGACGTGAAGACAAAGCCAACACAGATTTATCATGAAGACGGAGCAACCTTGAAATCTGGAAGGACGTTAATTTATGCATCTGTCTTTTTTAAAAGGATCAGTCTGGTGTACAAACCAAACAGTGACTGCATTGATAGGAATGCAAATATTAAGCAATTAATAGATTTGTGATTAATCATTAACATCCTGTGTATCAACTAACAACTGTTGTTAGTATCCTGCTGCCTCAAAATACTCACTACAGCACCAAATGTGGACTAATCTAAACTGGAAAAAGTCCCAAACAAATGCTCTATTTCCTCCTTCACAACCAGCAGATCTGTGAGGTGTTTTTACAGATTAACGTCTTCAGGAGGAACCGACGGGCTTCCAGCTGAGAGCCACAGACAGGAAGTCAGACGGTATTAAGAGACGGACCAACATGTTGTTGGTTTCACAGTGAGGAAAACAGAAAATAACACCTGCTTTATCAAACATGATCTATCTGGAAACAGAAGTATATTTGTAAAATGTCCGTCTGCTTTCTGTCTGATTCTCAGTCCGTCTTGTAAAAATCTCCCAAAACATCCCGCCCACAGTTCTCCAGCGGCCTGACGATGAGACGTCTCGTGTTTCAGAGACGACTGAGGCGTGAAAACAAAAACGCTGACCGAAGGTGGTTTAAGGTTCCAGGTGAGCGCCCACGGTCGGCCGGTCTGTACCTGTGAGGAGGTTGTCGTCCAGGTGTCTCCATGGCGACGTGGGGTTGTCAGGATCGAGGGTGAGGACGAGGTCGTTGTCAAACTGCGGGAGGTTGGCAGAGGAAGGAAAAAATTAGGCCAAACGTCAACTGCTGGATTAGTCAGTATGTCAACCTGAAAGAGTGTGTGTGTGTGTGTGTGTGTGTGTGTGTGTGTGTGTGTGTGTGTGACTCAGTGAACTGACACACAATCAGCCTGATTATCTTCTGAACCGTCATCTGAACTCACTGAGGGTCTAAAGATCTGATTTATGCTGCAGACAGCACGATGTGCAGCTTCAGGATACGACTTTAGGATGAAAACCTCTCAGCACCGTGAGCTGTGTGTACACTGTGTGTACTGTGTGTACACTGTGTGAACTGTGTGTACTGTGTGTACACTGTGTGAGTGTGTGCATCAGTTTCACTCTCGGGCCTGAACAGAAACCGGATCTGAGCAGTGATTGACTGGTTTTGTCTCCTCACCGGTGGTTCGTATTTCAGCCCCCGGCTGAAGTCTCCGTCCTCGCCCTCCTCCATGCTCTCACACTGGTACAGGCAGGCATCTGTGGACACGGACAGCATTCAAACACACCAGATGTGAGCAGACGAAGAGAAGACGCGACAACACAGAACACGTCATCCTCCAGAGGGGAAAAACACTCAAATGTGTGTCTGATTTGAAAAGCTAATCTGAGAATACGAGGGGTAAAGATCAACAGAACTTTGGTTTTACATCCTGACAACTTTTAACATTTTCACAATTTAAAACGCCTACGTGTTAACAACTGTGATATATCTGCCTTATCTGTCTTTAGCTGTAGTTCCATTTTTGAGACGTGAGAGAAAAATAAAGAAGCTGTTGGACGGCAACTATGTCACTTTTAATATTTTCTCACTGAAGACTCATTTGTGCTCCCTAACAAAAAGAAACACCTCCTTCAAACGATAAAACCGTCACTGCCCACAGGCTTCCATACGTCCTTCATGTTATTGTTGAACAAAATAACCATTAGAGGTTGTTCAGGGTCACATCGGTCTCACTAGGACCTCCACTTTTCCTTCGCCACCGTCCGATCTCCTCCAAACTGTTCTGCAGTTTATCGCTCGAAAGCTGAACTCGCCCCCAGAAAATATGAGTGCATTTTATAACAGTCATCAGTATTATTAGTTATTCTCTGTCACTTTGCCACACAAAACACCTTTAACCTCACACGTGAGAACAACATGAACAACCAACATGAGTATATATTGAGGGAGGAGAGTGAGATATGTTGCTTTGTGTCTTCGATCACAACAACGCTTCATTTTGGTTCAATGTTGACGTTGCACTTGGCCATATTGGAATTTCAGTAATATTTGGACTACTTGTGCAGCCGGTCTTTAAAGAACAGAACACATCATCATAATGCCACATAGACAGGCATATTCCAACAATGTGGTAGTCGATGGAATGAACTTCTTTCTATGCCTCATTTCACGGAAGCCAACAGACTGGTTCTACCACGACTCAGTCCGCCGTCAATTCTCCCATCATGCCTTGCCTGACTTGATGGTGTTGCTGTGAGAAAAACACGAGTCTGGACTTTGAGACTGACACAAACACTGAGGCCACATCCTGTCAGAGAGAGCAGGTGTGAACCGAGGCGCTCCACATGATATTTAATGTGCAATAAATGAAGATTATCACATTTTATAAGTCTGCAGATTGATGAGAAGTGAAGATCTGACACAAATAATAAGAAAATACAACGATTCAGTTTGCAATGATGTAGAAACAGACAGTGAGGAGCTGCAGGTAACGAGTTATTTGATAAGAACAGAGCAGGTTGTGTAACTGTTCCTTTTAATTACCTTCAGTTCTCTGGTTGTAAAAGTCTATTGTCTTTTTTTACGTCTTGGTTTTAGCAGCTCGAGCTGTTACGATGACCCAGTTCTCCCACGGGAGTCATTTAAGTTCCATCTAATCTAATCTATCTGGGTTTATTGCCCGACTGCTCAATGCCAACAACATCAGGGCAGCGGAGCAGGACAGTAGAAACACCGAGACCACACTGTAAAAAATACAGCTGGAGTTGGTTGAGTTGGAGCTCATCTTGAATTATTGTGAATCACACTGCAACAAGTTTTTCAGATTGTTTTCATTCTGGATTCAGCTGCTGGTATTTATCCAGATCAATCAATTTATTTATTCTTTCATTTAGTCACAATTAAAACAGATTCAGGATGTTTCATCTGAACCTCAACATGACAGTTTACAGTCATTAAAGAGGGTTTCACTCAGGCCAGATTAAAGAAAACAAACTCACTTTCTACGGAGCAAATTGTCACAACATGTTGGGTTTATTTTCTTTTTGGGAGATCCTTTATTGCTTTGCTTGAGAAGAGGGTTTACTCTGGGCAGATTTGAGAAACCAAATTTTGCAAACTGAATCATTATCTTTTGTTAGAAAATCGTAAGTGAGTGAAAAGGAGCAAATTGTCCCAACATCACGGTGTCGGAGGTGTTGGGTTTATTTTCTTTTTTCAGAGATCTTTTATTGTTTTGGTTGAGAAGAAGGTATAAATAAACAAACAAACAAACAAACAAACAAACAAACAGATGTTTTCAGAGGTGAGGAAAAAGGAGGAAAGTCATGAAAAGTTTCTGGCAGTTTTGCAGAAAAACGACCGAAACGATTACATTAACAGTCCGAAATGAATTTGCTTTAATAATCAAGAAATTAATGTATCATCCGACTACTTGATTATCATTAGATTTGATGCTTTAATCTGAGTCCAGTGTGAATAAACAGCCTAATATCGGCCTATCACAGATATATCGGTGCGGAAAATGATGCTTGGGGTGATTTATGATTATAAAATTTAGGGGGAAATTTCCTGTTACAGTTCATTGATGTCAGAAGATAATTCCCATCACATAATATCAATATTCAGACAGAAAACAATCCACTTAAATCACCATTTTACAGTCTGACAGCATAAAAACAAGCAACATCAGGCCTCACATCAACACATCTGTGTGTGTTTCAGAGTTTAAGTGTGTGAACTGTGACACACACACAACCAACCACACAATTATTGATCCAAACCTTTTAGATTTATAGCACCACAAGGACTAAAACTGGTCTAACTGCTTAGTTTTCTAAGCTACATCCCTGTTTAACGCCTTGCTCACCTGCCGGGTCATGATGGGGATTTAACAGGAGAAGCAGCAACAACAACACGACTTTAAATGAGACTGAAGCGAAAGAAGGAGCCGGAGCGGCGGTGTGAACGTGTTGTCACGCTTCCACCCACCGTGATAAAGACAATCTGTCATATCCGGGTCTGCTGACTGAGGAAGCACACACTCCTGCACACTGTAACCGCGTGTAACACCGCTCAGCAGCTTCTTTAACGACTACAAACCACCAGTGTGGAACATAAACATGTCGCAGAGGGGAGAAATTAACCGTTAGTGATTCTAACGGCCCAGATTCGCCTCGCCCGGCCGGGGGAGGTGGGGGAGGCTGCCGCTGCTGCCTTCAGGGGCATCCGCACGCCTTCTTATCAAGCTAGCATGCGTGTCGTTGAAATGTGTGTTTATTTTTCCACCACAGAGGCTTTAAAGGTTCACTCACCCCAGTCTTCGCTCGTCAGGAGGTTATCAGCGAAGAAACGAGTGTCCAAATCAGAGAGTAAATCCGTACTCATAGCCACAAAGGCGGTGTGTTCGAGATCAGGGGGGCTGCAGGCAGATAGCGACGTGATAACAGCTAGCTAAACAAACACAGGCGGAACACGGCGGCTAGCTTTAGCATTAAGGTACCTGGGTCATACTGGGCTTCGGTACTATGTTTAATTAAATGTAATGCGCTATTTCCTCCGTCGGAAAAGTGATATCTGTATTCAGTTTGTGTCTCCTCCGGACGAGCTATCGATTCCTCCCGTTGCTTCGCATATGACAGACGAGGAAACGCATATTCCCGGACAATTACCGCCCACTTCGAACAGAGCAGCCAATAACAGCGGAGAACGGCGTGACTGACGTCTCGATGATCCAATAGGAGGACTCAGGGAGTGCGATTGGGGGTACGAGCCAGCCAACCGTTGGGGGCGATGCAGGGAGAGGGTTTAAAGGTGATTTGGCCCAATCGAAAGAGCGCATTTTGATGGACAGGAAGACACAACCAATAAGCACCAGAGAATCCCGGGTCCGAGCGTAATTGACATGCGCATTAGCCAATCAGAGCTTATCAGAGCAAAAATAAACAGTTGATGTGAAAAATACGTCCAGTCCAGAATTTCATAAACAACACCGCGTTTCATGAGTTTAGACGAGAAATGAAAACAAAGTGGTTTACAGAAAAACACCGGCACACCTTGTAGGGTGTTAAATCAAACCTTCCTGGCGTCGGGACTGTTATTTTTCATCTTTAATGCCCGGGTGGAGTTATTACATAACTCCAGTGAGGGGCGTGTGAGGACAGGCTGGACCAGACCCAGCAGCTGAGCCGCTGGTTCTGGTGCTGGAGTCTGTTTTAAATCTATTAAACATCACTGCAGGATGATGGAGCAGGTGTGGTGGAGTACAGAGTGAATATTTGATTAGCTGAGCAGAGTCCTGCAGGTTTTTGGTCTTCTGCCTAAAAGCAGATGTGATACAGAAGATAGAAATCATCTGATCCACTTCAACTGTCTCATTAGCAGAACTCAGGAAAGCACAGGAGTGTATTTTCACAACATGTTGGATAATTCTAACACAGTTAAAGTCTCCAAACCTAAATTAGCCGGCTAAACTACTTGTTGTCTGTGTGAGACAAACAAAGGTATATTTGTTGTTCCTGTAGGATTTAATATCTACTGCAGTGATCTACTCTGGTGTATTAAAGGGAAAAACTTTTTAAATAACAATAATTATATGATCTGTATGTTCTTGCAATTGTCTTTAACAACTGTCTAATTAAGAATTAGTGCTGAATGTGTGTCAGCAAATAAAACAACTAACAATTACATCATCTAGGAGGCAGTGTATCAGCAATGTGACCGCTAATTGCTGCTAGCTACTGGGAGCTAGTTAGCAGTCACTTTTTGAGGCTAGTGGCCAAACTGTAATTACATCATGACGTGATGCACTGCAGCTCAAAAAGATTTCTTCCCATAACCTTACATTATGAAATAAGTGGCTGTAAAACAGTGGATACTGCAACTACTATTCACTGCCATAATTTGAGCTATTTCGTCCTGCAATGTTTGAAAAGTCTAGAAGAACTGCACAATTAAATTATTTCATCCCCACTCAAGTTAGCCGGGTGCTAAACAGGAAGTTAGCCAACTCGATCGGTTGAAGTGCCCACGCTCTACGGAACAGGACTTGAGCAATTTTTGGCTTCAAAATGCCACTGAGGACCTTAAAGTCCTTGGTTAGCTCATCTAGCGGTGCAGCTAGTGGCCTGGACTGAGATATCAGAGAACTGGGGAAGTGTTGCACAAGAGCTTCAGACGGCTGGTGGGAGTAACTTTTCAGACCCGGCACCATTACATCATGTCATAGCTGTTATTTCTTTATGTTTTTTTTTTTTTTTTTTTTTTTAATTTTAGCCAAAAAGTCTTACATATTATACCTTTAACACTGTGGGTGTGAGGGATGATGCTGTGGTTTGACACCAATGCCAGCATCCCATGTTCATATCTGACCTCATACTAGTTATCAGACATTTTTCATCATGACCACCATGTTTCTTATGACTATACAAAGATGGGAATATCCATCAAAAAGTTTCACCTGTTAATACTTTACAGATCAAATCCACTTTACACTGAGGCATCATTAACTGTCTGAGCACACGACGAAACACATCTGTTCTGGTTTATTTGGATCTCTGTTCACTCTCTGGCTGATCTTCCAAGAGTGTACATTAAAAACATTTAACACTTTGGTTGGTCTACATAAAATACCCGCCTGCCCAGGAACTAATACCACTCCATTGTTTGTCACCCATGTCATCACACATTAAATATCATTTAATAAATATTCAGGCAACTAAGTTTGTCCCTCTGTAGTGATTGTTGTATCATTTGAGTTTTCCATCACTGAAGGAAGATTTGTGTGTAGGTGATAATTAACAAGACTGGTCCGAGACAAGACCCTTGTGGGACACCAAAGGTGCCTGGTGAATAAAAGGTGCATCTACAATTAAACACAGAACACTTTCTGGTTCCAACACAGTGTTTGTTGTTGGTGGAAGATGAATGTGCAAAAGAAAGTATGAGTTCAACAACCACAGAAAGACGTTTTAATGGAAAATATAATCCAGGCGGCTCGTTACACTGAGGCCTGGTGATGCTTAGAGACTATAGTCTAAAAACTTTCCACTATGAAGAGAGTGTAGGTTGTTGGTGACAGATGCGTGATTTCATCTTCACACAATAGACCACA
This sequence comes from Diplodus puntazzo, assembly GCA_963678695.2. NCBI lineage: Eukaryota > Metazoa > Chordata > Actinopteri > Spariformes > Sparidae > Diplodus > Diplodus puntazzo. The sequence continues at coordinate 1,657,846 of OZ023169.1, read as the reverse complement.
TGTCACAGAAGTTTCTGAGAACACCAGTCAGTAACCACACAGTTCCTGTTCCAATGCTATACATACGCAGAGCTCAGACTTCACTCTGTGAACTGAATCTTTTCTGTGTGAAGATGAGGGTGAACATCTACAGCTGCCTGGTCGTCTTTGTTCTGGGCTGTAACGTCACTGCAGGAAAGAACTTTTAGAAATTCATCAGTTCCTCGTCTGTTAAAATACATTTCTGATCAGTTAGCTTCATGATTTTCTGCTAAACTGGGATTCAGTATAACTCTGACATCATGAAATCCAAGAGCACTGAAGTAAACTTCATTTCATGATAATATTAAAAAGTGAACCTTCATATTTATCAAAATTTCTTTTCTTTTGCAGCAATAAAACATGAAATAGCCCAGGAGAAGCAGTCAGTCTCTCTGCCTTGTCCTCGCTCTGTGGTGGGTGAAGTGATGTGGAGCAGAGAGATGAACGGACACAGAGTTGACATTCTTACAGCTGGTGTGGACATGGACAAGAAACACATTCCTGATCCAGGCAGACGATACAGTTCATTAGTAGATAAATCACTTTACATTCACAGAGTTACCGTTTCAGACTCTGGAACATACTTGTGTAATAATGAAGCAGCTGTGGAGCTGACGGTGATCCCATCAGGTAACATCACACTTTGTTTCTCTTCTTGTTTCAACATTATGTTTCGAAGCCAAATGTTTCAGTTTTAAAAAACACTAAAACAGAAGTATTTTGGCATGTTAATGAAACGGTGTATCTTGTGTTTGTGTTTTTTTTTTTTTACCTTTTATTTAACTTGAACTATTTTTAATAAAAACGCAAGTCATTCATTTTTCACAGTAACTTCCTGATTCTGTATTTGAGAAACATTTTGGTGTATTTCTGCATTCCTTTGAATATCTTTTAAGATAGTTATTTTAATTTTATTCATAAAACCGACATACTTCACTAAATTTTAAATAAAATACATTATTCATCTATAAGAGTATCTCTGCTCTCTGATCACATCTCATCTGTACAGGAAATAATATCATTCTCTGCTCTCAGACCTCATTCAGGTGTTAGTCACAGCTTATGTTTCAGAAAATAATCATTTTAGAATAGAACTCTGTGAAGTAACATGTTAATTAGGCTTTTTGGAACAAATCTCTTCACACAGCCACTGACTTTCTCCTGAATATAAGTGATCAGTTTGTGACGGTACATTAAATGAATCTTGTTTTGTTTGTTGTGTACAGGAACATCCAGACTTGTGGCTCCACAGAGGAACAATGTCACTCTGAACTGTTCTCATGATGTTGGAGGATCACATGTTCCAACATGGAGCAAAGACGGGCGTGAAGTACAACAAAAAAAAAGGTTTTCTGTTTCACCTGTGAACAAGACATTGACTATAAGATTCGTGCAGCCTCGTGACTCTGGACTTTACTACTGCGATGGAAAACTTGCTGCGTACCTGACTGTGATCGAAGCTGAGACATCTGACAGAGGTGAGAGTCTGCAGATATTTAACTGGTAAAATAAGAAGAAATGCAGATATAACTGTGGACACATGCACAACAGTACTGTAAATGTCTATAATGTACAGTACAGTCTGGAGAAGAGGTTTACTGCTGACTGTGAATGAAGGTTAACAGACTATGTTTACAAAGTAGGAAGTAACTGACACATCCTGCTCTGTGTTCATGTGGTTTCAGTTGTTTCTTGCTGCCTTGCCACAAACAGTGAACGAGACTTTGTTCTGATCATGGTGAATTATGTTCAGACACATTTTTTGCATTGTTTATTGTCCTTGTATTATATCATTTTTCTCTTTCTCATTTTGAATCTTTATAGTTCTGTGTCTCTTTGGGACCATTTTGTGTTTCTATGTTGTTCTCTTGTAGTGACTTTGTTTCCCTATAGTCCATTTTTGTCCTAATTTTGTGTTGTTTTGTGTCTCTGTGGTCGTTTTGTGTCTGGTTGCAGTTGTTTTTATTTTTTTGTTGTCACTTTGTGTCTCTTCATAGTGATTTTGTGTGAATAAATCTTAAATGTCTTCAGGTGATTAACACAGAGGAAACTCTGTCTTTGAAATCTTTCAGCAATGGTAAATTCAAAATATAAAAAGGTTCTGGTCCAAATCAACAAAACAAACTCTCTTTTCTACTTTGTGATAAACTTAACTACTCCAAGCAGAAGGTACGAAAACATCACCCGCAATCTCGACTACAACCTCGACTCTAACACCCAGGAACAAACAGGATCATTCAATCAATGAGACAAAACTGATCTAGATGTTGAATATTTGCTGAACTTTGACTTGTAGCTACAGTTGACACAAATCATATCAATGACCAGATTTTGACGAGTTTAATGTTTGATGTACATTTTAAGAAAGTTTGATGGGATTTCTGTACTTAACCATATTATTTATGCCCCGCACACAAGGAGAAAAGACAACAGAAACAACAACTACAACCACGACTACGAAGCCGACTACGACTACGAAGCTGATCACGACTACAAAAACATCTTTACCTACAACATCACCATCGTCCAGCACAAGTACGTCTACAATGATGATCTATGGTCTTACCAAGTTTTAGCGAGTTATTAATTCTTACTTTGTCTTCCAGTTGCTCCTACAGACCATCGATCGCTTCTCACTTTGGTGATTAGCAGTGTTGGGTGCTAATCACCAAAGTGAGAAGCGATCGATGGTTACTTTTAAAAAGTAATTACTTATAGTTACTCGTTACTTCTCCCGAAAAGTAACTGAGTTTGTAACTGAATAACTCCAATATAAAAGTAACTAGTCACCAGGGAAACTAACAATTGCATTACTTTTTTCTTCAAATCCCCTTTTGAGCTCGGCACTCATTTTAGCGTACTTGGCGTCTATGTATTTAGAAAATGTCTTTCTGTATGGCGGACCATCACCTGCTCTCCCCGGTATTTCGCCAATGAGGCTCTGAAGGAGTCTGAGTCAACTGTTGATAACAGAAGAAAGTTCTCAACAACATACCTGCTTATCAGTGCATTCAGCTCAGTCTGTGTCACAAGGTTTTGTGAAGCTGGAGCAGAAAAATTCAGCTTTAGCTGCATGGGCGGCTCCGTGTCCTTCTGTGTTAGCAGAGCTCACGTTAGCCACACCTGGACTGCTATCATCATCAACAGTCAACAACGGTGTTTTTGGCCACTAGTGTTGTAGAAGCGTGTGTTGTTGAGAGATGCTTCATTAGATCAGAGTTGCTTACAACAGACGTGGAGATCATAAGTGGTGTCTGTACTTCCACTTTGAAAACGTTAACTTTCCCTCCGGACTCACCTTGCTGCAGATCACCTCTGCTAGTTTGAGTGTGTGAGGCTGCTGAGTGTGTGTGTTGTTTGTGTGTAAACTGAACACTGCCATCTGATTGGCTTACGAACTCTCACTCTAATTTAGCCAATCATCATCACTTATGCGGTTGTCCCGCCCCTCCCTCCTCCCTCACCAAAGAAAAAAAACACAGCTCTGCAGCTCCTGTGACTGAGAGTCAAGTTGGATGACAACAGCTTCAATGAGCAGCTTCAGTTTGTAACGCGCCACATTTAATCGTCAGTAACGGTGTTGTAACGATGGAAATAGTAGTTAGTTAGATTACCCGTTACTGAAAAAAAGTAACACAGTTAGCTACGCCGTTATTCCCATGACTGATGATTAGTATCGTTGTCCCCTTGCTCCTCGTCCTCCTCTTCATCATCTTCTACTTTGACAAAACTGATCTAAATGTTGAATATTTGCTGAACTTGTAGCTACAGTTGACACAAATCATATCAATGACCAGTTTTGATGGGTTCCTCTAAAAGATATTTCAACGTGTCATGTGTCTCTTCGCTCTGTGAAGAAGATGCATCATGTTGAGATAAAGTCTGTTTCTATGTGTGCTTATAACAGTGATATAGTTTGGACCAAGACAAAGAAATAAAAAGCTGAACATTTATAATAACTGGTGATGGATGATGGTGTGAATGTTTCCTGTTCCTCCAGCTGCTCCTCACCTGTGGCAAACTGTCCGACTGGTGATTGGAGGACTCTATCTAATCATCATGATCAGCATCACTGCCACCGACCTGGACAAAAGGTGAACACAGTTACATCTGTTAGAGTAGGCACTCACAATGTTTTATACATCAGCTCTGTACAAACATGAATTGTGCAAAATGTTAAAACTGACTTAGAGACATTTAAATTGATCATGTTGCTGCAGCGCCACCTGTTGGTGAAACATCATCAGACTGAGCAGCACAGATCAGAGCTGGTTCAGTGTTCATGTCAGCTGGAAGTTTTTATTTATTTACATCATTGTTAAGTGTTTATGAGATATTTTACAAACAAACAAACAAACAAAAAAGAAACAAACAGAGCTGACTTCATGTCCAATAGTGACCATAAATATTAATGTATACGACAGTTAATACATGAGTTAAATTAAATGTCGTCTCCATGTTCGTCTTCTGTCTTTGGCAGCTCGACAGGAACAGAAGCGACGCGCGACACAAAGAGAAAATGACGTCTGATCCTCCGTCACACAGAAACAAGAGGTACAATCTCTAGAAACCTCTGGCACAGGAATTACATCTGATGTTAAAATACACTTTATATTGTTCAGCTGTTGTTTTGCTGCTCTCATTCTTATGTTTGTGATATCTGCTGCTCTGTCCTCTGGTGTCTCCTCACAGGCGTCTGGTGGACGGAGCTGCTGGACGTCCTGCACACCTCAACAGTCTCTTCTGGTGGTTTTGGCTCTGCATTTTAAAACCTCTGCCGAAGGAGGACTGTGCTTTCAGTGGCCACAGCTTTAGCTTCAGTCTTATAGAATAATAGATGGATGTATATAGCCAAGAAACTTCATATATAATGGGTCTTGTTTATGAAAGATGTTGGTTTTAAAAATGTTTATGAGGCTTTAACAAAACATAATTTTTTTTTCCTCTGTAGCAAATAGGTACTTTGCTGTTATTTTGCTATTTGAACTGTGTATCCTATAGTTTCTAAAGTGATTTGTAAGATTAAGAGTTCTGTTCAGAAGCAATTTCTTCCAAAGAAGAAGACTTCTCTAAGGTATTTATAACACAGGTAACAATATCATTCAAAACTGTTCTTACTCTTGTTCTTATATTTGATTTTCATAACTACTTAATTTCATACATGTGTGTTTGAGTCTTCTGTCATTTTTCTGTGTGCTGGTGTTTTTATTCGAATGAGCACCGAGGAGACAATAAACACGATCTGTTCTATTATACAAGATTTATGTATTATTTTGCCTCATTTATACAACACAATATGGTTCTTTGTAGAACCCTCAAAAGAGGACACACACACACACACACACACACACACACACACACACACACACACACACACACACTTGTATAGTACATGTTGGTTAGATTGAACACAAAGATGTTCAACACAAAGATTTCATCTTTGTGTTGAATAAAAGACTTTTGAACCTTCTTGCTGTCTATTTAATATTGAGTGAATGTTGCAAACACAATGGTGCCCCCTGCGAGGCAGCGTACTGTTGGTGATCATCCATAAATATTAATTTCACCATGATTTGGACAGTTCTAAAATTTGAGATTCTCATCTTGAACTTTTCAGCCAAAAGTCTTTACATTTAACCACTAGTCTACTACAGGAGTACTGATACAAACAATTGCAGTGTGATGATAATTGATATATCAATCAAATTTATAACCCATTTGATTAACTAAAATCTTTTAGGTTATTAACTGCCATTTTGAGCCATTTGCTATAGCCGCTATCGATTCAATTTGGAAGTGCTCTGTAGAAATTGTGAGAATTTCAGTTCAGCATTTGAATATCCCGTACTAACAATTCAAGCATTCCTCGTGTTACTCACAGTGTGCCAACGGCCCTGTGATACATAGACTTTTGTATCCGGCTGTTACTGCCTCGCATTTCAGCCTGAGTGGGAAATAGAGCCAGAGACAGAGCCACAGCATGCTACCAGCCCTGTGAAACAGAAGTTTTCTAACAAGTTTTTCACCCCGAGTCAACTTTAAGAAACAATCCTCTGATTGCTACTACCCTGCATTCCAGTTAGTGCATGTTTCAGGTCGGGTAAACAAAGTGAAGAAAGGTTCTCTGGAGAACCTGTTCTTGGGGGTTCAGGGTAAGTATAGCCCTTGATGATGGTAGACCCTCTCAGGGTCCCAGGAGGGACCTAAACCGTCCCACCAGAACCAAAAGTTGTTCTCCAAAAGGTACAAGCTGAAGAATGGTTCCATGGAGCACTATTTCAAAGTGTGCGACCAAAGAAAACAAATTACAGGAAAGTACTCATACATGTCTGCACAATGACAATCCTCTGAATTTCTTATGTTCATTGGATAAATCAATCAATATAAACAAAAAGTCAATCCACTGATATTCTGCACATTGCACTCATTAAACCATTCATTCAGCCTGCGGAGGAATATCAGACTCTGATGATCATCAAATGATTTGAAATCCGTGTTTTCTTTGTTTTTCTGTTGTGATGTTTTACACTAACTCTTACTGCACTAACGTAACATAGCTGATGAAATCACGAGAGTGACGTTAATCAGCCAAAACACAACTCAGTTTATTTGGAAGTTAGTCGTAAATTTTGTTAAAGTATCAAAAACATTTTTAAAACCAACATCTTTCATCAGCAGGACCATTTAATATGAAGTTTCTTGGCTATATACACCACATATTATTCTATAAGACTGAAGCTAAAGCTGTGGCCACTGAAAGCACAGTCCTCCTTGGCAGAGGTTTTAAAATGCAGAGCCAAAACCACCAGAAGAGACTGTTGAGGTGTGCAGGACGTCCAGCAGCTCCGTCCACCAGACGCCTGTGAGGAGACACCAGAGGACAGAGCAGCAGATATCACAAACATAAGAATGAGAGCAACAAAACAACAGCTGAACAATATAAAGTGTATTTTAACATCAGATGTAAATTCTTGTGACAGAGGTTTCTAGAGATTGTACCTCTTGTTTCTGTGTGACGGAGGATCAGACGTCATTTTCTCTTTGTGTCACGCGTCGCTTCTGTTCCTGTCGAGCTGCCAAAGACAGAAGACGAACATGGAGACAACATTTTAATTCAACTCATGTCTTAACTTCTCAGTTCATATTTATGGTCATCATTGGACATGAAGTCAGCTCTGTTTGTTTGTTTGTTTGTAAAATATCTCATAAACACTTAACAATGATGTAAATAAATAAATAAAACTCCAGCTGACATGAACACTGAACCAGCTCTGATCTGTGCTGCTCAGTCTGATGATGTTTCACCAACAGGTGGCGCTGCAGCAACATGATCAATTTACTCTTCCTGAGTTTCAACGCATTAATCTTATGATGCAGAAACATTTTCTGATGCACAAAACCTCTGACAGATGTAACTGTGTTCACCTTTTGTCCAGGCGGTGGCAGTGATGCTGATCATGATGATTAGATAGAGTCGTCGCATCACCAGTCGGACAGTTTGCCACAGGTGAGGAGCAGCTGGAGGAACAGGAAACATTCACACCATCATCCATCACCAGTTACAATTAATGTTCAGCTTTTTATTTCTTTGTCTTGGTCCAAACTATATCACTGTTATAAGCACACATAGAAACAGACTTTAACTCAACATGATGCATCTTCTTCACAGAACTAAAAGAGAAGGAGAGACTAAGAGACTAAGGCTACCGGTCAAAGTTTAGCAAATATTCAACATTCAGATCAGTTTTGACAAAATAGAAGATGATGATGAGGACGAGCAAGGGGACAATGATACCAATCACCAAAATGTGAGGTGTTTGTTGATCTGTAGGAGTGACTAGAACACAAAGTAAGAAATGATTACTCAGTAAGACTTCAAATCATCATTGTAGACCTACCTGTGCTTGACGATGGTGATGTTGAAGTTGAAGTTGAAGTTGAAGTTGTTGTTGTAGTTGACATCGTAGCCGACTTCGCAGTTGTAATCCTAGGCGGCTTTGTAGTCGTAGCTGTTGTTGGTCGTGTTGTTGTAGTTTTTCCTTGCGAGTGGGGCAGAAACAAGATTCAGTTCAGCACAGAAATCCCATCAAGCTTTCTAAAAATGTACATTTAACAAATCCACATTACATTAATGACAGCTAAAAATCTTAATTCAGAGTGTCTTCTATATTATATTCTTACATTCTTGTCTTATATATTCTACATTCTGGTCAACTGGTGAAAACTCAAATGTAAGTTATCTTTAATGTTGTTCTGGTCTGTAACTATGGACCACTGAGTTGTATTGAGAGTTATAACAGCACATAGATAGCATGTAGATATAACAGCAATTAAATGTGTCAACAGTCGATCAGAAAGTTCTTGTCTCTGTTGTAGATATCTTAAAATGACGTTCTAACTCAAACTTTAGATCTTCGCTCCAGTTTCAGATCTATAATTGAATCTTGACTCTTGATATCTCAGTGGGAGAAACTAAAAAAGGTTATTAAGATATATTTAAATCTTCTAAATCAAATTAAATTAAGACTATAGTCACGATGACATTGATCATATATTGAATTTGTATAAATGAATACCTTTAACACTGTGGGTGTGAAGGATGATGCTGATCACAGAGCAGAGATAGTTCAGCAGTTTTTGAAAATGTTCAAATCAAATTTATTTCAATTTTAGTGAAGCGCATTAAAATATTCACAGATAAAACTAAATGACTAACCTTTAAAACTGCCCACATTGTTTCTCCACTACAGTATCAGTGAGAAACTGTGAAGAATTCATCCCCTAATGATAATCTACTGTGGTAAGTAATGTTTTTTAAGTACATTTGAAATGTATAACTTCATTAAACTAACAAAGTGTTTCTGTTATCAGTATATAAAAACATGGTGAGACATGATTTGATGAATAGCAGCTGCAATGCTCGGACCAGGGCTTGAGAATTGTTTATATTTGTATCTTTCTTTCTTTTGTATTGATGGTGATATGTTGTTCTTTCTTTCTTATGACAAATGTACTTACTGTAAGTCGCTTTGGACAAAAGCTTCTTCTAAATGCCCTGAATGTAAATGAAAATGAAATGATGTTGAAACAAGAAGAGAAACAAAGTGTGATGTTACCTGATGGGATCACCGTCAGCTCCACAGCTGCTTCGTTATTACACAAGTATGTTCCAGAGTCTGAGACAGTAACACTGTTAATGTAAAGTGATTTATCTGCAAATGACCCGTATCGTCTGCCTGGATCAGAAATGTGTTTCTTTTCTACGTCCCCACCAGTTGTAAGAATGTCAACTCTGTGTCTGTTCGTCTCTCTGCTCCACGTTACTTCACCCACAACATAGTCAGGACAAGGCAGAAAGACTGACTGCTTCTCCTCGACTATTTCATGTTTTATTGCTGCAAATGAAAAGACGTTTTGATGAATATGAATGTTCACATTTTATCATTATCATTACTTCAGTGCTCTTGGATTTCATGATGTCAGAGTTATATTGAATCCCAGTTTAGCAGAAAATCATGAAGCTAACTGATCAGAAATGTATTTTAACAGACGAGTAACTGATTAATTTCTAAAAGTTCTTACCTGCAGTGACGTTATAGCCCAGAACAAAGACGACCAGGCAGCTGTAGATGTTCACCCTCATCTTCACACAGAAAAGATTCAGTTCACAGAGTGAAGTCTGAGCTCTGCGTATGTATAGCCTGGGAACAGGAACTATGTGGTTGCTGACTGGTGTTCTCAAAGACTCCAGTGTGATTTTATGGTTGATAAACGCCGATGTTTACAAATTTGATGTCGAATTATCCTTCACACAGACTCAGGATCTTTGTATGTACACACACACACACACACACACACACACACACACACACACACACACACACACACAAGGATCACAGTCTGATGTATTAAGAGTCAGGAATAAACACTTTTAATTGTGGGCTCAGTCATATGAAACACAACAGACCTACACCTTCTATAATGTTTCCTGTCATGACATGACAAGACAAATGTCTCTTATTCTTTTAGTCCACAGAACAAGGAACACATTCAAGAATGTAAACTAAAGTGTGCTCAGAGGATCAGGCTTCACTCATTTCTATCAAACAGAGACTGAACACAGAACTTAGGCCCAGCTGTATCAAACACAGAATCTATATTAATATGGTGGTGTTGGTGTGGATGGGTTCTTTAAAAACAACAATAAACACTTCACTTCGGTGGTTAACGTGTTTTCTAACGTGCTACATGGCATCTGTTGCAACGCATTACTTGTAGCATTTTACATTTCTCCGCTACTGCTAAAATAGATAATAACATATCAACCTTTAACACTTTGGTTGGTAATATTTGTGTCTGGTCTTGTCTGGTCTATCAGCTTACCCACCTGCCCAGGAATTAATACCAATCCATTGTTTGTCACCCATGTGATCACACATTAAATATCATTTAAGAAATACTCAGGCAACTAAGTTTGTCCCTCTGTGGTGATTGTTGCGTCAATTGAGTTCACTACAGGAAGATCTGTGGTCCGAGGCAAGACCCTTGTGGGACGCCAAAGGTGCCATCGATAGATTGTTTTGCACCACTTATACAACTAAACACAGAATACACAGTGTTTGTTGCTGGTGGAAGATGAATGCACAAAAGAAAGTATTAGTTTAACAACCAAAAAGACGTTTTAATGGAAAATCTAATCCAGGCTGCTCTCTACACTGAGGCCTGGTGATGCTTAGAGTCTATAGTCTAATATTTTCAACTATGAAGAGAGTGTAGGTTGTTGGTGACAGACGTGTGATCTCATCTTTACACAATAATAAATGTGTGTTCATCAACCATGAATAGACACTGAAGTTTCTAGGAACACCAGTCAGCAACCACATAGTTCCTGTTCCCAGGCTATACATACGCAGAGCTCAGACTTCACTCTGTGAACTGAATCTTTTCTGTGTGAAGATGAGGGTGAACATCTACAGCTGCCTGGTCGTCTTTGTTCTGGGCTGTAACATCACTGCAGGTAAAAACTTTTAGCAATTAATCAGTTACTCCTCTGTTAAAATTCATTTCTGATCAGTTAGCTTCATGATTTTCTGCTAAACTGGGATTCAATTTAACTCTGACATCATGAAATCCAAGAGCACTGAAGTAAACTTCATTTAATGATAATAAGAAAATGTGAACCTTCATATTTATCAGAACTTCTCTTTATTTGCAGCAATAAAACATGAAACAGTCGAGGAGAAGCAGTCAGTCTTTCTGCCTTGTCCTCACTATGTGGTGGGTGAAGTGACGTGGAGCAGAGAGACGAACGGACACAGAGTTGACATTCTTACAGCGGATGTGAACTGGGACAAGAAACACATTCCTGATCCAGACAGACGATACAGTTCATTAGTAGATAAATCACTTTACATTCGCGGAGTTACCATCTCAGACTCTGGAAGATATTTGTGTAATAATGAAGCAGCTGTGGAGCTGACGGTGATCCCATCAGGTAACATCACACTTTGTTTCTCCTCTTGTTTCCACATTTTGATTCAAAGCCAAATGTTTCATTTTTTAAAAACGCTAATAACAGAAATATTTTGGCAAGTTAATGAAACGGTGCATTTCAAATGTGAATAGTTTTAACATTTTTTTAACCTTTAATTCAACTTGAACTATTTTGTATGAACTATTATGAATCATGTGCAGACAGATTTTTTACGTTGTTTCTTGACTTTGTAAGATAGAATCTGTCTCTTTCTCATTTTAAATCTTTGTATTTGTTCTGTGTCTCTTTGAGGTCATTTTTTGTTTCTATGTCGTTGTCTTGTGGTGACTTTGTTTCGCTGTAGTTCTTGTTTTTCTGATTTTCTGTTGTTTTGTGTCTCTGTGGTCGTTTTGTGTCTCGTCAGAGTGATTCTATGTGAATAAATCATAAATGTATTCAAGTGAATAGCACCGAGGGGAACTCTGTCTTTGAAACCTTTTCAGCAATGGTAAATTAAACATTTAAAAACATTTCTGGTCTAAATCAACAAAACAAACTCTCTTTTCTACTTTGTGATATACTGAACTACTCCAAACAGAATGTACGAAAACATCACATGCATCCTCGACTACAACCTCGACTCTAGCACCCAGGAACAAACAGGATCATTCAATCAATGAGACAAAACTGATCTAGATTTTGAATATTTGCTAGACTTTGACTTGTAGCTACAGTTGACACAAATCATATCAATGACCAGATTTTGATGGGTTCCCTTAAAAGATGTTTCAACGTGTCATGTGTCTCTTCGCTCTGTGAAGAAGATGCATCATGTTGAGATAAAGCCTGTTTCTATGTGTGCTTATAACAGTGATATAGTTTGGACCATGACAAAGAAATAAAAAGCTGAACATTTTTTGTAACTGGTGATGGATGATGGTGTGAATGTTTCCTGTTCCTCCAGCTGCTCCTCACCTGTGGCAAACTGTCCGACTGGTGATTGGAGGACTCTATCTAATCATCATGATCAGCATCACTGCCACCGCCTGGACAAAAGGTGTCAGAGGATCTGTCAGAGGTTTTGTGCATCAGAAAATGTTTCTGCATCACAATATTAATGTGTTGAAACTCAAGAAGAGTAAATTGATCATGTTGCTGCAGCGCCACCTGTTGGTGAAACATCATCAGACTGAGCAGCACAGATCAGAGCTGGTTCAGTGTTCATGTCAGCCGGAGTTTTTATTTATTTATTTACTTCATTTGTTAAGTGTTTATGAGATATTCTGCAAACAAACAAACAAACAGAGCTGACTTCATGTCCAATAGTGTCCATAAATTTTATACAGAAGTTAAATTAAATGTCGTCTCCATGTTCGTCTTCTGTCTTTGGCAGCTCAACAGGAACAGAAGCGACGCGCGACACAAAGAGAAAATGACGTCTGATCCTCCGTCACACAGAAACAAGAGGTACAATCTCTAGAAACCTCTGGCACGAGAATATACATCTGATGTTAAAATACACTTTATGTTGTTCAGCTGTTGTTTTGCTGTTTTCATTCTTCTGTTTGTGATATCTGCTGCTCTGTCCTCTGGTGTCTCTTCACAGGTGTCTGGTGAACGGAGCTGCTGGACGTCCTGCACACCTCAACAGTCTCTTCTGGTGGTTTTGGCTCTGCATTTTAAAACCTCTGCCAAGGAGGACTGTGCTATCAGTGGCCACAGCTTTAGCTTCAGTCTTATAGAATAATATATGGTGTATACAGCCAAGAAACTTCATATATGTGGGTTTTGTTTATGAAAGATGTTGGTTTTAAAAATGTTTTTGAGGCTTTAACAAAACGTACGACTAACTGTTCCCTTCAACAAAATCAGTGGTTACATCTAAAAATGAGAAAACCTTTTTTTCTTCTGTTGCATAAAAAGACTTTGTTGTTATTTTACTATTTGAATTGTTTATGCTATTGTTTCTGAAGTCATTTGTTAGATTAAAAGTTCTGTGCAGAATCAATTTCTTGAAAAGAAGAAAACTTCCTGAATGTGTTTATAACACAGGTAAGAATATCATTCAAAACTATTCTGACTCTTGGTTTTATACTCAATACTTTTTTCCTACTTGATTCTATACATAGTGTTTGTTTGAGTCTTCTGTCATTTTTCTGTGTGCTGGTGTTTTTATTTGAATGAGCACCAACGGGTTGCACTGAAACTTATCACATACACATGTGATATCAGTGGCCACCATTTTTTCTTTGTTCTGCCACAAACACACACACACACACACACACACACACACACACACACACACACACACACACACGTGTATAGTACATGTTAGTTAGCTTGTGTGCTTTCATCTTTGTGTTGAATAAAAGACTTTTGAACGGTCTTGCTGTCTATTTAATATTGTACAACAGTGAATGATGCACACACAATGGTGCCCCGTGCGGGGCATGTACATAATGGTGCCCCGTGCAAGGAAGTGTACTGAGATCATTCATAAATGTGCAATATTAATTTCAGCATAATTCGGACAGTGCTACATTTTGAGATTTACATCTTGAACCCTTTTGCCAAAAGTCTTTACATTTAACCACTAGTCTACTACAGGAGTAGATGTTGATTTGTACTTACAAAAAATTGCAGTCTGATGATAATTGATTTATCAATCAAAATTTATAACCTATTTGATGAACCAACATCTTTTAGGTTATTAACTGCCACTTTGAGCCATTTGCTATAGCCGCTATCGATTCGATCGAAAGTGCTCTGTAGAAATTGTGAGACTTTCAGTTCAGCATTTGAATATCCCGTACTAACAATTCAAGCATTCCTCGTGTTAATCACAGCGTGCCAACGGTCCACTTTAAGAAACAAACCTTTGATTGTTGCTACCATGCATTCCAGTTAGTGCATGCTTAAGGTTCTCCGGAGAACCTGTTCTTGGGGGTCCAGAGTAAGTATAACCCTTGATAATGGTAGACCGTCTCAGTGTCCCAGGCGGGACCTGAACGGTCCCACCAGAACCAAAAGTTGTTGTCCTACAGGTACAAGCTGAAGAATGGTTCTATGGAGCACTTTTATTTCGAAGTGTGCGACCAAAGAAAACAAATACAGGAAAGTATACATACATGTCCGCACAATCACAATACTCTGAATCTCTTATGTTAACTCACTCTCAGCAGATGATGTCAAATGTCAGCTGTGACAGAGCTGATGAAATCATGAGAGTGACACAAAAATCAGTTTATTTGGAAGTTAGTCGTACATTTTTTTAAAGCCTCAAAATATTTTTAAAACCAACATCTTTTATCAGCAGGACCATTAAATATGAAGTTTCTTGGCTATATACACCATATATTATTCTATAAGACTGAAGCTAAAGCTGTGGCCACTGAAAGCACAGTCCTCCTTGGCAGAGGTTTTAAAATGCAGAGCCAAAACCACCAGAAGAGACTGTTGAGGTGTGCAGGACGTCCAGCAGCTCCGTCCACCAGACACCTGTTAGGAGACACCAGAGGACAGACCAGCAGATATCACAAACATAAGAATGAGAGCAACAAAACAACAGCTGAACAACATAAAGTGTATTTTAACATCAGATGTAAATTCTCGTGCCAGAGGTTTCTAGAGATTGTACCTCTTGTTTCTGTGTGACGGAGGATCAGACGTCATTTTTTCTTTGTGTCGCGCGTCGCTTCTGTTCCTGTCGAGCTGCCAAAGACAGAAGACGAACATGGAGACGACATTTTAATTTAACTCATGTATGAACTTCTCAGTTCATATTTATGGTCACTATTGGACATGAAGTCAGCTCTGTTTGTTTGTTTGTAGAATATCTCATAAACACTTAACAAATGAAGTAAATAAATAAATAAAACTCCAACTGACATGAACACTGAACCAGCTCTGATCTGTGCTGCTCAGTCTGATGAACAGGTGGCGCTGCAGCAACATGATCAATTTACTCTTCCTGAGTTTTAACACATTAATCTTATGATGCAGAAACATTTTCTGATGCACAAAACCTCTGACAGATGTAACTGTGTTCACCTTTTGTCCAGGCGGTGGCAGTGATGCTGATCATGATGATTAGATAGAGTCCTCCAATCACCAGTCGGACAGTTTGCCACAGGTGAGGAGCAGCTGGAGGAACAGGAAACATTCACACCATCATCCATCACCAGTTACTATAAATGTTCAGCTTTTTATTTCTTTGTCTTGGTCCAAACTATATCACTGTTATAAGCACACATAGAAACAGACTTTATCTCAACATGATGCATCTTCTTCACAGAACTAAAAGAGAAGGAGAGACTAAGAGACTAAGGCTACCGGTCAAAGTTTAGCAAATATTCAACATTCAGATCAGTTTTGACGAAATAGAAGATGATAATGAGGACGAGCAAGGGGACAATGATATCAATCACCTATGTGAGAGGTGGTTTTTGGTCTGCAGGAGTGACTGGAAGACAAAGTAAGAAATGAGAACTCAGTAAGATATCAGATCATCATTGTAGACCTACCTGTGCTTGACAATATTGAAGCTGAGGTTGTTTTCGTTGTCGGCATCGTAGTCGTGGTTGTTGTTGGTGGTGGTGTCATTGTCTTTTTTCCTTGCGAGTGCATGGGGCAGAAACAAGATTCAGTTCAGTACGGAAGTCCCATCCAATTTTTAAATGCAAATGTACATTAAGCAAATCCACAATACATTAATGACAGCTAAAAATCTTAATTCAGAATATCTCCTCTTACCCACTGAGTTGTATTGAGAGTTAAGATACAACAGCAATTAATTGTGTCAACAGTCGATTCTAAAGTTCTTGTGTTAAAATAACCTGACACAAAGAGATTATCCATGACTCTGTATCTTAAAATGACGTTCTAACTCAAACTTTAGATCTTCGCTCCAGTTTCAGATCTATATTTGAATCTTAACTTCCAAAAGGTTATTAAGATATATTTAAATCATTTAAATCAAAATGAATTAAGACTATAGTCATGATGACATTGATCATATTGAATTTGTATAAATCTAAGTGGAGATATTGAGTCTTCACCTTTCAAATTCACCCTGAAGTTGCATGAACACAACAGTGTTTCAGGTAAACAGTTGTTTGAACATCACACAGACTGTGGTTCTGTTTGATATTGTTGTTAGTCAGTTTAACGTTACAGTTATGACTAAAAATGACTGTGTTTCTGTGACAACCGAAATCTACACAACAGCAAAATGTCACTGTGGTAAGTTTTATTAAACTCAAGCTGTCATTTTTCCACGAGGTTAATTAGGTGTCCGAGCTAACATCAGTGAAAATATTGTCATATGAGAGCACTTTGAAATAACATGATGGATAAAATGTAATTAAATTGTGTTTAAGTTACTTACGTTGTGTTGCTGTAGCTGTGTGTAATTTGATGGTTTATTCTCATGGATATCTTGAACATGAATCCTGTGAATCTTACATGTTCAAAAGGTTTTTATATATATGGCCTTTTTATGGCTTTATTGATAGTACAGCTGAAGATATGACAGGAAGCAGGATGAGAGAGAGTGAGAGTGACACGGGGCAAAGTGCACCCAGGCCGGGACTCAAACCCGGGGCTGCTGCAGCGAGGACAACGCCTCTGCACATGGGACGCAGGCTCTACCAACTGAGCTTAACAGCACCCCAGGGTTTATCATATTTAAACATAATGTGAAACATTATATGACAAAGTCATCCATCATATCTGAGACAGGCCTCTTTCACTATTGTGGTCATTTGTTCTCGTGTTCTCGTGTCTTGAACTTGCATTCAGAGCACGTCGCTTGACTTCCTTCATTAGACCACAAACTTTAATTTTAACACAGTGTCAAAGGTTCATGTCAGCACTGACTCTAGATCTGTATCTGTTTGAATAACTGCTCCTCACGTCTTCATGCTGTTGGTTTTCATTTGTGTTTGAGTTCTTTTAGATTTCATCACTATAAAAACCTGGTTTTATCTTCCTGTTCTTGTTCTTTCCCTTCTTGCCTGTTTGTCTGGTTGCTGTAGTCGTCTCAGTGTTCTTTGCTGGTGTTCATGGTGCAGTTGTTGCTGCTGTTTGAATTCGTGTCGGTTTAGTTGCAGTTTGAGTTGTTGGTGTTATTTCAGGTGAAGCCTCGGTACGTTCAGTGTTCAGAGGACATTTATATTACAAACACAAAACATCTTCACCACAGAGAGAGATGAATCATACTAAGAGGTATAAAAAGTCTTCGGCCTCTATGTGGTGTGAGTTTCAGCAGAAGTGCTTTCAGGTAGGGCTGGGCGATTAATTGAATTTCAATTTCGATTTCCATTTTGGTGTCCCTCGATCATGAAAACAAGATAATCGTAATAAAACGATAATTTTGCCGCACGACGTGTCTTGTGTGGTAAATGCAGCGAACCCTTTCATCTCCAACTGTGCACTCTACTTTGCCCCACCCCCGCCTGAAAATTTTCGCTTTCAGCCACGCCGGTGCGTATTGCCAGTGCTTGTTTGGAATAAACGTTGAGAATATGGCAGAAAGGCAGCCTTAGCTCGGGCAGAAAGGTAAAGCGAATTCTGTGGTGCGGAAACACTTCGGTTTCGAGGAGTCTGACTCAGCACAAAGGAAGACATTATGCAAGATGTTTCACATGACCATGTCTGCACCTCAAGGGAACACGACCAATTTATTTAACCATTTAAAGTCCACACACAGAGTAATACATGACAAAGCAGTGAAGGAGCAAAAAAAACTTCAAAAATGAAAAGCTCCTCGACTCCTGCCACCACCACACAGTCCTCAATTAAGGACACACTTTACAGTGCCACCGCGTATCCACCCAGCTCACGCAGGCATAAAGAAATAACGGATGCCGTCACATACATGACTGCCAAAGATATGTGCTCTTTCAACACCATTAGCGACCCGGGGTTCAATAAACTGATCAACACATTGGACAAGCGGTGTGTGTTACCATCACGTCACCATTTCAGCAGAATTACACTGCCTGCCCTTTATGACAAATGCCACGGAAAAGTTGCAAGAGAAATGTCAACAGCATTATATTTTGCCACCACAACGGACCGATGGTCTACCGCACCGGGATAGTGTTTATTTTTAATTTTTACATATTATTTATTTCATTTTATTGATATATTTTTCTCTTATTTATTTTTATTTTTCTTGTTTTTCAGTTAAAACTTATCATGTTAAAAGAACTACCAGAGTTCAAAGTTCAATAAGTGCTTGTTCTCAAATCAATGAATAATCGTCTTTAGTAATCGTGATTACAATATATATCAAAATAGTCGTGATCATGATTTTTGCCATAATCGAGCAGCTCTACTTTCAGGACGTAAAGCAGCTAAATGCAGCCCTGCTGAAAAAATAAACAACATAGACCATAGAACATAGCACTAAAACCAGCACCAAAACACAACATATGCTGGTCTTGATGGTGACCAGTCACTATCAAGACCAGCATATGTTGTGTTTTGGTTGCTGGTCTATGCTGTTTTTTTTCAGCAGGGATAAGATGATGTTTACTTTTTAATTTAGCATATTGAGCCTTGCATGAACTCACCTTTCTGCAAGTTCTCTCTAAAGGAATAAGACACTTCTCTCTGAGAGTCAGCTGAGCAGACTGACAGCACTCTCATGTGTTTACAATCAATAGGCTACACCCAGAGGCCTGTTAGCTTAGCTTAGCTTAGCTTAGCTTAGCACAGAGCCTGGAAACAGTTGACCAGCACCTCTGATCACCCATTCACACAGAGACTTGTTGCTAAAAGATCAAGATTGTGCTGCTCTGAGCAAAGTTCAGAATATTTTAACATCTAGAAACAGCTACATAGAGCAGAGAGCTCACACCAGGCATGTTGTTCTACAGGAAAACAATGTTGTTTCTGCTAAGCCCACCAGGTGACTAGCTGAGCTTCATATTTAACAGTCAGGTATGAAAGTGGAGTCAATCTTCTAATCTAACTCTCAGCAAGAAAATTAAAAAGTTTATTTCCCCAAATCATGAATAATGATTAATATTAGACTCATCTTTCTTTGTTCCTCTCTGACTTCTTGTCTCTCACCTCTGTCAGATGTCTCACCTTCGATCACAGTCAGGTACACGGCAGGTTTTCCATCACAGTAGTAAAGTCCAGACTCATGAGGCTGCACGTGTCTTATAGTCAACGTCTTGTCCACAGGTGAAACATAACCCCATATGTTTTGTTGTACTTCATGCCCGTCTTTGCTCCATGTTGGAACATGTGATCCTCCAACATCATGAGGACAGTTCAGAGTGACTCTGGTGAACTCTGGAGCAACAAGTCTGGTTGTTCCTGTACACAACAAACAAAACAAGATTCATTTAATGTACAGTCATAAAATTAATATTCATATTCAGGAGAAATTCAGTTGAGATTTTCTCAGAATGAAAATAATTATTATAAATAATAATCTAAAATATTGACATACCATTTTTATTTTCAGTATTTGAGTCAAGACAACGGTGTTATGAAAAAATGTTCACCTTTCACCATTATTTACTCATAAACAAATTGTTGCTGATTTTCATGTATTGTTAGAAATATTACCATGTATTTCCTAAAAATCTATTTATTGTGACATCTGCAAACTGTCTTTCAAACACATATCAGTATATATTACCAATGTATGATTAAACTGTACTTTCATTATTTATTGAAATATATCTTGAAGCAAAATAACAATGTATTGTTATATGTTGTCAAATAAACATGTACTTAAAATATTTGTTAAATATTTTGCACTGACACGTTCAAAAGGTTTCAGTCGCTCGTTCACTATGTGAGGAGCTCAGTTTGAATGTTTGGTATTTATGTACCGTTTGGTTATAGCTGCACTGAGATGTGAACACAGAGCAGAGATAGTTCAGCAGTTTTTGAAAATGTTCAGATCAAAATAGCATGAGCGCATTAAAATATTCACAGATGAAAATAAATGACTAACTTTTAAAATTGCCCAAATTGTTTCTCCGCTACAGTATCAGTGAGAAACTGCGAAGAATTCATCCCCGGATGAGAATCTACTCTGGTAAGTAATGTTGTTTGTATAACATTTGAAATGCATCATTTCAATAAACTGCATTAAAAAGTGTCGACATGATCGACACGATGAGACATGATGTTAAAGCAAGAAGAGAAACCAAGTGTGATGTTACCTGATGGGATCACCGTCAGCTCCACAGCTGTTTCATTATTACAGAAGTATGTTGCAGAGTCTGAGACGGTAATTCTGCGAATGTAAAGTGATTTGTCTGCCACTGAACTGTATCGTCTGCCTGGATCAGGAATGTGTTTCTTGACCTTGTCCACATCAGCTGTAAGAATGTCAACTCGTCTTTCTGCTCCACGTCACTTCACCCACCACATAGTGAGGACAAGGCAGAGAGACTGACTGCTTCTCCTCGACTATTTCATGTTTTATTGCTACAAATGAAAAGTAGTTTTGATAAATATGAAGGTTCACATTTTATTGATATCATTAAATGGAGTTTACTTCAGTGCTCTTGGATTTCATGATGAGTACATTATATCCCAGTTTAGCAGAAAAACATGAAGCTAACTGATCAGAAATGTATTTTAACAGAAGAGTAACTGATTAATTTCTAAAAGTTCTTACCTGCAGTGACGTTACAGCCCAGAACTAAGACGACCAGGCAGCTGTAGATGTTCACCCTCATCTTCACACAGAAAAGATTCAGTTCACAGAGTGAAGTCTGAGCTCTGCGTATGTATAGCATTGTAACAGGAACTGTGTGTGTGGTTACTGACTTGTTCTCTCAAAAACTTCAGTGTCTATTTATGGTTAATGGACAGACGTGGTCTGCTGTGTGAAGATGAGACCCCACGTCTGTCACCAACAACCTGCACTCTCCTCGTAGTGGAAAGTTTTATATTATAGGCTCTAAGCATCGCCAGGCCTCAGTGTAAAGAGCAGCCTGGATTAGATTTTCCTTTAACACGTTTTCCTTTAACATGTCTTTCTATGGTTGTTGAACTAATATTTGTTTTGTTCATTCATCTTCCACCAACAACAAACACTGTGTTGGAACCAGAAAGTATTCTGTGTTTAGTTGTAGAAGTGGAACAAAACAATCTATCGATGCTCCTTTTCTTCACCAGGCACCTTTGGTGTCCCACAAGGGTCTTCTCTCGGACCACTGTTGTTAATTATCGCCTACACACAAATCTTCACAAAAAGGCTGCATGCTTCGATTGCTACGAAGGCTGGAAATGTCCCCGGATCTTCTTTAAAAAAACATGCCGATCTTCAGTTGCACCACTATTGGTTGCTTCATAAAGTAAGTTGTTGGTGATGACAGCGAGTGCAAACATCAGAACAGTGATGTCTGTATTAGAGAAATGAGTGTCACTATGTAGAAAGCTGAACTATTGAACTTTTGTCTCCCCCTTGTGGCAGTTAGGTTTCTCTGCCATACGCTCTACATAGCTGCTGTCACAACTTCCCTCTTCTGTTTATTTTTTAGTTTTTGAGTATACCATGACATCTACACAGACAAAGCATTTAAAAACTCCAGTTCGAGGTGTCGAGGAACTGAGTTAGACACAGTGTTATTTTATGGTCTGACAGCATGGTGGCACCGTGGTTAGCAGTCATGGCACTCCAATTTCCCCCACATCAACAAACAGACCTGAAGTTGATCCCCGGGCATGACTGTGGCCCACTGATCCCTCAGTAAGAGTTAAATAGAGGGTACCAACTTCACCATGTTGTTCATTGTATGATATATGATCAAAAAAAGATTTCTTCTCAAAAACGACATAATACACCTTTAATGTTTGAATGCTGGGGCTTGAACACCAACTGTCAATCCACACGTGTGATCCTGCTGACAACGCCAAGTTTGTGGTGACAGTCTGAGAAATAAAGAGCAGTAATAAGAAATCTACTGTCTATAAATGTATTTCCAGCTTTTGCAAATGGACTGTTGCCAGACTGTCTCAACCAAAAGTTTCTCGTCTAGCTGGAGCTAGACCTCAGTTTCTGTGAAGTTCTGAGGAGCTGAGTTAGACGCAGTTTTTTTTACTATCTGATGCCCTTTTAAAGAGGCACTATGTAGTTTTCGAAATTAAATGTTTCTCAGAGGAAAACACGGTCCAGGAACACTGTTTGAAATTAGAAAAATTTCAGGTTCCACCACATATTAACAGTAAAACATGTGTTGTCTTTTAAGGCCAGTTTGTTTATTGAGGTATACGTTAACTGAGGTCTTGCTCCAGCTAAACAAGAACCTGTGGTTGAGACAGTCTTGCAACAGCCCATTTGCAAAAGCTGTGAATAAATTCACAGAAAGAAGGATTCTTGTTACTGCTCTTTATTTCTCACACTGTCACCACAAAGTTGGCATTGTCGGCAGGATCACACATTTGGATTGACAGTTAGGGTTCAAGTCCCCGCATTCAAGCTCCCCAACAAAGTGTGTAGAGAAGGTGGGACCTGAAGCCTAGGTCGGGGCCAAGACCCTGCTGTTGTTCTTGAACTACCAAAAAGAACAGGACCATCTGTCTGGTCAGACAAACAACACTGGCTGTACAACTGACGAGGCCACTAGAGAATCTTGAAGCCTTGAAAGTCACTGAGCTCATTAGAAAAATTGGAAAAGAGGAGAATAATATATCTAAATATTTTAATATCTCACTCTCCCTGCATTAACCATCGCTGTTCCAAGACTCATAAATAAACATTTGACTTATATTTAAACACTGGTAACAACAACCTAGATTGTTAAAATGACTGATAGACACAATAAAAACTGAGCTCTCCATAAACCTGACTATGAGCAGTATTGTCCTGTGCAATATTTAACATTTGATTTTTTTTATCATATATCCTGTGCAATATATCTGATTAAAGTGCAATAATATGCTGCTGAGTCTTATCCTTACCAAGACAAGTACATTATTATATTTTTTTAGAATGATTATTCATACAACATTCAAAACTATTCTTGCTCTTGTCTTTATGACATGTGATATCAGTGAGCACATGATGCGAGCAACACCATTGTTTCTTTGTTCTCTCCTATCAATGAAACAAGCGTTGATCCAATCCTTCGACTTGGGTCCAACCCTGCAATCAGCCATCTTGTAGTCCCTTTTAATCAGCCATTTTGTTTGTAGTTTTCCTTTGTCCATGCCATGCAACGTGGTACTTTGAACCCTGGCCAAACACACACACACACACACACACACACACACACACACACACACACCTGTACATAGTACATCTTAGTTAGATAGGTGTCTTTTCATTTTGTGTTAAATAAAATGTAATGAACCTTCATACTATCTATTTAATATTGGAGAAGAATGAATGTTGCCAACATTGACTCTGTGGAGGACTCCATAATCGTTCGCCCACTACAGCTGTTATGGTTATTTTGATTTGTTAATTAGAATAACAAACTGAAAGTTTAGTACATTTTTATGAGACTGATTGGTGAATTGGCGATCTTTTCACTTTCTCAAGGGTGGTGCCTTAAGGTAATCTAATGAAAATTTGAACTTATTATTTATCATAATTAGTAGTTATCCCTGATAATCATTACATGATATTGATAGTGAAATTTAACCTAAAACTCCCTATTAATGATGCATACAGCACTATACATGGTGCCCCGTGTGAAACAATGCACTGTTGGCAGTTATTCATAATTGCACAATACCAATTTCAGCATTATTTGGCCAGTGCTAAAATTTGAGCTTCATATCTTGAATCATTTAGCCAAATGTCTTAACATTAAACCCCAATACTCTACTACAGGGGTAGACAATTTTTTTACTGACAAACAGTTGCAGTGTGGCGAGGATTGATTATGAGCTTCCCCAGGCAAACAAGCCATGAACAGGAGGTAAAACTCCTAAGAGTGCATAAGTCTAGTCTCCTCCATGAAGTTCAAATGGCTTATAAGAAAGCCAGGCACTATTTAGGTGACCTGCACTCAGCAGAGTAAGATCTTTTTTCACACAAGGATGAGTGGTTAAGGATTAGGTCATCATGTTTTTCCCCAACTGTCTGATTCACACTCCTCCCTTGATGGAGGGTTAACTCTATATATAGTCATGTTGGTGTGGATGGGTTCTTAGAATGCTTCACTTCTGTGGTTTATGTGTATCGCAACGCTCTATGTGGCGTATATCTGTAGTAATATATAACTAAAGTATTACTAGTAGCGTTTTACATTTCTCCGCTGCCGCTAAAATAAATATTTAATAATATATCCACCTTTAACACTTTGGTTGGTAATATCTTTGTCTTTTCTTATCTGGCCTACCTACATATCCACCTGCCCAGGAATAAATACAACTCCAGTGTTTTGCACACATGTGATAACACATTAAATATTATTTAATAAATATTCACCCAACTAAGTTTGTCCCTCTGTGGTGATTGTTGTATCATTTTAGTTTTCCATCACTGAAGGAAGATTTGTGTGTAGGTGATAATTAACAACAGTGGTCTGAGACA
Source organism: Diplodus puntazzo (assembly GCA_963678695.2). NCBI lineage: Eukaryota > Metazoa > Chordata > Actinopteri > Spariformes > Sparidae > Diplodus > Diplodus puntazzo. Next base: position 1,632,830 of record OZ023169.1, on the reverse strand, counting down.
AGACCCTTGTGGGACGCCAAAGGTGCCATCGATAGATTGTTTTGTACTACTTCTACAACTAAACGCAGAATACTTTCTGGTACCAACACAGTGTTTGTTGTTGGTGGAAGATGAGTGCACAAAAGAAACCATAGAAAGACGTCTTCAAGGAAAATCTAATCCAGGCTGCTCGCTACATTGAGGCCCGGTGATGCTTAGCGTCTATAGTCTAAAACTTTCCACCATGAAGAGAGTGTAGGTTGTTGGTGACAGACGTGTGGTCTCATCTTCACACATTAGACCATGAATAGACACTGACGTTTTTTGCGAACACCAGTCAGTAACCACACAGTTCCTGTTCCCAGGCTGTACATAAACAGAGCTCAGACTTCACTCTGTGAACTGAGATCTTTTCTGTGTGAAGATGAGGGTGAACATCTACAGCTGCCTGGTCGTCTTTGTTCTGGGCTGTAACGTCACTGCAGGTAAGAACTTTTAGAAATTAATCAGTTACTCGTCTGTTAAAATACATTTCTGATCAGTTAGCTTCATGTTTTTCTGCTAAACTGGGATTTAATAAAACTCTGACATCCAAGAGCACTGAAGTAAACTCCATTTAATGATTATATTAAAAAGTGAACCTTCATATTTATCAAAACCTCTTTTTATTTGCAGCAATAAAACATGTAACAGTTGAGGGGAAGCAGTTAATCTTTCTGCCTTGTCCTCACTCTGTGGAGGGTGAAGTGACGTGGAGCAGAGAGACGAACGCACACAGAGTTGACATTCTTACAGTTGAAGGTGACGTGGACAAGAAACACGTTCCTGATCCAGGCAGACGATACAGTTCACTGGCTGATAAATCCCTTCACATTTTCAAAGTTACCGTCTCAGACTCTGGAACATACTTGTGTAATAATGAAGCAGCTGTGGAGCTGACAGTGATCCCATCAGGTAACATCACACTTGGTTTCCTCTTCTTATTTCAACATCCTGTCTAACCCACTGACTTTCTCCAGAATATGAGTGACCATTTTATGACGGTACATTTAATGAATCTTGTTTTGTTTGTTGTGTACAGGAACAACCAGACTTGTTGCTCCAGAGTTCACCACAGTCACTCTGAACTGTCCTCATGATGTTGGAGGATCACATGTTCCAACATGGAGCAAAGATGGGCGTGAAGTACAACAAGATGAATGGGTTCATGTTTCACCTGTGGACAAGACGTTGACTGTAAGATACGTGCTGCCTACCGAATCTGGACTTTACTACTGTGATGGAAAACCTGCCGTGTACCTGACTGTGATCGAAGGTGAGACATCTGACAGAGGTGAGAGACAAGAAGTCAGAGAGGAACAAAGAAAGATGAGTCAAAAAGAATTATTCATGATTTGTGGAAATGAACTTTTTAATGTTCTTGCTGAGAGTTAGATAAGAGGATTGATGTCACATCATACCTGTGTGTTAAATATGAAGCTCAGCTAGGTGGCTGGTTAGCTTAGCAGAACCAGTTCTCCGGCAGAACAACGTGCCTGGTGTGAGCTCCCCTTTATTATAATTACAGCTGATCTGACAGTTGAGCATTTAGCAGCTAGTCTCTGTGCGATCGGGTGATTAGAAGTGTCAAATATCATTTAAAAAAGATGCAATAAACAGGAAAACTGAATCAATAGAAAATAATCAAATAAGAATATAGAAATACATTGAAAAAAGGAGAAAATACATATACAAATGTACATATCTGATGAATATTTATGTCACACACTGACAGAATGTCCTGTTTTCTGAAAAGGGGAGGGCAGAGCAACTGTAGGAATTAGGATTAAATATAATAATCAGAATAATTAATAACTTTTTTCTTTCTTTAAATTGAATCTGGTAAAAGAGGAGAGTGCAGGTGCACATGTTGGTGGTGTTTGTGTTTCTCACCTTCACAGCTCAGGATTTTATTCTATTAAGGTTAAATTCTTTAGTGAAAATATGTTTTTCATTTATTTTAAAATTTTATTCATATATTCATTATTTTCACTGCTTGTTTTATCTCTTATTATCTATTGTTCATTCATATTTTTTAACACTAGTAAAGAACTCTGAATCTCATTTGATTTGTTTGAAAGTTGCAATTGATTGACTCACAAATTAAAATCTTTAAACGGCCACATGGTGGCACTGTTGCTACTGTTGGATCTGTTTCTGGTCCCAACTTTCTACCAGGCATGACTGAACCTGAAGAAGTGCGCATGAGATATTCTGCAACCAAACTACAAAGTTAATACAGAAGTTAAACTAAAATGTCGTCTCCATGTTCGTCTTCTGTCTTTGGCAGCTCGACAGGAACAGAAGCGACGCGCGACACAAAGAGAAAATGACGTCTGATCCTCCGTCACACAGAAACAAGAGGTACAATCTCTAGAAACCTCTGGCACAAGAATTACATCTGATGTTAAAATACACTTTATGTTGTTCAGCTGTTGTTTTGCTGCTCTCATTCTTCTGTTTGTGATATCTGCTGCTCTGTCCTCTGGTGTCTCCTTACAGGTGTCTGGTGGACGGAGCTGCTGGACGTCCTGCACACCTCAACAGTCTCTTCTGGTGGTTTTGACTCTGCATTTTAAAACCTCTGCTGAGGAGGACTGTGCTTTCAGTGGCCACAGCTTTAGCTTCAGTCTTATAGAATAATATTTGGTGTATACAGCCAAGAAACTTCATATTTAATGGTCCTGCTGATAAAAGATGTTGGTTTTAAAAATGTTTTTGAGACTGTAACAAAACGTAAAACTGTTCACTTCAATAAAAAAAAATGGTTACATCTTAAAAATTAGAAAACATTTATCTTTTTTTCTGGTGTAGTACAAAGAGAATTCATCTCAAATTAACAAACCTGACAATGAAATTAACCTTGAAACCGTTTCTACCCCAAGCTGTTTGTTTCTGCAGTTATTTATAAGATTAAGAGTTCCGTTAAGAACCATTTTGGAAGAAAAGATCACCGTTGACTGTAATGGAAAATGTGTTTTATGTATTTTAAACTGCTCAATCTTTTTCCTACACTGTGTTGCTTGGTTAAAGGTGCATTTGTGTTTTTTTGTGAATAAATCAGAATCAAAAAGAAGAAAAAGAGAGAAAGAGCTTTATTTGTTTTTTTGACATTGGTACAATCGATGATCACCATTATTCTGTTTTTTTAAGGAGACCCGAGGACATTTCCAGCCGATTGAAGCCTGTTGAAGCCAAACATGATGTTTTTTACTTCAACCATGTGGTTTTTGTGCCCAAAGCTAAGCAGAGCATTCTGATGAGAGAGGAATGGAAAACTGAAGTTAAACATGCGTCAAACATCAACATCAAGAAAAGTTCAGTCAGGACTTTTTTTTTGTGGTTTAGCAGGAACGTTGAGTCGGTTGAATTGTTCCATTTCTTACCATTTCTCGGTTGACACTCTAATCCATCCTGTATCTCATCATGGAAGTGCCATTTCCTTTTACTTCCTGACAAACGAGAACATGTATGTCAGAGTTTTAGTAATCCGGGGAATAATCATAGTTTAACGACTTTTACAGTTTGTTGACTAACAGGATGTGGTGAGAAGCAACTGTTTGCAAACAAGTTCAGGTCAGACTATATTTACCTCATTTGTTGCGCCCGCAACACACAGTCAACACGAGGAAGACGATGAAGGCAGTGACGAATAAGGCAGGGACGAGGATGCCGTAGTTGACGGTGGACACTTCATCCATCAAATCATGATCTTTGTGGTGTTTAGGAGCAACCGGAAGACAAATGCACACCGTATTTAGAACATCTACACAAAAACATGTAGTTTATTACTGTTTTATATTACTCTAAACTTCTCCTGTACTTCAGCCTTCAATATCAAAATGATGCTTGTATATGAATACATCAATAGAGGCACGCATGGATTGGGGTTGGCGTTCCCCACGGTTCTGTCCTGGGCCCGGTGCAGTTTGTTTGTGGACTTTGTTAAAGTTTGATGTTACCTGAATTCATCACAGTCAGCTCCCCGGCTGCTTCGCCGTTACAGAAGTATCTTCCAGCGTCGGAGACAGAGACTCTGTAAATGACAAGTGATTTTTTTGCCAGTAAACTGAATCGTCTGTCAGGGTCACGGATGTGTTTCTTCCCTTCGTCACCATCAGCTGTCAGTATGTCAACTCTGCTTCCATTTGTCTCTCTGCTCCACGTCACGTTTCCCTCCACAGAGGGAGGACAGCTGAGAATGATGGACATGTTCTGATTGAAGGGTTTTTGGCATTCTTCTGTAAAAGAGACACAGTTTTGAATAAATATGCACAAATGTTCAGTACATGGTGAATCTGTCAGACCAAACCACTGTGAACTGTTGGTTCATTTGCATCATGCGACAGACTGGCAAACTTGTTTTTGTCTGTTTCTGTAAATATAACATTTAAAGGCATATACTTAAACATGACCAGCCGACCTGTCTGACGTTTCTGATGTGCTTACAGTAATGTGCAACTTAGTGCCCCCATGTACAAAAATTATTTAATTCACCTTAGTCAGAATCAGCAAAAATAAAATGTTTACTCTGTCAGACTTCTTTGACTTCAGAAAAATGGCTTATGCTGCTCTTAGTCAAGCAAAGTGGTAAGAAAAAGAAAGATGTGAATATAAACAGACCTTTTGAATAAATGATGACGTACACAAAACATGTGACTTAAACTGAGCTGAAACCATCAGAGGTATCAGTTTTCAGCCCGGTCTCCAGATTATAAAGTTTTGTAAATCATACATCTATCCAAGGTTGACATTTACACCAACACGTTCACGTTAGAGGATTATTAGCCACTTATGCAACAGAAGGTGGAGGGGAAGGTGGTGTTATTATTACAGCCAACAAGGTCGTTGAACTGACGATCTTACACCTGTGGACATAACGGGAAGTCAGACAAACTGCACGCATGATTGTGGCAACCGAAACAGGTATTTTAGGTCAAACCATGATGTGTTCCTACCAATAATGATGTGTTCCTAGCACTAACCAAGGTTAGTGCATCAACTTAACCAGAGAATCAGGACAATGTGAAAAGAGAGAAAAAGAAAATTCAACCTTAACGAAAATTGCACCATAAAGAAATGTGAAAGTTACCTGCACCTACCAACAGTTTCCTACAGTTTTCTCCCCACTTGAGGTTTGACCAACACTATTTTTAACTCTGCCGTCTTGTTGCCTACGTCTTCTTTCAAACGCTGCTTGACTGGAGTGTTTGTTCCATCTACCATTGATCTCAATGAACCATATGCTGATATTCACATAATTGGAGTGGATGAATTCATATTGTCTTCTGCCATTTGTTTTTTTTTTTTATATGTGGTTCAAACTTACGCTGCACTTCGATAGAAACTCTGCAACTGACTTAAAAGAATAAATGCAATTTGTCATTTATGCTCTCGCAACATTTAGAGAGGAGAAACTGTTTTGAAAGCCAGAGAGGAAACAGGAAGCAGAATGACATTGTGGAAGTTTGATGTTACCTGGTTGGATGGCGGGAAGCTGCACAGCTGACTCTCTGTAACATAAGGATTTGTCCGGGTTGAGCCGAGGGTTGGACACTGAAGAGCGAGGTTTGATTTGGGGAGGGTGAAGGTTGTACACTGGAGGGTGAGGGACGTACACTGGAGGGTGAGGGACGTACCCTAGAGGTTTGTGCACTGGAGGGCGAACACGAGGTATGGAGAAGGAGCCCCTCCTACTCATTACTGTAAAAGAAAAACACTTTTTAATAAATGTACGTGAATTTAAAAAAAAATGTCTTCATTGTGATTGACTCTTAGATCTGATAGACTTTCACTCATCAAATAAAATGAGTGCAGCCGACATTAAAGAGGCACTTTTTTCTCTATGAGAATAACGCTCTCTCCTAAACATTTCATCACGTTAGAAAAAAAAAAAATTAGACTTTGACCCCAAACTATTTTGTCGTGTGGTTCTGTTGTGTGGTTTTCCACAAGTTCTTCAACTGTCCATAGGTAGAAATTTATCGATGTCTGATTGAAAGTCAATAATGAATAAAGACATAAAAGGCACATATTTTTGACAGGGTGCTGATCCTTGTTTAGAAACGATGGTTTTCTCCAGGTTTCAAAGAACAATAATGAGAGCTGCCAAGACTTGTGCTGTGGTTGTTTGCTTAAAATATCAGTACAAAATGTTAGCAGTTAACATTTCTGCAACACTAGCTCATTTTACACAGTGACGCCGCATTATATCCACAGCGATGGTTCGCCAATTCTCCGCCGATGGTGATTCACACAGAGCGATACATCTCCGCGTTAAAGATGAACCGCCGTGAACTCACACAGAAAGCCGGAGCTGCAGCTCCTAAAGAGACTGACGGTACATGATGATGATGACGTCTGTGTGTTTCCCCGGTGTCAGAGATAGTTTCTAATCATATGGATTCTGTTATAATGTGTAGTGTGAATGGGGCTACATCCAAGGTAGACATTCATTTACTTATTTATTTGTTTATTTAACAGGGACAGTGGATATTTGTAAGGACGCATTCTGATAAATACCTCAGTGGCTCCGTGAATATAACAAAATTAAAAAAGTACACGGCCATAATAAAATCTATGAATAACACTGAGGTGACTGAGTTGGACAAACAAAAAGAAATCTCTAATAATAAAAATTCAAAACTTTGTCTTAATTGAATTAAATGAACTTCGCAAAAAATAATTCAGCATTTCGGTATTCATATTTTTAACTATTTTGACTATTAAACTCAGGGTTCGATTTATATCGACTCAATTCTAATATGCGACAGTACAAAACGTACTTATTCCAATCAAATACATTTTTTTCTCACATTAATTTAATTCGATCAAGTATCCTATATTTAAAAGATTTTCCAGTATTGAAATGTACACAGTATTTTTTAAAACATGTTAGTTTAATTTGTGCAATGAGGGAACAGAAATTTGGACAATCTCCATCCGTGAACATGGTGTTCACAGGTATTTTATGCCAAACCACGATATTTTCTGAACCTTAACAAGGTGGTTTTTGTGATGAGCACAGTTTTGTGATGAGAGAAATTCTCGGAGACATGTTAAGTTTGAACATATTTGTGGTTTTGCAGACATGTATGTATCCAACATTTATTCTGGTGATTGGGTTGCTCCTACAGCTAGATGTTAAATTGAAGAATTTGCTGAAAAGACAAAGAAACCACACCAAATTCTCTCAGTCTGGGTCAAATCTGGTCTAAATTAGAGCGTCTAATCAACATCGAACTGTTCTGAACCAGTGGCAAAATGCTCACTGTGGTACATGGAATACAATACAGTGAAAAAATCTGAACACACAGAAATGTGTTCGACCTGGTGAGAAATAGCAGCGCTCAGAATGATTGATTATCTTTTAAATGTTCTTACCTGCAGTGACATTGAAGCCCAGAATCAAAGCCAACAGGCAGCTGCTGATGTTCCCCCTCATGATTCACGACTGACTGAACACCTGAACACCTGAACACTTAGAGCAGAGAACAGGAACTGCTGTGAAATGGAAAACCAACGGTTTCATCTTTTTTCCTTTTTGTGGTTAACCATCACTGAGGCTTCCTGTTATACAAACGTCATTGTATGAAGCCGTTATGTCCAGTTGTTCGAAGGAAAGAGAAGTTAAGCGATCTTCTGATTCTATGATTTAGACTAAAGACTAAAAACAAAACCACATTTTGGGGAAGCAAAGTTTCAGCTGCCTGGAGAGCAAAGCACACATAATTACATCACACTTTCATGATGGTGATAGTGGAAACATGCAGCAAGGTGTTGTAGCTGAAAACAGGATGTTTTTTTGTTTTAACAAGGCCACAGGAAACATAGGCAGGTGCTTTACGGTGTAATAACCCACCTGTAAAGCTTTGCTGATCCTCAGTTTGTCATATAAGGGCTCTTGGTGGCTCTTGACTCTCACGGTAGTTAGATTAGGGAAGTGCCTTTTGAAATACTACGTGGGTGAACACCTACCTCTTATTATTCATATTTCCAAACTGAATAGAAACACTTCTTAGATTCAGCTTGGGGGAGGTGGAAAAGTTGTCATATGGATACAAATAAGATGTGACACAGAAAATAGAGTGAATAAATGATGATGTGCAAGAAAGGTGTGACTGAAATATCTCGTCACTTTTGTCTTGTTGCTTTGTTTTGTGTCTTAGTCTGCAGTTGCACAGCTCTGAACCGAAGGAGTCGGTGTGTTTAAAGGGGAAAGTCCTGCTGACAAACCCACTTATCGGATCATCATGTTTTCCACCATTTGAGCTTTTTGACTGGACGTCAGCAACGACAGCAACTCATCGCACCCTCGTTTTCTTCAGTGGTATGATGGCAGCTGGAAATGTTTGGAAACGTGGATGTAAATCTGCCAACTGTGTCTTTGAATATCGACAGAAGCTGAAAGAAACTTCTCGGTGCCCGATGGTACCTGTTGATCTCTCCAGCTGACGTGAAGCGACATTTGGTGCCGTTTGTTGGTTTGAAGTTGGTCTTAACACAGTTTTTGGATTCAACTGGGACTTTTAGCTAATTTCCCCCAAACTATTTCAATCATCAACTTCTGACCATCTCGGTCAAATCAAAAGTTCAGACCTCTTAGAGACAAACTTAAAAAAAAAACAGAAAGACGAAAGTAATATCTAGCATTTATCTGACTACATTTACACTTCATATCGATACTCTTTGTTTCTACTATCAGAATTAGTGAAGTTCTATCTTATCTTTAAATCAGTAACCACAAAGGAAATAATCCAACCTCAGCCACATAAACGCCTCGTCCATGAGGCTTCAATTGATGTGATAATGAAGGATTTTTTAATAAAAAAATATACATTTGGTGTATTGTGAGGATTGTGCAGACTTGTGGTACTTTGCAGTAGTTTTTTTCTTACTCACACTTTGATCTTGCCTCAACCCTGCCTGACACAGCCGGTGGTTAGAACATCCTCCACTTCCGTTTATGGGAACTAAAACTTAGTGTTGTGGGTGTGGAGGCTGATTAATGTCACTCTCTGGATTTATGAGCTCTGTCACATCTCCTTATTTGGATCAAACCTGCTGACAGCGAGTCCAAAGCAACAAAATAAAACAAACCAACAAACACGGGGATAAATGAGCGATGATCAGAAGAGATCCACGAAAACTACTGACAGATTTTCACCAAACTTGGATCCAGGAAATGTTCTCTCACTTTCTTTAACGTTGTCAGATAAGTCGTCTCAGAAGTCATTTCACTATGGACCAAATATGGTACACAGTATATTCAGACACAACCTAAGAAATCATCAGTAATCATCAACCACAACAGGACTACATGAAGCAAGTATGGGTTTTATGTCTCCAGGCGTCTGAGTTCCTCTTTTCAGCTCTGAATATAAATATGATCACTGTTGGCTTTCATGTGTTCAGTCACTTCAGTCAGTGTGAGGATGATGGCGAACATCTGCAGCTGCCTGTTGGCTTTGTTTGTTCTGTGCTGTGCCGTCGCTGCAGGTAAGATCTTTTAAACACTGATCAATAATCCTGAGCAATGCTGTTTCTCATTTCTGTATTTTCTTTTCTTAATTCTTTATTGAGTGTTGTTTAAACCCCCACTCCACTGAGATACACACAAGTTCAGACTTTAATGTCCAAACTCTGATATTTCTCTCAGAATTATTACTTTTGTCCTGAGAATAAAGAAAACATGTTTCACATGTGAAACCAAATCCTCTTTCATAGAAACATTGCCAGTTTGTTAGGCGTATCGGCACAGACGAGCCTGTTGTACGTCTTCTCTCTCTGCAATGTTTTATACTCGTTGTGTGGAAACAATTTAACACCAGTTCCATATCCGGGTTGTTTTGGTGAGGACGTCTGTCCACCGTGAAACTGACCAAAGGGCTGCAGATTGTTGCTGTGATAGAGGAGGTGAACCTGCCCTCCAGACGGAGGTTTTTCAGAGGCACACTTCAAACTGATGTTCATGAGAACTCTCCGTCATTTGAGTGTATTATGGTCCAACAATCACTGCAAATGTGCTGATGATCTCTGTAGCTAATTAGCTAGCTGTCTAATGTTAATTTGCATGGCAGTCCCACATTTTGACACACTTCACTGTCCCATCCATGAACAACTCTGGATCAGACATCACAAAATATGTCTGATCGGAGAGTTGCTGACAAAAATGCAACTCTTCATGAGATGTTTGTATCTTGATAAAAACTCTGTTTCTTTTACAGACATGAGGTACAGTATTATCAGGGAGAGGCAGTCCATCACTCTGCACTGTCCTCCGTCTGTGGAGGGAAACGTGACGTGGAGCAGAGAGACAAATGGAAGCAAAGTTGACATACTGACAGCTGATGGTGACGAAGGAAAGAAACACATCCGTGACCCTGACGGACGATTCAGTTTACTGGCAAAAAAATCACTTGTCATTTACAGAGTCTCTGTCTCCGACGCTGGAAAATACTTCTGCAACAGTGAGCCAGCTGTGCAGCTGACCGTGCTCAACTATGGTAACATCAAACTTTAATAAGTCCACAAACAAACTGCAACCAATCCACACACAGGTCAGGAAAGACAGACTATGATTGGTCGGAGACCAATATGCAGTCTGTCATGACTGATCTGACACAGGGACCATCTTCAATTGTGGAAATATCCCATTTTATTAATACTGTTATTTATTTGTCTTCCAGTTGCTCCTAACCGCCAGAAACCAGTTTGTAACTGGATGTTTGGAAGACCCACCCTCCCCCTCCTCATTACCTTCATCATCATCAACATCATCCTCCTCGTCCTCTTCGTGTCCACTGAGAGGTGCAGGTTCAACAGACCAGGTAAATAAAGCCTGTAGTCATCAAACTATAATGTCGTTAATCACAGATTATTCTCTGAATTACTAAAACTCTGACGTTCATGTTCTCGTTTGGCAGTGAAAGAAGGCAAACAGCATGTGTATGAAGAGATATGGGATGATATGAATCTTCAGCCTACACGAGGTAAGAAACGCTCAACCTGAACTTTTCTTTATGTTGATACCTGACGCTTGGTTTGGTCCAGTTTTCTATTCCCCCCTCGTCAGAATAACGTTGCTTACGCTCTCATCTGGTTTAGTCACAAAAAAACTTTGTCTCCCTAAAAAAACACCTGGTTCTGCCACCATGAAAAACACTCATGATTGTCCACCTTCCCTTGAAGAATAGCCAGTTTTGTTGCCACAAATATGGCTGGAGACATCTTCAGGTCTCCCTAAAAAAAAAAGATCGGTCACCACAAAAACAGATGGAGATTTTTCACCTTCCCATGAAAAATAGCTGGTTTTGTCACTATAAAACATCAAGAAATATCCCCAGGATCCCCCTAGAAATTCTGCTTTTGTCACCCAAAGAATTGCTGGAAATATCCCCATGTTTCCTGAAAAAAAAACACCCAGTTTTGTCACCACAAATACAGGTGGAGATTATCCAACTTCCCATGAAAAACAGCCGAGTCGAGCATTTATGCAGCAATGACTACGATGTTTCCCAAAGCCATTTTCAAATCCAAGCACAGATGGATCTTTCTCCTTGCTCAAAATTAAAGTAGTTTTGTCTCCATGAATGTTTCATATCTTCATATACAATCATTTCCTTTATTTGGCAGGTGGAGCTTACTCCATGGCGTCCGTTGCAGATAAACAATGAGACAGGACAATGTTTTTATCTTTTTTTCCTCCTGATGTTTAGTTGTGGTGAATTTGTGATTTTTTCTCAATCGACAGGTACACCACAGCCCAACGACTCTGCGTATGTTTGACTGGAGAAAACCTAAAAAAACACCTGGAAACAACAAAAGGGACTGGGCTCATAATTCAGGCCAGGAATCTGACATCGCTCACGACCACCGAGTGAAAGCCACTGAAATCTGATGTTTCTGTAGTGTCACTCAAAGCTGCAATAACAAAAAGATAATGTATCTGTAAGGTTGTAATTGATAGACTCACCTACAAGAATACGGCAAACAATTATGTCAAAACTGAACTGGACTTTTTCCTGGTTTCATCCAAGACGTATTTGGTGAAGCTATAAAGACAGTTGAGTTGTAAAACTTGAAAATGTGTGGCCTCGTCCAGTGTTTCTCAAACTTTTTACATTGTGTACCACCTCAGAAAATATTAGCCTCTCCAAGTAACATCATGATAACTGACGTCGAGTCGTATCTGCTCGCGTTGCTGTCGTCAACTTCAATTTCAACAGGGCTGCTTGAGATATTCTCTTCCTGCTCCGCTCATTTCTTTCAGGAAGTTATTAACCTGCCTTCACAACAGACGTCCGGTTTCCACGTACGTATGTGCCTGACGTCCGTAGATCTGTACAATACACGGATAATCCCCCTGGTGTCCAACGCGAGGAACTGCACTTCTTTACTGATGGATAGAATCTGTTTAGCCATCAGTATGAGGCCAGTTGTGTTTTTCTTGACCTCTGTCACTACAGGGACGAGTACAGGACCGATAACGTTAGCTAGTTAGCAGCCTGTTAGCTAAGCTAGCACATTGTCATACAGCCTCTTTGAAATCTACTGCAAATGTTCATGTTTTTTAATGCACTCAAGGCAAATTGTGGACCAGAACATTACGTCGGGGCGGAGTTTCACAGGCACATCAGGTATCACAGAGATTCCTGCAGTTTCTAGTATTGCCAATCAAAATGTCGTCGTGCTCTGATTCTAGTGTTTTTAAGTTATTTTGATGCCTTCTCCTGTTCCAGCACTGTGACTGTAGATTAAAGAAGACAAAATGTTTTTCCTGTGTGACTGTTTTTCTTTTCACCACTGTTTCATAAGAGGTGTTTTAATATCTTGCATTTCTCGCATCTTGACAGCCTTAAAGGTGCATTGTGTCGTTTTGGATTTACCAAATGAATAAGGGAAAAGTATGTTTAAGTCCTCAGAGTGTAATGCGGTCCCCAGAAAGCTGTGTGGCGCTAGAGAGGCGGCTAAACTCACAAGACTTCCTGCAATTATAAATAAAATAAAAAGAAACTTTGTCGATGACAATTTGTCAAATCAATGAATTTCTTCCCCAAAACTACAGAGTGCACCTTTAATGTGATGGTTTGTAAAATACCAAAATGAGGAACTGGATTTGATGAATTTGGACAAACTGTAGTGCAGAATCAGTATTTTCTTTTATTAAATTAACAAATTCAGCGAAATCCAGCGAGTCTGTTCTCGAGAGGTTCACTTTTTTTTTTTCCGTTTGCATGATGACACACTTCACATCCCCCACCTCGACACAGTTCCCACACTCACAACAACATCCTTTTTTCCCCCTTTGTTAGTTTTGCTGCATCATTTCTCAATAAAGTAAATTAATGAGATTGAGTCGTCATTTGATAAAAGCTTGTTTATTGAGTTTGTTCAAAATCTATGAATTTCTCCCCCAAAAACACAGTAGCGCACCTTTAATGTGATGCGAAGTTTGCAAAATACCAAATTGAGGAACTGGATTTGATGAATTTGGACAAACTGTTAAATAAGAACCACAAATAGCACGTGGTCACAACAGGCTGATCAGCGTCACTGTGTTTGTGCAGATTCAGTATTTTCTATTATTGAAATAAGGAAACAGATGCTGTTGCAGGTGAAGTTAACGTGTGCAGAGTCTTTTTCCTGATTTTGTCGGCCTTCGTTCTTCTCCGACACACCTGTCGGTCTCAAGAGTGCAGAAGCTGCATTTTGTTATTGAAACAACAAATGCAGATGAATGGGACGAGACTGTTCTGTGAGAATTTCACTCTTTTTTTTCTTTTGCATGATGACACACTTGACATCTACAGCTTCCACTGGACCCAGTTCCCACACTCACAACAACATCCTTCTCTTTTTGTTAGTTTTGCTGCATCATTTCTCTAAAAAGTACATTAATTAGACTGAGTCGTCATTTGATGAAAGCTTGTTTATTCAGTTTGATCAAAATATGACGAACTGGAATTGATGAATTTGGACCAACTGTGCAGAATCAGTATTTTCTGTTATTGAATAACAAATTCAGAGGAAGCTGACGAGTCTGTTATGATGTCACACTTCACACCTTCCGTCTCCACCAGTGCCCACAGCTCTGTGTGAAGTGAAGTGTTGTCAGTCACTGATGACAGCGAGTACGAAACACCGGAAACAGAGAAAACTTCAAATATGTTGACGTGTATACAAGACGAAGATCCCAACAAGAAGCAAGTAAAAGTGTGACACAAGAGTGTTGTGAGAATGTCACCGTGTAGAAAGCAGAACTGTTGAACTTCTGAAGACGCATTAAAGCTGCAGTTTTGTCTCCTCCCAGTGGCAGAAAGGTTTCTCTACAATAACCTCCACAGAGCTCCTGCAGAAACTCCTGTCGTCAGTTCTAGATTTCTCTACAACTTAAACCATCGATCGGTGATCACACAAAGTCGAGTGAATCTGAATGTTCTTTGTAGCATCTTAGCATCTCCAGAGTGACTGTGATTGAGATCAGCTGGTGACTTTTCTGAGCCATGAACACAACAACGGGAGAGTCTAAGGGGCTCATCATTGATCTGAAAGAGCTCATTATTGATTTGAACAAGTCAGGAGAGACACTTGGAGCCGTTTCAAAGCAGCTACAGGTCCCAAGATCAAGTATGAAGGTCATGACCACATGTGATGTCACATTAATAACATCCTGCGTCAGTCGGAGTTTAGGATGCGCTCTCTTGTTGTTTTCTCCTCTGTTACAGCCGTTTATGACGTCAGCGACGTACAACGTAACGCCTCAGATGAAAGTCACAGCCGGGCGGTTTTCACCTGCAGGAGGTGTGAATGTCAACAGGAGATTTTTAGCGAGTTGATCTGTGTTTAAGAAACCCGCCACGCTGATGAAGTCATTGTTTGAGTGCATTAATGAACATACTTTGCAGGAGGTCGACTTCTTTATATCACAAATCCTTTTTTTGATCCGTCTCATGTAATAATTTAATATTTTGAGAAACTGGATTTTTGATTTTCATCTTTTTCATCAAAACTAAAACAAAAGAGGGTGAAATATTTCATGTTATGAGAAATTTATCTAGAATATATGAAAGTTTCACTTTTTGCATCAAATTAGGGGGAAAAAATGAACTTTTCCACAAAACTCTAATGTTCTGAGATGCACCTGTACATGTTCTTTACACCTCTGGGGGATTTCACTGCCAGTGGGAAGAAACTGTTCTTCAGTCTGTTTGTTTTAGATCTATAGATCTATATCTGTTCCCAGAGGGCAGGGGGGGGGAACAGGTAATGTCCGAGGTGAGTGGCATCCTTAACAATACAGCTGGCCTTCTTTTGGAGTCAGCCAGTGTAAATATCTCTGAGAGGAGCTAGTGTCGTCCTGATGACGCTCTGCTGCCCTCACAACCGCTGCAGGTCCTTCCTGTCCTGTGCTGTGCAGCTGGAGAACCACACTGTACAGCAGGAAGTCCGGAGGCTTTCTATCGCTGACCGATAGAAGTTGGTCAGCAGGAGCTGAGGGAGGTGAGCGTGTTTTAGCTTCCTGATGAGAGATGCGAGTGCTCCAGGTGAGGTCGGCTGAGATGTGAACACCAAGGAACTGAAAGCTCTCTACACTCTCTACCTCCAGGTCAGAGAGCTCTGTGCGTTTGGATTTCTGGAAATCCACAATGAGTTCCTTGGTTTTCGAGGGTTTAGTCCAGGTTATTGTCTGAACAGCATTCTGTCAGATGCTGAATCTCCTCCCTGTTGGCTGACTCGTTGTTGTTTGTTATCAGTCCTACGATGGCCGTGTCATCATGGTGTCGGTGGGGTGGGTGGGGGAGCAGTCCTGGGTGAAGAGGAAGTGGAGGAGGGGGCTGAGGACACATCCCTGTGGTGTGCCAGGGTTCAGGATGAGGGTGGATGAAGTGCGGCCTCCCATCCTGATGTTTTGTGGTCTGTTGCTGAGGAAGTCCAGTATCCAGGTGCACAGTGAGCTGCCTCGGCCCAGGCAGTAAAGTGAGCTTGATTTAAGTTCAGTATCGGCCTTCTCTGATTCAGGGCGTGTTCCGAGGAGGCCGAGCTAATAATACCAGCACAGCTCAGTGTTCAAAGATGACGAAAATATGTTTCGCACAGAGGTCACACCTCAACACTGTGTGGGCGGTGGCTTCTATCAAATACAGAATCTTTCTGTTGTACGTGGTGTGCTGCAGCTCTTTCCCACACTACTGAGAGGTTCACTTCCACTTTTCTGCGTTACCAGCTGGGTGTTTGGCAGCACAGTGACTGAGTCTGGAGTCCCGCCGCCGCTCGAGACGACAACGTCAGCTCTTTGAAACCGTCTACACCCTCACATGTTGGGAACTTGGCCACACGCAAAGGAAAATAATGAAATGAAAGCTTGTTTATTCAGTTTGTTGAAAATCAATCAATTTCTTTCCAAAAACTACAGAAAGCACCTGTAATGTGTAGTTCGGTAATTTAGCGAAATGAAGAACTGTTAGCTGGTGTTGGTTCAAGCAGCTTTAGTGGTGAAAACATGATGTCACCCTTCAAACCTACAGTCTCCACCCGGCCCAGTGCCCACACCCACACCCACATCCTTCCCTTTCTGCTGCATCATTTATATAAAAAAAGTCACTTCACTTCTCGGTGTGACTCTTCTCATTTTTCGTGACCTTTGACAGTCGATGGTGCCACTTTTCTTTCCTTCATTAACAGTGTGAAATTGCGTTTGGTCACACTGGCGGGCAGATGGGTTTGTGAGATAACGTGATCTCTTGCCAGGCTTCAAGCTGTGGTCGTTCAGCCAATCAGGCTCCTATGAAAAGGTTAGCCTAGCTTCTTAGCATCAGTTCTATCAGAACTGGAGGGTTTTCACTCTTCTCTCCAGTGACTCCAGGAAGGGTTGGATTCGCCAGCTGGCCCCGCTGGTGGTGACGCTCTTCTGCTGTTGATCTGATTGGTTGAAGTGTGATAGAAACGCTGGTTCGTCTAATTACCTCAGAAAATGGCTGCCCTTTTCCAACAGCCCAGTCTCCAGGATACAATGTTGGCAGTTAACATTTCTGCAAATCACAGATACGTCCAATGTTGACATTCATACCAAACGTGTCATATCATGTTCACAATATATGTTTAATAGCTGACTTTCACATCAGGAGGTGGAGGTGTGGTTGGTGCTGTTACTGTCAACAAGGCGGACATGTGGGGAGATTTCCAGCTGTTCTTGTGGCGACCAAAGACGACTGATTTTCACAGGACGGCGGACGATCTCCAACCGTTTCTGTGGCGACAAGAACAGCTGGAAATCTCCGAGCGGTATTCGAATTGGCCTTTACTCCCATCACCACCATCTTCTCCACCTCCTGATGTGGCACACAGCTGAACGTGAAATTAAACGTTTGGTACAAATGTCAACCTTGAGTCTCACCATCGGAGACAATCCAGCTGTTTTTGTTGTGACCGAAGCCGACTGTTCTTCACAGGAAGTCGGACCGTCTCCATTACTGATCTCTGCGACCAAAGCAAAGGTATTTATATCCAAACCATGATGTTTTTCTAAACTTAACCAGAGCATGAACAGTGTTCAACCAAAACAAACACAAAGTTGTAAGATAACGAAATGTTCAGTTTGAACTTGTGGTGATTGGTCAGGTTTCTTCGCACCATTAGAAGTTGTCTAATGATCTGTTAGCAGCTTCTGTTCGGTGTGTATCCCAGGCGTCAATTTGCTCGTGTTCTGGTGCCGTTCAGACACAATAAGCCTCTTGACTTTCTCTCTGACTCTGCAGCCCTCTCACCTCGCTCGTACACCGCCACCAT
Source organism: Diplodus puntazzo (assembly GCA_963678695.2). NCBI lineage: Eukaryota > Metazoa > Chordata > Actinopteri > Spariformes > Sparidae > Diplodus > Diplodus puntazzo. Next base: position 1,615,025 of record OZ023169.1, on the reverse strand, counting down.
CCTGAACATCCACTTCCTGACATGAAAGTCAGCTCATATACAAGCGTGTGAAAGTGACATGACACGTATCGTACGACTGTCAGTTCAGTATAGAAGACACAAACAAATCTGAACATGTGTAATCTGCAGGAAGATACATTTCCAACAGTTTTTCCTGTGTCACTGTATTCATCTTAAAAACACAACATGCATCATAAAGTTCGACAGGCTCATGACTCCAAACAAGCCTCAGTTGTTCCTCCATGAGGCCCGAGCGCACATATATTTGCAAAATACACAAATCAGTTACCTCTTGAATGTTTTCCTGACTGTGGTGCTTTAAAAACACATATTTTTGTATCACTTTCCAGCTCTTGAGACAGTTTCTTGAGCTGCTTCAGTATCAGATGATGTAATCATGTACTTATATTACACATACAAGTCGATAAAAGCTTCATCTTTCTCTGGAATCTGTAATAAGTGTCTGACATCTGATGTAATTGCATAACTGACGAACAGGAAGCGCTGGTGTTCATTAGTCAAACAAAGACACAGACAGATAAAAACTCTGTGGCTTTGTGCTGTTTTAGGAACATATGTGAACACCCAGACTGCTGAGTTCCTGTTCTCAGCTCAGATGGAAACTGTGGTCAATTCAGTCGCTTCAGTCTGAGAGAAGATGAGGGTGAATATCTGCAGCTGCCTGCTGGTCTTTGTTCTGGGATGTAAAGTCACTGCAGGTAACAACATTGTTATTAGATTCTGTTCGGTGCCGTCTGTCGTTGTTCGGAGTCGAAGTTTCATTAAATTTGTGGTTCAACATCATGAAGTTCACAAGAAGTTTGACAGCTCGTCGTCAAAGTGTCATAAAGCGGTTAACATCAGTTCAGGAAGTGCGTTAGAAGCTAGTCGCGATGTATTTAAATAAATAAAGAGCAGAACTAAAGCTTTAACTGTTGTTCTCCAAACGTCTGACCTTCATCTGCTCAGATATTAGATTGTTGCTTTTTTGCAGATAAAGAACCGAATCAGTCAATCGATCTTTATTTGTACAACAGCACCAACTCACAACAGAAGTCATGACACGTTACAAACTGAGCAGCTTCAGAACAAACTCCTGGATTCATTTATTTACAGAGACCGAATATTTCAATCATGAGCAGGAGGATCCAGACAGCAGCGAGAATAAAACGGACTTGTAACCTCAAGCACAACCGGACTCAATGCTGGGCGGTTCGTCTATCTGCCTCGACCAAAATCTGGTCCAGTTTCTGTCAGAATGCCACCAGACACACAACGTAAACAAGAACTCATTTAGCCGCCAAAGTAAAAGTCAGATGAACTTTAGTTTTCACTCATGCGGATGTTTTACATGATTGTGGCTGAAACCTCGTCTGCATCTTTAGTCTGAAGGTGGTTTTCACTCAAGGTCGTATTCAATAAATGTGATTCTGGCTGTGATATTAAATCACTTTTGAGTTTCCTGCAATATTAGAAATGCAGACTGATGTGTATTTTATTGTAAAATTGTAAATTGTTTCTTTTGCAGCAATAAAACATGAAGTAGTCGAGGAGAAGCAGTCAGTCGCTCTGCCTTGTCCTCACTCTGTGGAGGGAGACGTGATGTGGAGCAGAGAGACGAACGGACACAGAGTTGACATTCTTACAGACTGATGTGGACGTAGAAAAGAAACTCATTCCTGATCCAGGCAGACGATACAGTTCACAGGCAGATAAATCACTTTACATTCGCAAAGTTACCTTCTCAGACTCTGGAACATACTTGTGTAATAATGAAGCAGCTGTGGAGCTGACGGTGATCCCATCAGGTAACATCACACTTTGTTTCTCTTCTTGTTTCAACATCATGTTTCTTAGCTAAATGTTTAACAACTATAGATATATTACAGGATACAATGTTATCATTATTCATAACTTGAATACTTTAGACTTAAATTCATGGCACAGTGGACTGGCAGCAGCAGGTGATTCACTCCTGATGCTGTAGTTGAGAAGCCTTTTGTTGTGCTCCTGCATTAAGAGCGAACTGCAACTTTAAATATATTGTTTTAATAATAACGACAGGACTGAAAAATATCGTTGGATCTGCAGGACCATCAGTTAGTTTGAGTCACAGGAGTGATTATATAACTGGCTGCTAACTGAGGCATATTTGGGGACACTTTCCAGACGGTCTACTCTAATAACTCAGTCTTGGTTATTTATGCAAGTTATTTAAAGCTAAAATAACGTATATCAGGCTTCAGATTAAACCAGAGATGTACTTACAAATGACCTTTGAAGTTTGTTTTGATGTCCTTATCCTTATAGTTATACTTCTTGGTGTGAACAGCCCTTTACTCTATAATTGTTTAAGTTACTTTATTTTTAAAACTGCATCAAACTGTCTCAGCTTCTATCTTCTTCTCTGAAACCTAATTCAATAATGTAAACATGGAGGACATTTAGAATATGTAAAGGTGAACAAGTGACGGCTTCTGCTGACTTTAAACTGAATACATGTGATAAGTTTATGATTGTGCATGAATGATGATCATGATCATGTTTTGTTTGTTGTGTACAGGAACAACCAGACTTGTTGCTCCAGAGTTCAGCACTGTCACTCTGAACTGTTCTCATGATGTTGGAGGATCACATGTTCCAACATGGAGCAAAGACGGGCATAAAGTACAACAAGACATATATGTTTATGTTTCACCAGTGAACAAGACGTTGACTATAAGACACGTGAAGCTTAATGACTCTGGACTTTACTACTGTGATGGAAAACCTGCCGTGTACCTGATTGTGATCAAAGGTGAGACATCTGACAGAGGTGAGAGACAAGAAGTCAGAGAGGAACAAAGAAATATCAGTCAAATATTCACCATTTTAAAGAATTATTTACAATTTGGTGGAAATTAGTTTTTAATGTTCTTGCTGAGAGTTAGATAAGAGCATTGACTCCACTTTCATACCTGTCTGTTAAACATGAAGCTCAGCTAGGCGGCTGGTTAGCTTAGCAGAAACAACATTGTTCTCCTGTAGAACAACATGCCTGGTGTGAGCTCCTCTTTCTTATAGTTACATCTGATCTGACAGTTGATCACACAGTCTCTGTGTGATCAGGTGATTAGAGGTGCTGGTCAGTAGATTTGTTACCTTTGAACAGAGGCAGGCTAACTGTTTCCCCTGTTTCCAGGCTCTGTGCTAAGCTAAGCTAAGCTAAGCTAAGCTAACAGGCCTCTGGGTGTAGCTTATTTAGTGTAAATACATGAGAGTGGTGTCAGTCCGCTCAGCTGACTCTCGGAGAGAAGTGTCTTATTCCTTTAGAGAGATCCTACAGACAGGTGAGCTCATACAAGGCTCAATATGCTAAATTACAAAGTAAACATCATCTTCTGCATTCAGCTGCTTTATGTCCTGAAAGCACTTCTGCTGAAACTCACACCACAGAGAGGCCGAAGACTTTTTATAGTGTGTGAGTGTTTGATTTCATCTCTCTGTGGTGAAGATGTTTTGAGGCTTCACCTAAAATAACTCAACACCAACAACTGCGACTAAAGCAACAAGAATTCAAACAGCAGCAACAACTGCACCATGAACACCAGCAGAGAACACTGAGAACTACAACAACCAGACAAACAGGCAAGAAGGGAAGAACAAGAACAGGAAGATAAAACAGGTTTTAATAGTGATGAAATGTAAAAGAACTCAAACACAAATAAAAACCAACAGCATGAAGATGTGAGGAGCAGTTATTCAAACAGATACAGATCCAGAGTCAGTGCAGACATGAACTTTTGACACTGTGTTAAAGTTAAAGTTTGTGGTCTAATGAAGGAAGTCGAGCGCACGACTTGCTCTGAACGTGAGTTCTAGACACGAGAACAAATGACCACAATAGTGAAAGAAGTGTGTCTCAGACTAGAAAACATCTTCATCAAGTCACTTTAACAATTTAATTACATTTATAACAACAATATTAAACAGAACCATCTGTGTGATGTTCAAGCACCAGCTGTTCTCCTGAGAGACTGTTTGAATCTGAAAGGTGAAGACTCGCCCATAAAACGGCCGCAGGTGGCACAGAGTGGAACATCAGACTGGGTCAATCTATTATTTAGCATATTAAGGGGGGATACGAGCGGCCTCCCAACTTGAGCTGATCCTTGTTTCTGTTGAAATGTGTTTGGCTCAGCCGCTCAGCCAGTCATTAAACCGTTATTTTCCTGTTTAAATAAAGAAACAGAAGCAGGATAAATTCAAATGAGCAAACATGCTACAAAGAAAGAAGCCGGAGAAAGAGTTGGGTGGAGCAGAAACATTAAGGGCAAAAAAAGAAAAAAC
>OZ023169.1:1494627-1610596 GCA_963678695.2 Diplodus puntazzo | reverse complement strand
TTAATAGAGGATGCAGCCAAATGCTCCAAATTAAGAGAGCTTTTAGTGTTGGAGGGGCGAAGGTCAGCGCGGCTACAGTCAGCCAGGACAGTGAAGACCAGGACCCAGCAGGGTCACATTTCCTTATTGCTAAAGCAAACATATTTCAGGAGAGAGTCTGTGTTCAAAGTTAAAAAGATATTATTTGAATATATAGGCTATACATCCTGTCTTTTACATCCTAACTCATTTATCATTGTTGCTGTTGTTGTTAATATTAGCTGACGAGGCAGTGTCAGTCGCGGAGTTGATGCAGAGCAACAGGATAATGCCAGTCATAGGAGTGAGGAGGAGGAAGAGACAGATGAGGAGGGAGGAGGAGGAGGAGGAGGAGGAAGAGGAGGAGGAGGAAGAGGAGGAGGAGGAGGAGGAGGAGGAGGAAGAGGAGGAGGAAAGTGGAGCAGGAACCACCAACAAAAACAGTGCCAGGTACAGGTGCAGTGTGCAGGACTGGGTTGGCAATAAGTCTTTGCATAGAATTATATTAAGATGTCACATGTTGATGTTTCAGTTCCAGTCACACAGAAACAATAAGCCCATCCTCTCCTGCAGTTATGTCAGTGGCTTTCTGAACAAGACATCTGTTTTCTATCCAAAGTTAATGAGTTATTGCTAATATTCGTTATTACTGATGAACTACGGTTCCACTTGCGTACGTCATGCGATCAGATAAAAGGTCTCTCCAAACCAGCTCCCGGGCCTAATTTCCATCCCAGCCCGCCCCTGCCAGTGTCTGACAGGCCCCTACGTAAAGTCCCGTCCCAGGCCGTAGTTCTGCACGGTTTTGTTTCATTTAATCACAACGTTTTTTTTAACAAAGCCAGCTCACTTATTTTTTGCTCCAGTTTCCAGCAGCTCACAAAGAGAAAGTTGGACAGGTCTGATGGTAGAGGCCTGGCAAAGTGCAATCCACTTCTCCAGGTCGGGGTTGGACACTAACAACCCAATTCAATGAAGAAACACTGTTACTATTAGCACAGAAAAAAAAGTGCTGGAGCATGATGTGTACACATGATGCCCCCTTCATATTTTTGTCTGCCGCCTCATATATGCCTGCCTAGAACCGGCCCTGGTGGTCATTAATGTGTTGTGATTTCGTTTAATATACATTTTTAGAGAGTTTGATGGGATTTTACATACTGAGCTGAATCTTGTTTCTGCCCCACTCACAAGGAAAAAAGACAACGACACCACCAACAACAACAACCAAGACTACGAAGCCGACCACGACTACGAAGCCGACCACGACTACGAAGCCGACTACGACGAAGCAAACTACTGCAACATCACTATCGTCCAGCACAGGTAGGTCTACAATGATGATCTGAAGTCTCACCAAGTCTTACCAAGTTATTAATTCTTACTTTGTCTTTCAGTCGCTCCTACAGACCAACAACCACCTCTCACTTTGGTGATTGGTATCGTTGTCCCCTTGCTCGTCCTCCTCCTCATCATCTTCTACCTCATTCATAGACGCAGGCTTAAAAGACGAGGTAAATAAAACCTGACACAGTGTGTGTGTTACATATTCTGCACACTTTAATATGTTAATTTATATTTGAATACGCTTTTAATTTGTAAAAATGACAGCAGAAGGTCAGATACATGTTATATATGTTTAGTGTCAGATTATCAGTGATTATTACTCAACAGATTATCAATACTGTTCCTCAGGAACTGAGGAAAGATACCACGTCTATGATGAGATTCAGGGTGGAGCGGAGTTTCAGGCTACAAACGGTGAGAAATAAGAAGTGTTTTATTCTATAAAAAAACTACCTTCCTCTTTCTGTGAAGATCGAGACTGATGTGAAATGAAATCCCACACTGATGGATTAGTGCTGAGCTTCCTAAAGTACACAGATGGCCAACCTGATTTATATGACTTGAACCAAATTAGCTGTATTCCTGTATGTAAGTACCACTTCATATATACAAATGAGTATTCTTCTATTTTTGATTCTTCCTGCAGCTGTAGAACGAGTCCCTGTACCAGCGGACGCATACTGCATGGCAGAATTTCCAGGTAAATAATTCAACATTTTCCCACTACTTTTACAGAGCGCCCAAAAAAAAAGAGAGAGCAGTGTTTGAGTGTTTTGGGGGGTTTAGCATGTTAACGTTTTATATTGTGATAATACATCCTGTCGTGGCAACTGACGCAGCAATTCAGCTGATTTTAGCACAGAGCAAACAGGAAGTCACGCATTGAAACAACGACTGCTGTGTCTCAGTTCAGCTCTGCATCCTTCAGAGGAGCATTTGAAAGCCAATTACGTCACTATGCTGCGTGAAGGCCGTCCCAGTCTGAAGGCTCCTCCAGATGCTCCTTCTTCTCACTGTTTCTGGAGGTCGCACCGCTACGATCCTTCATGGCCGCACATTTCCCAAGATTCTTTGCGCGTCCGAAAAAGAAGAAAGAAAGAGAGAAAATGGCGACATCACGTGGTGTATCACTTTCGTGGGCCTGGGCGGCAGAAATCGCAATATAAAGGTAAAACATTTGGTGACGCAACCAGGAAATGCTCCAAAGGCGAGACCTTCCCATTTAACAACGGCTGACGCGATTAACAAGGTCTCTCTGAAGGACTCGCCTTCAAAGACCACAAAGGCCGAGTCCTTCAGAGGATGCAGACCCTGAACTGTGACACAGCAAATATCTCAAAAAAGAGACAAACACAAGCTCTTCTGCTAATCCTTCAGTTGGGAACACCACGTTTGACACAACGTTTATTTTCTAGAAGTTCTTATTGCTTGCAAGCGAGAGCATGCATAGATGATGAGTGAAGAGAGGATAGAGAACAATAAACTCAGTTGTAACAGTCACAATATTACACATGATCTCTCTCAAAACATTATTGCAATCATATCCACATCCGTCTCATGATACACATAAACTTCTTATACACTTTGACTATTGTTGTGCGTCAAACGTCAGCCGAAGGTCAAAACACTTTCACACAGAAGACACTTCACAGACCTCTTCAGGATGAACCCCTTAAAGTTCCTTTATGTTAGTTTTCACGACACATTATACTGTAAACAATACACAAATACATCCATTCATACTCTGCAACCACATAACTATCACAAGATTTCACTTTACATAAATAATAATAATGTATCTATGTTGTAAAGTTTCATATGTAAGAACAATATATCAAAATAAGAATGGACATTTGAGAATTTCTCTAACAATCCCAAAGAACATAATGTCGACTTACCATCTCTGACATTAATGACACAATAGTCTCATAATTAGTAGATCGTTATGTCATAATTATAACGTTTGCCAAATGAACAAGAAGGCCTAAATAGACGAGAATGTGTCATATACAGCGTCTCTCACAGTTCATACAGTTTTTCAGGTTACAGGACATCATGATTACGAAAGCGTTTAATTTGTTTTTCCTTAAAAAGGTGCGATATGTAAGTATTGGCCAGTTGTTGGATTCATTATCACAAAAAAAAGAGGGCAGCATGTCCCCAAATTATAGTCGCCAGCTGCTGCTACCTGTAGCTGCAGATAGCTCGTTAGCATGGTTAGCTGTGCAGCTAGCAGTCGGGACTGGGGGCTAGCTAGTTAGCATGCTAACTTTAGTTGTAAGTTGGTTCTAATTTATAGTTTTTGCTTCTAAATGTTTTAACAGGTGGATCAAACCAAAACGATCCCACATATTACACCATCCCCGACCTTCTACCGATGGAAAAGACGACCGGTAAAGACTTCGACATTTACAGTCGCACATTTTAATAGTCAACCAAATATTCTGTTGTTATACTTCTGATGACAAACAGTTAATATTCATCATATTATCATTTTTCTTCACAGTAACGTATGTACATAATGAGTCCCCGTACTCTGTGATCTGCGAGACTTTCCTCGGTGGAAATAATAATAATGAAGGTAACTTTAAGCTTTAGCTCCTCTGTGAACTCTGTAAATACACAAGTTTATAACATGAGATGCTAAACGAGGCCGCTTGCAATTTTTGCAATTCCAAATAAAGCAAAATATAACGAGAGAACAAACAAACAAAGTGGAAATCTACAAAAAACTACTGATGGGAATTTTCCATTCAAACGGCCATTTGGATGTCAAATTTGAGACAACAGAAATAAAAATCTACACCATCAAGTTCTGAATGAAAAGCAGACCGAAGTAATTTCTTTGTGATTTTCTCTCGGTCCACAGTTTCTTCACAGCCGACAGAAAACGCATACTGTTTACTGCAGAACACCAAAACACCTGGAAAGCATCCAAAGTGACCAACATCAGCTGTTTGTGATGTCAGACATGACTGAGAGACTTTGGTTGATGATGTCAGGTTTTTTTTATTTAAATTGGGAACATGTATAATATTTTTACTTGTGTTTCATGTAAATATTAGATAGATACATTATTTTTTACAAGACAACATCTGTTATTTCTAGATTCTTACCTGTTGAAACCGACCCAGCAGTCTCCAGAATAAATGTTTGTACAGTTCTGGAAAACCGCAGATAACTTGAAGCGTTTACATTTCTTTATGTTGCAATTTTACGCTTGTTTAGGTTTGAATTTCTCTCTTGTCACAATGTTGTGCTGATGCTCTGGTTGGATTTAGACACAAAAACCACTTAATCACATCGTGGTTTGGCTTAAAGTAGCTGCTCTGGTCGCTACAAACTAGGCTGAAAATGTTCCAGAGTTTCCTTAAAGACGCCTGGTTTGGTCGCGACAAACACAACTAGAGATGGCTCAACTTCAGGCAAAGAAATATCCAGTTTCGATGCCACATACACGCTGAAAATGTGTCTTCGGTCTCCTCGAAAACACCCAGATTTGGTCACCAGAAACATCACTGGAGATGTCCTTAGGAATATCCACTGATGTCACTCTTACAAAAATTGAAACGCTGCTCACAAATATCCAGTAGTTTCACACTGCAGGTGCATCTCCTCCACTTCTGATGTACAGGTCAGGTAATAAACATATCGTCCGGACGACTCGGCTCGTTGAAACATATCATGTTTTCTGTCAGAACTTCCTCCTCGTTCCCCGTTTGAGTTTAAATCTCTCTGCAAATGTACATTGTTTATTAAAAAACATAAATATTTGATTGTTTTGATCATTTCATTCACATTTACTTACCAACATCATCACGATATCAAGAGAACATTTCAAACTGCTGTGAATCGAACAGTGCTGTCGAGCAAGGCATCGTTAAAGATGTCAGTGTGGTTTTTAATAAAGTTTTCTCACATCTCTCCAACTTCTCACTTCTTGATAGAATGATATAATCCTCCTCCACCCACTGACCTGCACGCTCACTGCCGTTCCACCTTCCCTTTTTCTATTTCTGTGCATCATTAACAGCTAAATGGAGTTTTTAGTGCACTATAAATGGAGGTTTTCCATTCAAACAGTCTTTTAAATGTTAAATTCGAGAGAACAGGTCTTTAAATAACGCTTCAGATTTAAAATAATGACCCTACCTTTACAGAGAACCCATTAATTATATATATGATTGGGTAAAAATAGCTTTGTTGGCTGAACACTGAGTGTCAGTGTCACACACCCACACACAGTCAACACACTGTTGACTTCCTCTGTGCTCTGATGACTTCTTCTTCTTCTTCTTTTTTCTGGTCTGACGGGTCATGACCTCAGTGATTCACCAACTGTACATGTTCACATTGTATACGCACAGAACCGATTCAGGCTACCGAACCTCCGCTGCGCCTTCACGATGACACAAGAAGTTGTTGTATTTGCAACAGTTTTTCGGTCGCTGCAAACCATTTCAAGAGAAAACCATCAACGAACAAACAGACCAACCAGCACACAGCAAACATGCACGAGTGTTTGGAAACTCACCGATGGAGCATCTGTGTTCCTGTGGTGCATCAAAATCCATCAAACCTGTCGTCTCTTATTCCCCAACGTCCAGTAGATTCATATGACGCAAATATTAAGTCAGAAACACGGTATTCCATCCATAACAGTGACAAACTGTCACTCTTACATACTTTTTCATGCTTCTATCCATCTAAAAACCTCACAAGATGGCTGCCGACCTCTGACCTATTGATTGACAGCTCATTTGACCAGTTAGGAGCGTGTACGCCCGCCCTGTAACGGCCAATGAGGGATTTCATAGACATGAGACCCACCCCTTGTTCCCGCCCCTCTCTCCTGAGCCAATGGCACACCAGCCTTCACATGACTGACGCACCATCTAGCCAATGAGATTTCAAATCTGTGAGTATCTCATTTAAATGTGTTTTAAAGGTTTAAGCTTGGAAATTATGCACATTAATGTCGTTTAATGCAATTTCTAAAGGCTGTTTTTTCACCTTTGCTCTTGTGTTTGACTGATTTATATTCAACATCAGTGTGAATAAGGAAATAAACTATAAACTATAATGAGTGTAATGCTCCTGTTACTCTCAGACAGGGTGTTCTGAGGTCACAAGTGATAATTAATAATAATAATAATAACAATAATAATAATTCAGTGTTCTCCTCCTACAGATTAACACCTACAGAGCCTTTAAATACATGAGGAAACAACAGAAGAAGACGTGTTGAGCAAGAAGCTTTTTTGAGAAACACACGTCTGCAGACAGTTTCCTGTTCTCAGCCCACATGGAGCGTGAGGTCACACATTATGATCATTCCAGTTGGTATCATCATGAAGGTGAACGTCTACAGCCGCCTGCTGCTCTTTGTCCTGGGCTGCAGCGTCAGCGCAGGTAAGAACTTATTAAGTCCATCTATAGGTAGGCTACGTTTCTTTATCTCACCTGAGTGCTTTATATGTTGTTTCACTTTGTTATTGGAAGACGTTTGTGTATTTAAAGATATATTATGTAACATTTCTGCATTAAAATGTCAGGAAACGTCTCGACCGTTAAAAATCCACACGTTTATTCAGGGTAACGGTGCGTTTCATTCGGTCGCCTGTCGCTTTAACTTGTGGGAAACTTAGAAGGAGGAAGTCAGGAAACCAGACTGAACACAAATAAAGCTTTAAAACTAATCTGACAACATGTCTGTCTCAGTTGCATCAGACAGATTTTCATCAGACCCAGAAAACCACCGTCTGTCGGACGGACATTCAAATTACATGACGACGGCTCAATTTACACAAAGTTTAACTGCATATTAATCACAACATTAGCTTTACTTGATGACTATCCAATTATGTGTGTGTGGTTTTAATGTATGAACATGATGCTCAAATTCAAGCTCACATTCAATGTGTAAAGTAGAACGTGTTTCTGATCCTGACTGCGATACTAAACCACTTTTAGTTTCTTGCTGAATTAAAATGCAGGCGGTCTGGAGACAGATGTGTATTTATGTTTCTATTTGTGTCTCTTTTGCAGCAATAACACATAAGATAGTCCAGGAGAAGCAGTCAGTCACTCTGCCTTGTCCTCACACTGTGGAGGATGAAGTGACGTGGAGCAGAGAGACGAACGGACAGCGAGAGGACATTCTTACAGTTGATGATGAGGAGGACAAGAAACACATTTCTGGCCCAAACAAACGATACAGTTCACAGGCAGATAAATCACTTTACATTTTAAAAGTTACCGTCTCAGACTCTGGAACATACCTGTGTAATAATGCAGCAGCGGTGGAGCTGACGGTGATCCCATCAGGTAACATCCAGTTTCACAATGTTGGCCTCTGAATTAGACAGCGTGGAGCAGAATATACAATAAACAATATGTTTCTCATTTTCCAGGAACAACCAGATGCTCTGCTAATGTAACAACCAGCGTCGTTCTCAAATGCCCGTCTGAGTTCACTGGGTCACATGTTCCAACATGGACCAGACAGAAGAGCGGAACAAACGTCACTGTTTACTCTCAGAATAGTGAAACACAGCACATGACACACTTTCTCTATTCAACCAAGGAAAAGACACTGACCATAACACAAGTGCAGCGTGATGACGCTGGACAGTACAACTGTGATGGAAAACCTGTTGTGTACCTGGATGTGATGGAGCAGTCTGACACCGACAGACGTGAGGGAAGAGGTATTTAACTTTACAATCTGCTAAAACAGAAAACAATGCTAACAGACACAAAATGTCTCCGATATGGTGATAAACATTGGTTTAAGTTGTGTGGGAAAATAAATGCATCAAAGAAACACTCTGATGAAGATGCTATGGGTCCTTTTTAAAGACATAACGTGAAAATAGAAAGAATTCTGCATCAAAATGTCTAAAAACTACCAGAGAAAATGTACTCAAAGTTTAATTTGAACGTCTGGCGCTTTAACTTCCTGGAGAGAGCCAGAGGAAGGAAGTCGAAATGACACGAGAACAGAACATAAATAAAACTTTAGCTCATCTGTCAACATTTGTACCTCCATCACAGCTTTTCATCAGCAACAGTGGCTGTTCACTGTGTGTTCACCATCAGTGTTTATTCTCCCCAAACAGCCAGATTATTACGGTACAATAGCCAGAAACTACACGAGCTACAGCAAGTGTGTCGAGGTGAAGCTCTGAGTGAAGTCAGCACTCAGCAGAGACTCTGGTTCTGGTTCTGGTTCTCTCTCTCCTCCAGTCAGCAGTCAAAATTACAGAACAGAAAAACACGAGTGAAGAGAAATCCACTTTTTAATCCAGAAGTTAAAAAGTCATCTCTGAGCTCTCTTCCTGTTGGTGAACGACTCCGGATCAGAACCGAATCTGATGAGACTTTTTTGTGTCTTTGTGTCATTCATGGCTGGAGTGGACTTCAATTTGCATCAATTAGCGTCTTCACATTTAATCTACACACGCTAAAAACTAGCATTGGGTCTGAACACCGATACTTACACTCAATTAAATTGTCAGGCCCGGCTAAAAGGAGGACTCAGATGCAGGGCAGAATCCAAATTCAACAGACTTTTATTCTGAAATTGTTGGGCAGTCAAGACAGAGACAAAAGAATAAAAAACCTAACCTGACTACACTATCGGCAAGAGAAAACAAGAAAAACAAGGAAATCCAAATCACTCCGAAAGGAGGAAAATGAGAAAACAAAGTCACTCCAAAAGGGAGGAAAACAAAAGGCTAATACGGAAAACGAGAACTGAAAGGCACTATCAAAATTTACAAACAAAAATCACTCTTCTCGAGGCACAAGGATATCAGAACAAAAACCAACATGAACTTTAAATACTTCACAAGGCAAGACTGTGACGAAGGGCTGGGGTGCACGCAGGAACGAGGCAAACGAAGACACAGACTATTTAACACATTTTTATTGAAACATTTTCAATTATAGTCAAAACAGTGACTTTGGAAAATACAAACAGAGTCTGGCATCTCACATTAGGAAATAAATAATAAGTAAATACATAGGTACATACATATGAGACATAAAGTGAATGTAGTGCGTATGCTAGTACAAATATAAATTAAACATAATGATAAAAATAAATAAAAGAAAGAACAGGCAAAACATTAAATCAAAATTCTCCAAATGTTTCTTGAATTATGTTAACAGTGTGTATACATTTCTTATTATCAATTCTTTTAATACATTTAAAGTAGTTCTTGAATTCAATTTCAAAAACAGGGAAGAAAGGTCGACCTTTAGAAAATTTGGCTTTATGTATGTGGAATTAGAATAATCAGATTAATTAAGTGTTGATTTTTCCTCTCTTTATTGTTATAGTATAATAGTATATCCTTGGCTTCCAAATTAATTGGAAGGTTGGAATGTGAGGTGATGTAATTTTCAATTTTTCTTCCAAAAAATTTGGGAAATTTGACATTCAATAAAGAGGTCATCAGGGGAACAGGTGGAAACAATCAGAAATCAGGGATGACGTCAGACCGGGGACACGTGAGGAAGGGCAAGTGACCTGAAACGATAGGGAGGTTAGATTTTCAAAATAAAACAGGAAGTTCACGAAACAAAAACCAAGACAAGACCTCACCGCTGTGTGACATAAATGACGTGCTCGTTTGCTGATTGCATCATGGGGAATGCAGTTTAACACAGGTCAGCATCATGTCTGTCTCTAATTACTTATTAATTTAATTTATCTTCCAGCTGCTGTGTTGGTCCCCGCAGTGCTCCTCCCCCTCATCCTCATCATGGCCATCATCCTCTTCCTCACTTGGAGATGCAGCATCAAAAGACGAGGTGAACGTTTAATTTAATTTAATTTAATTTATTTAATCACAGTGGTTGTAGAAATAACATTTCTGGTTGAAACGACTGTATATCGTCATGTTTCAGTTGTTATTTGACATTAATTCTGTGATGTGAAACTTTCTGTGGGAACATTTTGGTGTTCATCAGCTTTAAAGACAGTTGACAATCGATCACTGTGCACTGAATTAATAATCTTGTCACATTCATGTTTTTGTTGAGGAGGAGGTGAAGAAATGGACGAGGTCATTTATGCTGAGACATCAGATATTTCTGTGTTTGAACCAGCACAAGGTGAGAAATGAGAGAAAAATATCCCTTAAAGACTGGTCAAAAAGTCAATTTATATAAATGTGTGTTGAATTGATGTTTTTTCATTTCCAGTTGGATCAAACCACGAGCTCACGTACTCCGTCATCCAGGGCCTTCCAGCGCCGCAGAACGGTAAACAACGAGCTGTCATCTGAATGTTAGCTGCTGAAACACAGTCTGACTTTAATTCACTGATGTGACGTATGTTTACTTATTTATACTGCACACATTTATACTTATCTCTCTTTACAGCGACACCTCGGCCCAATGAGTCTGTTTATTCTCAGGTCAACTAACGCTGCCATCAGGAGTGAAGGTATTTATCTATAATGTGGAGCAGATGCAGTAATAAACTACAGCTGCAACTGAATGTTGTTTTCAGTGTTGACAAAACAGCAGATTTTTTTTTTCTCGCAGTTTATCAATTGATCAATGAGCAAAATTTGAAATCTTTAAATCCCTCTAATGTCTAATGGACCTAAAACCCAAAGATGAAGGAAATCAACAAATAGTCAAACGTGGGACAAAGACAGCAATAAATGATTTGGTGGTTTTGAAGATAAACTGATGATCAAAATAGGCTCCAATCTATTAATTTCACACCAACTTTGTATTTAAGTTTATAAAACTAATCAATTTTAAGCTCTGGGCAACATCTTGTTTATGTGCTGGGACAGAAAAACAGTGTGAGGGAAAAGTATTTTAGCTGAGTCAGGCAGCTAAAACAACATTGGTCAGAATCCGGTCAGATAGAAACTATTAGCTCGATTCTTGTTGCTGTTGTTGTTGTTGCTAACATGCTAACAAACAGTCCAATATTCACTCTGCTTTTAGCTTTGTTCTTGGTCTCCACCAGCGTAGAGTCGGTTTATCGTCGGCGTAGTCGGATTATTGAGTTTGTTTCTTGGTTAATTCAGCTGCTTTTCTGTACTATTTCTCCATCCACAGGTAGAATGACTCCTGAAAAATGAACTCCTTTTTTTTTTTTTTAAGAAAAATGTGTAAAAGAAAACGTACTCTTGTTAATTTTACAGTGTTTTTACAAAACAGGCTCTGGTTTTACAAAAAAGACATTTTGGGAATGTTTGACATTTTGTTTGATTTCAGAAAAAACTGCTGAAAAAGTTCATTGTAACTTTTTTTGTGTTTTACAGAAAATCCTCAGGACCAAATAAAGAACATGTCGTCACCTTCTACCAAGAACTTGATTCAATAAATGTGTTGTCTGTGCAGTTTAATAAATTGTGTTTCTGTTGAGCCTTTAACTAACTACATCAGTGTTCTGCTGTATATCATTATTTTCACATTTACAGGTAATCTGATTTTTTGTTAATTATTCTAGACGGTTTAATGTTTTAAACTTGTGTTCCTCCAAACTCTGTATCAAAATTTTGTTAAATACCCGAGACAGTTCCGTGGGAAAGAGTACGCTAGCTTAGCCCACGGCGCCAGCGCTAACCGACCACTAGCAGAAGATGGCCGCCCAGGCAGGCAGGCGCAGATGATCACTCCACACACGTACAGCTGAAGAGACCGAGGAGACGGCAGTGCAAGTTGCCCTCGCGATGGAAGGACAAACCATTCACACCTGGGATCCTCAGAAACCAATTTTTACATAATTTTGCTCTAATTTGAGGAAAAAGAACTACAAAAATCCAAACCCTAAACTCCAAAGAGGTAAATTTAGCAATAGGGAGACTAAATTGTTAACATAACCCAACAAAATGAACAAGGACTTACTGTAAATGAGACATGAGGGGGTAAACACACACAGACAGAGTGCTGAAAATCTGTATTCAAGCACCACTATAGTTGCATTCCTGGAATATTACTCAATTACAAGTAAAACTACTGTATGTGATGAAACGGTTAATCTAGAGACCTGCTATAAACAAACACCTCCTGAACTCGCTGCACTTTCCCTTAGCCAAACAGTCAGTTTGTTGATAGATGAGCAGAACACCAGACTGACTGAGGTGCTAATTGTTTAGTAGTGATCAGAGACTGAGGACGTGACACAGAGATGGAGCAGAAAGGTGAAAACAGGGAGCAGTGGAGGAAGAAAAGGGAATATATTCTGGCAGCAGCCGGCAACATGGTGGGCATCGGCAACGTGTGGAGATTCCCCTACCTGTGCTATAAAAACGGAGGAGGTGAGCTGGAACAGTGTTTTACATGATTGTACCATTGATGGAAATCATTCATGAGGGAAAATTAATCCATTATCTGTTTCTTCATCACATCCACAGTATATTAAGAAGCAGAACAGTTTTTACAATGAATCTATTGGAATAAATGTCATGTAGGATTTTCAACCATATGCTTATTTAGTGAGGCATCTGTATCGGATGCCCTCTGGACGCCTTCCTCGGGAGGTGTTCCTGCCAGGAGGAGACCCAGAGGAAGACCCAGGACCTGCTGGAGTGACTATGTCACCCAGCTGGCCTGGGAACGCCTTGGGATCCTCCCGGAGGAGCCGGAGGAAGTGTCCCGGGAGACGGAGGTCTGGGTGTCCCTGCTCAGACAGCTGCCCCCGTGATCCGGCCCTGGATAAGCTGAGGAAAATGGATGGATGGATGGATGGATGCTAATTTGGAAAGGATAGCGTAGGACTTGCAGAGGGAGTGAGGAGTCCTTGTTTAGAAGTGATTTAGGTAACTTCTCATTGCAACCTTCAGCAAGAATAAGATAAAAATGCACAAATCGTAAGAATTATATATACTGTTTATACTGTTTTGCTTTGTTTATATGTGGCGGACCCTGCCACCCTTCTAGCTAACAGCTTGTTCATTCACTTATGGGGGAAAATAATGTATTATTACCTTATTAACATTGTACATATTAAAATTCTTAGTTTGAATTTCTACAATTGAACCACACAGTGCCTCTTTGTTTAAGCTAACATCAGTTCATTTATTTAGAAGCTTGTGAGTGAAACTTGGCTAACACGGCTTTGCAATTAACATTTGTTCCAGACAAGTAAACAGTTCAGTCGGTATCATATCGTGGTGTACCTGTTGTTCAAGCAGGGCTGGAACAATTGCACACCTGAGCTCACACACCTGCCACGTGAACCTGCACACTTACTGGACAACAGCGAAATCCTGCTGAGGGTCCCCGTACCTGATCCATGAGACGTGTAAATCACACGCAGTCCCACGATCCCGCCTTAATTAAAATAACAAAAGATATCACACTGAGCTTTAGCTCTGCTGCCTGGTGATTAGTCCACTCCTCAACATTACAGCCCACAATGAAAACATAAACTTACAGGATTTGCTTGCAGCTTCATGCCTTATAAAAGTTAAAATACTGAATACTCTCACAGTATTCCCAACTATCCTCAACAGTAAATTCAATAAATTCCATATTTAATCAATACTCAACATGCCTCCAGCTTGTGTAAGTCCAGAGGTGTAACTACACCTTGACTGAGAACACTGAACACTGAACACCGTCTGCTGGCGTTTATCAAATGTGGACCCACATCGTTGTGTATACAAAGTCAAATGGGCCCTTTGTAGTTTTGGAGAAGACGTTCTCTTAGAGTTCATATTTATGATATTAATGAGGTAACAATACAAACTTCTTCAATATGTGAATAAACCAGCTGTTCTCAGAGGACAATAAGGTCTAGAAAGGTGGCAGGGTCCGCCACGTATAAACAACGTAAAGCAGTATAAATATTGTTTTCCTTTAAGTAAATACGCTTTCTGAATAACTTTACTAGATGCAGTCTTCATTTTAAGGCAAATTTCTTCAAAAACTTCATAATAGCATGAATTTTCTTTGGAAGCTTTATGAATACGACCTGGATTGAAGTGCGTATCTTCTGATGTTGGACCGCAGCCTTACTGTGTGTTTACTGTGTGTTTGTTGTAAAAATATCACTAGATACATCCTGCAAGCACATCACAAGAAATAACAAAAACCTTCATAATAGATTTCCTACAAGACACGGGCCTCCAGATGCAGTGATAATGAAGGGCTTGTTTTAGTGAGTGCTTTAGTGGTTAATTGATCTAATTAAAAGAAAACATTACACGTATTGCCCTTGTAGCGGCTTTTTAAATGTATGTCTTAGTTTGAATTTCAACAAACTACACAGTGCCCCTTTGTTTAAGCTAACATCAGTTCATTTATTTCAAAGCTTATGAGTGAAACTTGGCTAACACGGCTTTGCAATTAACACTATTTATTGTTCCAGACGAGTAAACAGTTCGGTCGGTATCATATCGTGGTGTGTCATGTTGTTCAAGCAGGGCTGGAACAATTGCACACCTGAGCTCACACACCTGCACACCAAGCTCCGAGCTTTCATGGCGCCCTGGGCGAACCGCACCTCCAACGCAGATAACTTATTTATTAAAGTAATTGTTGGAAATTTGGAACCACACACACAGTAACAGCTATAATAGAAAATATACAATATATATACAATCATAAATAGTGCAAGCAATTAAAACCACCAGCCACTAACCAATGACTTCCAGAAGTTTTAATGGTGGCAACTTCTTCCGTCACTGTCGTTTCTAGGGAATACAAAGTCAGATGGTACCTGACTTGGTCCAGTGGAAACCAGCTGTGTCCGAATTCTCTCAGTCAGAACTGAAGGCCAGTTAGCAGGGTCCCCCATACCTGATCCATGAGACGTGTAAATCATTTGCCACAGCCAGAAGAGATGAAACATCCTGTTATACTGGCCTGTTATTCTTAGGCATGTTCATGAAGAGGTGGGTCATGCTGGTCGCAACCATATGCTACCAAGCCTACGCCAGAAATATTGGATTCCTGGTGCCACTGTATCAGTCAGGAAATGGTGTCAAAGTGTGTTGTTTGTCAGCGTTTAAATGGTCCTCCTGGACAACAGCAGACGGCAGACTTACCGCTGGACACAGTCTCTCCTGATGAACCCCCTTCACATATGTTGGAGTTGATTATTTTGGGCCCTTTGGATTGAAACGTGGACGGATTGTTGTGAAGCTGTTGTGATCTTCACGTGTTCAGCTATAAGAGCAGTTCACATTAAAGTGGCATCATCACTGGACACAGATTCTTTCATCCATGCCGTTTTATAGCCAGACGTCGTCAAGTGAAAGAACTACGATCCGACAATGGCACCAGTTTTGTGGGAGCTCAACGTGAGATGAGGGAGGCGATAAGGAATCAATGGATCTTCCGTCCTGCTGGCTCACACCATGGAGGTGTATGGGAAAGATTCATTAGATCAGTGCGAAAGGTTCTTAATTCCACCTTCAACTAAGACCGGCGTTCTGAAGAGGCCCATCAACAAGATCTGTCTTCTATTGGAAGCAGAGGATTTTTTGACAAATCCCAGTTGACATTTTTGACCCCTGACCTCGACCTTACTAACTGCACCAACTAGACTGTGGACTTGATTAGTTAAGACTGATAAACTCTGACCGTACAAAAGAAGACAGAAGATCTACACAACATATTGGAAATATTGTGCGCTAGAATATATTGAGTTTGATTGGCATTTAATTGTAATTATTATTTGAAACATAATAATTAGGGGCCAGTATTGTAGGAGACAAAATGTGAATCTATTTTGAGTTGTTTCCTTTTGTTTAGGCAGTGCAGATTATTATTATCATTATTGTTATCTCGTTATGATTTCTGGTAAGAGGAAGTGTGGGTGGCCTCCACTTCCTAAACAAAAGGAAACGATTCAGAATAGATGCTCGGTTTGTCTCCTACAGCTCTGTTTCTTTCTGTCCGTGCAGGCGCCTTCCTGTTGCCGTACTGCATCTTCGCCTTGCTCTGTGGCGCGCCACTCTTCCTGATGGAGACTGTGATTGGTCAGCTCACGCAGGAAGGCTCCGCGACCTGCTGGACGAAGCTCTGCCCACTGGCACAGGGTCATTATGATTATTATCACATTACTTCTGGTCACCTTTCATGACAAAATGTCAAAGCTCTGTGAGTCTGTGTACGATTCTACATATGTTGAATATATTGAGAGTTTAAAAGGAACAATTTGAAAGATGTGGCTAGAATTTGAGAGTGGAGACGACCGCCTTGATGTCTATGTATTGTGATGCAGAGCAATTTCAGTTAAATCCCAGTAAAGTTCCTCAACAAGTTTTCTCAACAGCATTTAGTCTTTGTCGACTATTTAGTCTTCACTGCTGGAAGAGTAGAGAAACCAGCCTTGCATGTTGTGGCAAAGGCCATCAAAACCTTCACGGCTGGCACAGGTCGGCTCGACACGCCTCGGTCCAAAAAGATCAGTCAGTCAGCTGCTCCTGGACTGACGGCTGTGGGACGGGGAGGGAAACTTCAAATGGGTTCTGAATCCACATCTGAGACGGGTCCATATTTTATCTGGAGTGGCGAAAGTAGAACACTGTCTCATACGTGAGTGGCATCAAGTACATTTGATGACATTTAGCAGAAGCTTTTGTCCAAACTGACTTACAGTGATTCATACCTACACTGATGGTGCTGGCTGCCGTGCAAGTTCCCGACCAGCACATCAGGAGCAGTTTTGGGTTCGGTGTCTTTGACATGCAGACCAGGGGAATCAAACCAGCGACCCTCTGATAACGAGACGCCGGATCTACCCCTGAGCCACAGCCGTCCCCCCATCCACCTACACCGGAAAAACAGTGATTATCTTCTCTGTAAACACGATGTCTGCTTTGCTTACTGACATCACAGCCGTGTCTTGCTTCCCTGTGTTAAAAATAGGCTTACAATCACAAATTAAAAACGTGGTCTGAAGCTTCCAGACTTCATTCCTCTAAGTCCACAAAGAAAAATTGTACCACAATTAGCTACAAACAAAAGAAACTTTCAGTCTACTTTTAAATAGCAGATTAGCTTGAACGAAGCTCTCCAGTTCCACATTATAATGTTAAATGTATCTTCCAGGTCTATTTAACCACACAACAAATGCAATTTCATAACATTTTCAAATGATTCCATTATCCAAATATGTTAAACACAAATTACAGTTCAGCACAGCCAGAGCGAAGGATTTACCTGAGAGTATTTGGGACAGCTATCATCACAGTAAAGCTGAAACTGAAGGTTTGTGTGTGTCTCCCTCCAGGAACCGGCTTTTCTGTCATAATGATCCAGCTGTACGGCCGACTGTACAGCATCGTTCTGGCCTGGGCGCTCCTCTACCTCACCTACTCCTTCAGAGACCCTCTGCCCTGGGCCACCTGCAGCAACCCATGGAACACGGGTCAGTACCAGACCAGCTACCCCGCTGAAAGGATTAACTGTTTTGTTTTGATTACCAGTATGAAACAGACATGCACCCTTTTACATGAACGTCATCTCCTAATATACCATGATCACATTTATGCAGAAGTCGTGATGTTAATCTCTGTATCGGACCCGTAATGTTCCTGTAGCACTTTCAACACGAGTCTTACAGACACGTACAGGCTGCAGCAGCACAAAGTGAGAAGTGCACCTCCTGAGATCACTGTCATACATATAACATTCCAATCTAAATCTCTTCTGCACACAGACAGTGACATTACTGTGGCTCAGATTTGGTATTTCCACCTGCAAATAGTAACTATGAGGGAAATCTACAGGCTCAGTTGTTGTCAGCTGATGTCACCACTTCAATCACCTCGTGCACAATTAATCTTTTTCCACAATTAGCTAGCTTCTCACTTCCCCCAGCGAGGCTGACAGTGGCCACCTGAAGAAAACAAACCAGATATACGCGTGTGTTTGTATGTGAAAAGGAGGTACAAACTAACAGTAATGTTGACTCAGGGTGAAAACCTTAAAACAGCCATTTGTTTACATAAACAATCCAATAGAAAGACTAGAAAAAAAGTCTGCTAAATGTCAATTCTGTAGCAAGAAAAAGGAACAGATTATATATTTTTTCCTTCTGAATCTTAATCGTACAAGTCCAGACTGTGTGTATGAAACATTATGTGAAAACATAAATTCCTTACGTTTGTTTTAAATATGATTAAAAATCACATTTTTACGCTACGATTTGTTCTTTCCGTCTTCCTTTTTAAATGAATTCAGCTACCAAAAAATGACGTGCTGAGGCTGAAAGTATGAACCACCTGATTATCATTCTGATGAGCATTTCAGTGACATGATATGAATATTGATAATCACTGTGATCATTTGCCGTCCCATCAACAGACAGATGTGTGGAGCTCGCCTCTGCGAACAGGACCGCAGCAGACGGTGGCAGTCTGACAGTGAACTGGACATCAGACGCGTCTTCAGTCTCTGAGTTCTGGGAGTGAGTTAAAGTCGTGATGAACCAGTGCTGGAGTGTCACCAGTAGCTCTTCATGCATGTAACATCACTGACTGTCCGGTGTGTCGGCTCAGGAGAGGAGTTCTGTCCATGTCGAGGGGAATCGAGGAGGTCGGTTCGGTCCAGTGGGAGCTGCTGCTGTGTCTCCTCGCCAGCTGGGTCGTCTGCTACTTCTGCATCTGGAAGGGGGTCCGCTCCACTGGAAAGGTCTGGACAACATACGCTGTAGTTTAAACTCAACTAACTACATTTTTTTGTAACTACACATACATGGGCCCAAAACACACAGAGAGACATGGCCGTCACATGTGAGTGTGGTAGCTTGCTCATGGGTGCCTCAGCAGTGACTCGCACCTTTACATCAGGAAAGTCAAGAGTAAGACTGTAAAGTGAGTTTGTTGAGGTGTTGTTGAGGCCTTTAAAGGGATAGTTCGGGTTTTTTGAAGTGGGGTCATATAAAGTACATCTCTACAGTCGGTCTGTTTCCTACTGTAATCACCGATCAGCGCAGCCTCAGTTTGGAGGAGCAGAGAGCCGCTCCAGCCAGACGCTCAGCTCTGTACTGCAGTGAACGGAGTCAAGAGAAAAAGTAAAAATAAACCACCTAAAACAAGGAACTGATATAGATTTTGTTAGGTGGGCTCTCTGCTCCTCCAAACTGAGGCTGTGCTGATACGGTAGGAAACAGATCGACTACAGACATGTACTTTATATGACCCCACTTCAAAAAACACAAACTATCCCTTTAATACAACCAACATGCAGACAGCTCCCTCTGTTGGAATCATTGTGAACAGCGGTCGGTCAGGAGGTCTCTGATTTTTGTCACTTGTTTTTGTGTTCACTGTTTTTATCTTATATGTAAATAGAATATTCTTTAATGTTTGCGCCTCATTTACATTGTATTTTTAAGTCATCACTTGTTTCTGTCTTCAGTTTTTATTTGGTGTGATATTTCTGACTGTGAACATTGATTATGAAATTAACTGCGATGCAATCGGGCGGCAGCTAAAATCTTGTCTCGGGGCACCAAACCGATCAAGCCCGGCACTAACACAAGAAATAATTAGTGTTTCTAGAACCGAATGCAGTGATTGTATACGGCTAACTATATGCTGAATATCCACTTACATTTCAGGTGGTGTACTTCACGGCGGTGTTTCCCTACGTGACGCTGGCCGTCCTGCTGGTTAGGGGGTTGACTCTGCCAGGAGCCCTGCAGGGTGTCATTTACTACCTGTACCCAGATCCTTCTCGTCTGGCAGACCGTCAGGTGAGACACCTTGGACAACTTGTTTGTGAAGTGTCACGCCTACCTCGGGCCAGTTACTCCTGGATATGTGTGAAGAGTTTACCTGACTAAAACAAAACCCTGTGTGACACACTGTGATTTCCCATCTTTGTTGATCAGGTGTGGCTGGAGGCTTGTACTCAGGTGTTATTCTCATACGGTGCTGCAGCAGGAACCATAATCACACTGGGCAGCTACAACAAGGTCAAAAACAACTGTTACAGGTGAGACATGTGATCAGTAGCTCCACTAACATGAGCTAACGCCAAGCTTTGTTTTATAATGCTGTGTGTGTGTGTGTGTGTGTGTGTGTGTGTGTGTGTGTGTGTGTGTGTGTGTGTGTGTGTGTGCAGGGACAGTCTGTGGTTGTGTGTGCTCAACAGTTGCACCAGCTTTGTTGCAGGCTTCGCCGTCTTCTCATCTCTGGGCTTCATGGCCCACGAACAGGGAATGCCCATCAACATGGTGGTCCAATCAGGTGTGAAGGCCGACACTGTGTTCTCTGTTAGACAAGAGGGTCAAATTTACAGTCATCAGGTTATCTTACAAGACAATGGGGGAGGCTGTCTTAAAGGGATTAGTTTAATCCACAGTCTAACACACTGTGACACAGCGTAAGACCCCCCTCGAGAAGTTAGCTGACCGCTAGCTTACGTAGTTTTAGCATCCTTAGAAAAGACCCCACGATAACAACACACTGCTGTATACGCCTCCAACAAGAAACTGCCATCAAAAATCCACAACTAATCCTCAGAACAGCACCAAACTTCAGCAACAGTACAAACAGGGTCCCAGCACAGAGTTCGAGGCATCAAATGTCTGCTAGCCTAGCCTGATTGCTACTGAAAAGACAAGTGGAATACAGAAGTATAGTTAGAGCTTAATGGGTCGTCAGGTCAGGAGCCCAGATCAGATTACACATGGGGGGAAAAATGTACCACAGAATGAGCCACCTCATGACGTCAGCATGCTCTAATATTTAAAGGGTACATCTTCCAGTGCAGAGTTTACAGAACTTAGTCTATCTTCTAGAGCTGGTCTGCAAGAGAATAAACACAGATGTATGGCAGATTGAGAGGACAACAGTTGAAATGTCCCCTCGATCCTCCAGGTCCTGGACTGGCTTTCATCGCTTTTCCTCAAGCTGTAACCATGATGCCCCTTCCTCAGCTGTGGGCTGCCTGCTTCTTCATCATGCTCTTTCTGTTGGGACTGGACACAGTGGTAAGTGAAGACCGTTGGTGACCTGCACAATATTAATTTACTGTATGAAGATATGCTAGTTCAGTGAACAACGACGCCAGACTGCAGATTACCGAAGTCCATCTGTGGAGTACTTCATTTAACCAGTGCAGCGCCCTTTCAAAAGATGCTCTTCAAAAATATCATGTGTTTCTGTCGATTGAACTAATCAGCATTAAATTAGAAATAAAGCTCCAGCTTGAACAGACATTGGCCTCTTCAATAATCCACCTCTGAACAACACAGACAAGAAAGCTACAAAGCACCCGAAGCAGCTGTCCGTCATAAACATTCTGTTTTAACAGATAAAATATGAATAGTACACAACAATATCACTCAAAAACATTTGATGCAACAAATGCAGTATTGTGAGGCAAAGCAGTAACAAAATCAGACAGATTATTTGCTGTATACTTGAATCATTTTGCTTGTACACTCGTTTCAGCAGCGACTAGTTCTAGCGGCTAAATCATCTTTAACTATTCAACTATCGGATGTATTTTGTAAGGATGTTTGTAGTCCAGAGAAGATCGCTTCTACCGACTTTTCCTCCACTGCCAACATGAAGTTGGCATTTTTGTTTTCAAACTTACTTGAAAATGTTATTAAAGGTGGTAATTTTAGCAACTATGAGGCAAAGAAGAAACCTTGCCTTTACGTTTGAACCTTAAATATATGATTTTCACAAATAATACAAACAGAAGGCGTTGATGTAGGTATTTTAGCAGGTGTAATGAGGATAAACTATGGATCCTGTAAGCCTTACTGCTAAAATTACATCCATATAAATGTCAATATCTGAAGCTATTTTATTGAGTGGTACAGTAGCATTGTGTGGTTAGAATGGAATGAGTCTGTACACACTGCAGATGATATGAGGGCAGAATTAGAGATTACTGTAATAATGAACCCGCTAACAAGTGACAACAACAGTGACACAGCACACATTGTGACACAACTAACTGGTTTCCAATAAAACTGTATTATCAGTTCCTGTACGGGCTGGTTTGTCTCAACCAGAAGCAATTAAAGGGCATAATTAAGTGATAATTAAGACCCAGACAGACTCTCTGAAGTTGTTTTCCTTCTGCTTGTGTGCCAGTTTGCAGGTTTGGAAACTCTCACCTCGTCAGTGATGGACATGTTCCCAGGACAGATGCGTCGACCGTGGCGCAGAGAAATCTTCCTCGTCTTCTTCTGCTCTCTCTGCTTCCTCATACAGATCTCACTCACCACTCAGGTACTACACACCTGTGAAATCACACTCATCAGCCAACATTCAACATATTCTCACACTGAAGGAGCGATTTCTTCTGCGCTGTCCAGGGAGGAGTGTACCTGTTCCAGCTGTTCGACTACTATGGTGCTAATGGAGCGTGTCTCCTATTTGTGTGCCTGGTCGAGTGTGTTGCTGTCGGCTGGGCCTTTGGTAAGTGCTGTGAACATAATGTCGCAATTATTCTGTAATTTACTAGACATAATTGTACGATCCACTCATCTTTCCCCAGTCGGCAGGGTTTAGATTTCAACACAGTATCCTCACGATTATGTTCACAATTTACGTCCAGCATTAATCATTTTATTACGTGTTTATTGTGTTACATTATGTATGTGACATAACTTCACTACAGACCAGGTCTGACCTAAATGCTTCGGCACCGGGAGGTCCGGTCACTCAGAGTGTCGCTGACACACTGTAATGATCCTGCAGGGGCTGACCGGATGTGTGACGTGGTGGAAGATATGACAGGACAGAGACCGTGGCTTATTTTCAAACTGTGCTGGCGTTACATCACCCCTCTGATCTGTACGGTGAGTTTCACACACACACACACACACACACACACACACACACACACACACACACACACACACACACACACACACACGCACACACACAGCAGAAATGGAATTGAATTAAGTTAACTGGCCACTACCAGCAATAAGAAGGTAAATAGTGAACACTAGCACTCATCTTAAAGGTCAAAATGACAACATTTTTAGTATATCATGTCCCAGTATAACATTTAGTGTATAATAGAGGTGGATTCAGCTCCCGTCGGTCAGTTCGGCAGGAAGAATCGCTCATATCGTTCGTTCAGTCACGTTTCCGGTATAATGTCGTCTGGCGGTGCATCATGTAACACAGTTCTCAGCTCCTCATTCGCAAACGGTCGTGCTAACGGTCAACATAACACCGTAGTTCAAGGCAAATACGCAGCTGCAACTTCATGATTATGTGTACTTTTACACAACACAACAGTTAGCAGCTAACAGCTAAAGCCTGCTAGCCGAGAACGAGTGACTGACTGAACGAGAACGCCGGGAGAGGAATCAGTGAAGGAACGACAACGACGAGCTACAAGCGAAATGAAATGGGTTTTTTTCATGGAAACAGTTGCTATGCTTTCCTGTTTCTCATTGGATAACATTTGACGACAGTGTCTTAGCCTCAGCATATGATTGGCCGGCTCTCAGTCCTCCTCACCACTCTGATCACTAAACAGTGAAAAACACAGCGACTCGTCTGTGAGAACGACAGAACGAACGAGAGAGAAGTGAAACAGGGAATCAGGTCTGTTCGTTCGCGTTACAGAGTCGTTCCTTCGAGCTGATTCGTTCGCGTCCGACTCATCACTGGTATATAACTTCATTAAAAACATTATTATGATTGTGAAGTCATGATGTTACGATGTTTGTCAAGTTCAGAATAATTGTTTTGTTTCTGTCTGTGTACGAATCGGTTGGACAGCTCTAGTTAGAACACTTGGAATCACGTGTGTTTTGTCAGTGATCAACAGTCTGCTAGTTTGTGGAGGAGAAACAAAAAAACGTCGTACTGTATCGTCCTAACGTTAGTGAGCCACCTTTAAAGCTGCTTTATTACATTTTAGCCAAGTGCGTTTTGCAGTTAGCAGTCCCCTCCCGCCACTCTGTCACCATGAACGTGACACAGCAGCATCCGTATGTTTCCATCCTTAGTTTTACAAGCAAAACGTGAGTCAACAAAAAATATCATACGACCTC
The DNA here is from genome assembly GCA_963678695.2 of Diplodus puntazzo. NCBI lineage: Eukaryota > Metazoa > Chordata > Actinopteri > Spariformes > Sparidae > Diplodus > Diplodus puntazzo. The sequence continues at coordinate 1,586,256 of OZ023169.1, read as the reverse complement.
ATTAGAACCGGAGCGTCAGCTGCGACGACAGTTCTGATCCTGTGAAGCTGGGAGGCTTCACAGTGTTACAGCCTGTTTGTTCCTCTGCTTTTTCTTCAAGGCTTGCTTCATCTGCTCATTTCTGGACTCTCAGCCTCTTTCATCCAATGGGGGCTATGTGTACCCGGACTGGGCCTACAGACTGGGCTGGGTCATCGCCCTGTCATCTGTGGTTCCGGTACCCGTCTGGGCCGTCGTCAGGATCTGTCTCGCTGAGGGCAGCCTCAGGCAGGTGAGAGCGCCAAAACACCCTGCTCAATATTTTTACTCCGCTTTACTTTTTAAATATTTCATATTGCCATCAGTAGTAAAAAACACTGTATGAATTTGTTTATCTTTCGTCCATCAGCGGCTGACGGTTCTGTGGCGTCCTGTTAAACATCCCGTCGTTCCCAAGAGTACGGAGGAACGGTCCCTGAATGAAACAGAGATGATCTCAGAGTCGCTATGAAGTGTACGTATGACAGCCCAAAGAAGAAGATGCTACCGAAGGCACACTGTGGAGTGTTTCGTCATGTTTCCATTCAGTGTTGAGGATTAGCAGACGTGTGCAGTTCCTTCCTCCATCTTGGCTCTGGATCCTGGACTCTTCGATCAGCAGAGTACTCCAGACTGCTTTCTGAGGTTTTAATGAAAGAAATGTCAGAAATAAGCAACAACAATTCTCAAATTTAACAGTAAGTTACCATCCTGATACTAAATGAACCCAGCTGCTGGTCAGGTAAAGAATAAAAAGTTAGATTTGTATGAAAGTAAGTTATCACTTAGATGCTGAATATGATTTGTGTCAGCTGTGTAACTGTATGTGATATTAAATGATTTACTTAAAGTGTTCCTTCATAACTCTGAACAACCTGCTGAGGGAAGAAGAAACGAGTGTACTTACAAACTAATTACACAGAGACCATCTCAAATATGGATTTATAGAAATGTTGCTGTCACTGTTTACATATCAATGTCTTTTTGAATGGAACTGCATCACCAACGCATCAAATACACATTTATGTATACAAATATATCATGGCAGCCTTCAGTTCCAGTGATTTCTGCAACTCTCATTGTTCTGTGATGGAATGAGTGGAACATTCTATCCACACAAACCATTTTGTCACAAAAAACCTTCTTGATGTTTGAGATACATACTGAATGGTGACTTCTGTGTGTTATTACACCAGAGAAATGAACCAATAGCACATATTAGCTCAGCACAAAGACTGACAGCTCTTTCAAACACTTGTGTTTTTTGTTCAGAATAAAAACTGCGATAAACAATTATGATACAGACTCTGACTGTTTTTCATTTTGTATAAATATATTTAGTTTTTGTGTTTTTCGTGTGTGCGCATGTCCGTTTTTTTGTATGAAAGTGACAGTAATAGTAATAATAAGGTCTCAACTTCTAATATCCAGTGCTGTGGTCGATGTCTGTGAATACTGAAAATAAATGACAGGAACATTTTCCTTTTCTTTATCCCAGAAAAAAAAACATTAAAGAAACACTGAAGGAGGGAACAGAAGTGCCTGCTGTGATATCAGCGCTGTGACTTTCTGTTGAATTCACTCAAACACAGTTATTAGTAATAAAAAGACAAACAGCAGGTGAGTTATTGTCACCTTCCTGCTGAGTGCTCAGCAGGTGGAAGTAAGTCATCACAGCTACTGAATCACTTTAAATAACCCATTTTTGACGTACTTATCAAGTCTGTAATTTTCTTTTTTCTCAAATATGTTTATTGAGTATTTTATATATTAACATAACCACAACGACAAAACAACAACAACGCTCAGAACAACATTGGTCATCATCGTACTGATTTTAGGGGCATGTTTTTAGGTAGTTTATCCGAATATCTCAACAAATTGTAACAGATTGCTGTAAAAATACAGGACATTTTGTGCAGCAGCGTACATTCTGATGTATTTAAGGAACAAAATATTAACGGCAAGCTTCTGTAAAATCTTACGGTATAATGCCGTATTTTTACTTATCAGTAAACACATGCAACATGACATATAAAAACTTCACACTAAATGTGACTATTTACACTGAATGTAATAGAATTAGATGGAAAAGTTCAATGGTATTAAAATAATTAGTTTGGTATCTGACAGTTCTGATGTTCTAGTTTTACTCGTGGCACGTTGTTACATTAATCACTGTTTTTAATCTCCATCTCATCACAAAAGCTTACACCACGAAGTGTTTACAGAAACAAACGAGATTAAAGGTTCTGACTGTGTTCTGTAGCTAAAGCTTGTTAGCTTGGTTAGCTGTGCAGCTAGTGAGAGAGGAGCTGTTGACCGCAGAGACAATCAGGTTTTCAGGTTTTCAGGCGTCTGTTATCTCTTCAACACGAGACAAGTAAAAACTTTTATTTCTTCACATTCTGTTTTTGATTGTAGTTCATTTTAAGATTCTTATACTGCACCTTTAAAGACCGTTTCAGGAGGAACCGACCCGGCTTCAAACAGCCGGGACTTCATCTCTTTACACTCTGAGCTGTGAATATTAAAGGTTCATTTTCCAGGACGATGACGTTCAGTTCCTCAGCCAGCGGAGGAGGAAGAGGAAGACGACAGTCGGGATGAGTGACACTGAAGCTTCGGTCTGATCAGCAGCAGTTTGAGGTTTTTAATCTGAACATGTTCCGTTTTATGATCTTCTGTCCCGTCTGGTTCCTGCTCACAGTTCTGGTCGTCTGCAGAGAAAACTCCACAGGTACAGGTTCTGAATCTTTCATATTTAATATTTTCTGTGTCTGAGTTACTGATTCTCTCACATGGACGTTCTGTGCGGTGGCTCACTCTCGACATTTGTAGTTTGAGATTAAATACCTCAAAATAAAAGTGTATTCTTGAAGTTTAAAGCTGTTTTCTTCAATAAAAAAAGTAAATCATATGACTTAAGATTAGTTTTATATTTTACTTTTCATAACAGTTGCAAAAGAGGTCATGTGCTGAGAAAGAAAAGAAAAAGTACAACAGTGATTTACAAACAATAAAAGCTGAAAATACCTAAAAAAACAAAAAAGATCGGTTCTCAAATCCATTTTTTATCAAAGAAAACAACTTTACAGTTTCATTATTCACATGAAACTGTAAATGTCTGAACTGACAGTCAGTGTAATTCTGTCTGCGTTGTTATTTAAGGCTGAAGCACAGCGAGCGTGTTTCCATGAGATAAAACAGGAATAGCAGCTAAAACAGGAAACGAGGCTAAAAACTGAACATCAGCAGGAGATGAGTGACACGGCGACACTGACTTTATGTACTTTTACTAAAGTAACACATCTGAGTACTTCTTCCACCTCTGAGGAAGAGAAAAGTGTTTTCTGACCTCATTAATAAATAATTAAGAGTTTAACTGGTTTATTAGACAACACAGAAACATGATTTCACTTTTCAAAATATTACTTATATAACTTCTATAACATCTGCAACACATCTGTCAGAGGAGGGTACATCTTTCTGCACATTACAGAGAAAAATCTTATATTTCCATTAAAGTGAAATGTTTAATCAGTTTTACAGTAAATCAACGGTATAATTTAGTAATCGACAGTAATCTACAGTAATCTACAGTAAACATTAGATTACTATAAAACATTTCATGACGTAAACATCAGAGACACGTCAGGCTGTCAGAGGTCAGATTCAGATCTGTTCTCTCCTCCAGCAGTGATCCTGTTTTCGGTCCCGGAGGATCACCACGTCCGCCTGCCGTGTGGCGGCTCCGGCAGCTCTGATGTGGTCTGGACTCATCAGGACCGGACGGTCCTGGTGACCCGACAGGGGAGCTATGAGACCAACAAGGACCCCCGGCGGTACCTTCTGCTGCCTGACAGCAGCCTGCGCCTGCTGCGGCTCGACGACTCTGACGGTGGAGAGTATCGCTGCAACCAGCAGCTAGTGGCCGAGCTGCAGGTGCTCACAGGTAGACTGAGAGCAGTGCATTGTGGGACATATGTAGAAAGGTGTCTTTAAAGAGTCTCACTCCCAGGTCGTCCCCTCTTTGTTTCCGCCCTCAGGCGAGGACTTCAGGGTGCCTGCAGGCCGGACGCTGCTGCTCCCCTGCAGCAGCTCCTCCAAAGCCAGACAGAAGTGGTTCTACAGGAGGGACAGAGGGAGGCGAGAGCTGATCTTCACCTTGTTCAGGAACGGCACGATGAAACCGGAGAGGAGTCGGCTCAGCTACGAGAACGAGGCACTGCAGATCCGCGACCTGCAGCCAGAGGACGCCGGGCAGTATCAGTGCAGCGGGGAGGCGAGCTCAGTCACCGTCCTGACAGGTGGATCAGCTGTTCACACCTTCCTATAGAAGCTGGTTGAGTGTTTGGTTTCCAACATGTTCTCAGAGACCTCACAACTCTAAAAAGATCTTTTTCTGTTAATCAGTGCAGCCGGAGCCGACCAGCATCCATCAGACCAGCAGGACGACAACCACACCTGCTGTGAGGACAACAGGTGGGATGTGTTCAGTGATTCACATTATCGAGCTTTTCATCTTTTCTGCTATCATACTTTCATTTTTTTTTTTTTGTCAGACGCGGTTGAAAGAAAGAAGAAGGAGAAGAAGCGGCCGGAGAACGGTTGGTCTCAGATGCGTCACTTCCTGTCGCAGTATCCAGATGTTTGGATGTTTTCTGACCAGATGTTTTCTGCCGTCTCTCTCAGCTCTGCTCGTCATCGCAGTCGTCAGTCTGGCGTTAATGATCCTCCTCATGGCTGCCGTCTGCGTGTTGCTGACCAGCATGAAGTGCAGGAGGAGGAAGAAGAAGAGCAGCAGTGCAGGTAGGTGCAGGTCTGACGTACAGAGAGCACCTGGTGCACCTGAAGCCAGCGATCCGTCCTGACGTCCTGCAGCTCAGACACAGGAAGAGACTCAGAGAAACATCTTGAGCTGAACTCTCTGGACAAAGAGATTTTGGGTCTCAGTTTGATCTTCTTGGGAAATAAAGGATCAATTAATAAACTGATTAATTAGAATAAATAAATATTGTCTCCACGTCTGTCCTCAGCTCCACAGAGGCGCGAGGACACGGAGCTGCAGCCGTGGACGACGTCCAGCAGACACACTGGTAACACCGTCACATCAGGTGTGTCCTCAGGTGTGTCCTCAGGTGTGTCCTCAGGTGTGTCCTCAGGTGTGTCCTCAGGTGTGTCCTCAGGTCCGTCTCCACCGTTAACACACCTGTCTTCCGTCTGTCTGCAGAGTGCGAGCTGTACGAGAGTCCGTCTGTGCCGGAGGAGACGATCCATTACGCCTCTCTGGGCCGACAGAACTGGAGGGAGAGGCCGAGCAGGACTCCTCCGGATCAGGACCACCACAGAGTCATCTACTCGTCTGTCATCACCAGAACTGCTGCTAAGTAGACTGAAAACTGGATCACAGTGACTGTTTCCTGATGAGGAGGCCGGTTCTGATCCGAACCTCCTGGAGTCTCTGCACGATGACGACAAGACTCCAGGTTTGTTATCGTCTCATCTGACTCTCAACAACAAGTTGGAGTCCCTGAACTTTGAACAGTTCTTTTAAATGTTGCTCCGGTTCTGGTGATTTTCTGGTCGACTGCGTGTCCTCAGGTTCTGTTTCAGAGGTTCTAAATCATGTGAATCAGCGTTAATCTCCTGAATGAACAGCTACTCGTTCTGGTCAAATACAGCCAGGCCCATCATTTACTGTTTTCCCAGGATGCTGATGTCATCACTCCCCCTACCTGTGATTGGCTGTTCCTCGTTGCCATCATTGGTTGGGTTGTTTGGGTCAGAACCCTCAAGGGCTTAAATCTAACGGACCGTCTTTTTTTTACAGCGATAGTGGATCATGGAGCTTCTCAATAGTTTCCAGAAGTTATCTGCAACCTTGTAAACATTGTACTACGCTTAAAACTACCCACTCAGAACTTCTGCTGTCGCGACTCTCTTTGCTAAGCCGTTCTGGGTTCAGAGGCACAAGTGAGGCTGTTTTTTTTGGGTCGGGTTTAAATATCAGGGGGAGCCAATCAGAGGCAGAGCCGCAAAGGTCGCGTTCGTCACGTCACAAAAAATGATAGTTGTTGTTTTTAAACTTTGGTTCATCGGTGAGCTTCAGAGCTGCTGCGAGGTGAAGCCACGCTAGCTGTTTCCATTTGTTTCCAGTCTTCATGCTAAGCTAAGCTAAGCTAAGCTAAGCTAAGCTAAGCTACATCCTATAAATATTCACTGCATCGATCTTCTGTTCTCTAAACTAAACACTCAACAACACAGTAAATAAATGTTTTAATCCAGAATCACAGTCATGGGTTCATAAAACATTTGTCCTCACATTTATTTTTCCATGATTTTTCTTTTGGATCTCGACTCTCAACCAGAACCTTTTTACAAACACAAACACAAGAACCTTCTTCTCATCTGAAAACATCCTCAGTGTTTCACCTGTGGCTCCAACAGTGTTGCATGGCTGCAGTGTGTTGTGACGTCCAGCAGGTGGCAGTGTGACGTCATCTCACCTCTGCTGGTTCTGATCCTGGACTTAAATGGGTCCATGTTGTAAAATCATTGAGCAGTAATAATTAAAATATGTGTTTCATGTCTTAAATCTCCCTTATTCTGTTAGTAATAATGAATAAACCCAAATAATCACGTTTTGATCTAAACTAAACACTTAGTAACTTTTAATCGTTGAGATTCAGGTGTGACATCGAACAGCCTGACTCAGGTGTGACCTCACCTTGATGTTGGTGAAGTCGTAGTCATACTGAGGGTGGAGGAAGTCCTGCAGGTTGATCTTCACGGTTGTCCGGAGGCTCGGTTCTGGCCCCCTAAAAAAGCTGCTGATCAGAGTGATGAAGACGAGCGAATCTGTTGTCCTGATGTTTTAAGATGTAAATGTGATTTAAGTTACAAATATTTTATGACATTCGTTAAAAGAAACTTAGAAGAAATAAAGACTGAAGAGACAACAGGTGTGTTCTCATCAGAATGTGTTTATTAAAAAGAGGAGCTGAAACAGCTGATGCTACATTTATTATATGAACATATGAACATGTGTCGACATGAGAGCAGTAACAGGTAAATGTAAAGGCTCTGCACTATGAAACGAGGTAAAAACAGAGGTAATAACACTAAAATCAAAGTTAAATGGAAAAGAAGTTACATTCATAGAAACAACAGAGATTTTTTTCTTCTGCATGTGAAGAATTTCACTTGTTAGATTCACATTTTGAGGACAAAAGTCAAAGTTTTTACACCTCAGGAACTTTTTTCAACTCAGAAACTGTAAAATAAACAAACAAATAAAAAAAATATTATAAAAAGCTGAATTGTGTGACTGTTACAAAGCTGGAACAGGAAAGGAACCGGTTCTATCTGAAGTCTGGTGATCCGTTTGGGTTCTTGCGATTGGCCACTGCCGAGTACGTGACGTCCTCTTCGACCAATCGCGTCCCTGCTCGGCCGGAGGGGCGGGGATTCTCTGGCAGCTTCAGACTGGAGTAGTGCACCGAGTCCTGCAGAGAGCCAGAGGAGCCGTGAGGGATGGAACTGAGTACTCTTACTTTCACTGAGTATTTCAACTTTCTGCTGCTTTATTATTTACTTTTTGTTTACTTTTTGTTTTATCGGCAGTCGGATGAAAAAACTCAGAAAATGCTGAATTCATTCAACAAAATAACATCATACATGTAAATATATGTTTATCTTTATTGTGCATTAATTTCCAGAAAGTTACTTTTGATACTTTTGAACTAAAGTAATATTTTAACACGATGTCTTCACTTTCAGACTATTGAGTACTTGAAATGAATTTTACAGAGAGTATAAAGAGTTTTGCTTCAGATTCAGAGAGCTGTGGGGTCAGAATTAAGTCTCCACACAGAACAAAAGGCCGGTTGTATCCGGGTCGAAGTAAAAACTGGTCAGATGTCTTAAAACAGTAAACAGGAAGTGATGCGTCACCGTGGACTGACCTCTGCGACCCGCTGACTCAGGCTGCTGCTCGGTGAGTTACAGCTGCAGACGGCTGGTTTACCTGAAGAGAAGGAAGAAGGTGAAGGTGAGACAAGAAGACAGACACACAACTGAACCACCTCACCGAGCTCTGGGTCCTGGTTCTGGTCCCAGAGCTGCAGACGGGCTCACAGTCTGGAACCAGCAGCCCAGAACAGGGCGACCAGCAGAGGGAGCTGCAGAGTGTTTCACAATAAAGGTTATAACAGTAAAGACCAAATAACTAACTAACTAACTAACTAAATAAATAAATAAATAAATAAATAAATAATAACATAAATAAACAACATAATAAATAAATAAATAAATAACATAATAAATACAAAATTAATATAATAAATAAATAACATATTACATAAATAAATAACATAATAAATAAACAAAAATAAATAGTAAATAAATAAATAAATAAATAATAAATAAATAAATAAATAAATAAACACTCTTTGTTTTCCTGACTGAATGAACCTGAAAGGACAGAAACACAGTTTACACTGTTTGACTTTGTTGATATTGTGAGTTTGTATTATCACTCATTAATATTGCTCACTGAGTGTTGCTGTAAATTTTCATTTAAAACATAAACTAACCCTGAAGTGACGTCATGAGCGGGAGACGCAGGGGTGGAAGTAGAAAAAGATTTATTATTATTATTTATTTATTGACTGATGAGTTTATCATCACCTCTGTGTGTTTCTGTCTGTCTCTCTGTCTGTTGCGGTGGACTTCACACAGATGTTCTGTCCAGATGTGCTCGGGGTTCCGGTCCTGTGAGCTGGACTCTTCCTCTCAGAGCCCTGTGACTTCCTGTAACTGACTCTGAGTCAGTACAGAAAGTGAAAGTATGAGAGTGAAACTAGGACGAGTTGTTTGTGAGACTGAAACACGTCCAGCTGAGAGCTGACTGCTGCTCGACACACCGCTCAGATACTAAAGAAGAGGACGAAGAAGAAGAAGAAGAAGGAGCTGTGTCGGGCCCGGCTCTCCTCCTCGCAGCACCATGCCTGACTCCCAGCTGTGCCTTGAGGCCCTGTCGGTTCTGTCCGGCTGTAACGTGGAGGCGACCAGCGGCGCGTCGCTTCTCACCCCGCAGGACTTCGTCAACATCGTCACGCTCAAGGAGTTCTACAAGCAGGAGGGCTTCAAGGAGCTGGAGTACCCGAGCATCGGGACCCTGTCCCTGCAGGACCCGGAAGACCAGGACCTGTACAGCGCGCCCCTGACGCTCACAGAAGGGCCCGGACCGGAACAGAGCCTCCGGACCACCGTGAAGATCAACCTGCAAGACTTCTTCCACCCTCAGTACGACTACGACTTCACCAACATCAAGGTGAGTTCACACCTGAGTCAGGCTGTGTGACGTCACAACTGAACGTAGATGATCTCAGTGACTAATCAGAGTTTCAGATCAATAACGTGATTATTGGAGTTTATTAAGAGAATAAGTGAGATTTAACTGTTACTGTACTCAACTTTTAAACATAAATACACACACACACACACACACACACATATATATTATATATATATTATATATATTATATGTATTATATGTTTTACTGTGATTTAAAATGTGTGAATAAGAGTGATGTGACGTCACGCTGCCACCTGCTGGACATCACAGCACACTGCAGTTATATAACTGTCAGAGCAGCAGGTGAGACACTGACTGTGAGACTGATCTGAGATCAGGAACAGGTAGGGAGGGAAAAAAGACAGGAGGAGGGGAGGAGGAGAGGAAGAGGAAGAACAGGGGGAAGAGGAAGAGGAAGGAAGGAGAGGAAGAGGAGGGCAAAGAAGAAGAAGAGGAAGAGAAGAAGGGATAGGAGAAGAAGAAGAAGAGGGGGAAGAGGAAGAGAAGAAAGGATAGAAGAAGAAGAAGAAGAAGTAGAAGAAGAAGAAGAGGGGGAAGAGGAAGAGGAAGTAAAGAGAGGAAGAGGGAGAGACGAAGGGATAGAGGAAGAAGAAGAGGAAGAAGAAGAGGGAGAGGAAGAGGAAGAGGAAGGAAGGAGAAGAAGAGGAGGGCAAAGAAGAAGAAGAGGAAGAGAAGAAGGGATAGAACAAGAAGAAGAGGGGGAAGAGGAAGGAAAGAGAGGAAGAGGAAGAGGAAGGGGGCAGAAGGGGTAGAAGAAGAGGACAAAGAAGAAAAAGACAAACATCTTTCTTTCCTTCTTGTGAAACTGATTAATAGACAGAAGTGTGAGACGTGTCGGTGCTGAGAATCCACTTGGTTCATCAGCAGAACTATAAGTGACACCAACAGAACCGCTGTTCAGAACTCGACTCAGGTCTCAGCGGTGATGCAGAAACATTAGCATTTAGCTTATTAGCATTGTGTTTCCTTTGAGCAGGGGCGCCGCCAGGGGGGGAAAGGTTAGGACGATTCCAAGGGCCCGGCACTGACAGGGGGCCCTTTGAGACATGGGCAACCTATACAAGGGCCCAACTAGATTTTTTTTCATGGGGCCCAAAATCCCTGGCAGCGCCCCTGCCTTTGAGTGTCCAGTTCTGACCCAGTTCTCCTCTCTGTCCCCTGCAGGACGGCAGCGCCCAGCACCTGCGTGGTAACGAGCCGTACATCCGCCCCTGCGGGTGGAACCGGGTCGCCCTGCGGGTCAGCAAGAAGTATGACGACAGTGACGTCTGGCTGGGGACGGGGAAGGACGCCTGGCCCGTCTCCTACAACGGTCACAACATGGACGGCTCGCTCGGCATCATTCTGGCCCACAAGGGGGGCCCGTCTGATGAGCCCAGCTTCCTGGATGCTGCCGCCGCCTCCCTGGTCCAGGACCGGGAGAGGGGCCGAGGAGCGTACTCCACCCCGGACATCAAGATGGCGGAGAAGTACTGCAAGAGGTTCAAGTCCAAGGTGGACGGGAAGACCTACAAAGTGGTTCTCCAGAACCGCATCAACCCGAAGAAGAGGGTGAAGTGCCAGAGAGACAACGTCTGGGTGGTCTACATCCCCGAGGGCCACACCGACGTCCAGACCCGGGCCATCGTGCAGGAGTCCATCCGACCATACGGGCTGCTGCTGATGCAGGCGTGAGGAGGCGTCCGGTCCTCCGATCGATCACCCTGAAGGTTTATTGATCATCAACAACAGACCTCTCCACTGGGTCAGACGGTGAACCGGCTCTTCACTTCCTGCTTCACTGACCCACAGAACCAGATAACTGCTGCCGACCCGAAACCTTCAGCTGCCTTATTTTAACTTCTGTAGAAATCAGAGCACGTCTGTCTTTAACTCTCACATCTTTCAGAATCGATTGTGTAACGACGGAGAATAAAAATGAAGTCTGTCCTCCTGGCAGCACACGGTGCGTTCAAATGTTAGACCAGACTGTGGGAAAGACGACAACCAGACTCAAACTGGTGAACTGATAATGCACGTGATGTGTCTTCTGTCTCTCCTGTAGAGACACTGAGTTCTTCCAGTTCTTCCAGAATTGAGCTGATTTGAATTGTTAATTGCTTTTATTCTTTATTGTTGCACAAAATGAAATCATGAGTTTCCACAAGTGTTTTTTATTATTCTAGTGTAGGTGAAGAGATCTGGAGTCAGGGAATAATGAGATGGGACCTGATTTTATTAATGATTATTTTCTTCTTTTGTCTCATGAACACAGAGCCGATGTGATCGCGTCATGTGGAGAATACGTTTTGATGTGAAAGCTGTTCTTCCTGTTTGTGCGTTATTAAACATGCGACACAGAACCTGGAGTGTTTCCTGCTGTTAACGTTATTAAAGTGTTATTAAAGTGTGACAAAGTACGCAGAGATGCCTTCACCGATCTTTGTTTCTCTTCACTTCAGCCGGCGAAACTTGTTTCTTACACGATGACTCACAGACATGAACACATCACACATTACTTACTTAGTTATACAAATCAATCAGAGGAACTGAACTCAAGGTCGAGTTCAGTGACATGACTGAAATACCTCCCAGTCACAAGCAGTTCATCTGAATGTTCTGCATTTAATGCTGAATTTATAAGAAGGCACCAGTGATTTGAAATGTGTTGTAGCTGCTTCTCAAAGGTTTTAAAGTTTGTCTTCAGGACGACACGAATCTAAAATCATGTGATTTGTAATGGGAGTCTGGGATGTTTAGCCGTTCCTCATTAATTCTCTTGTTTACGTGACATTTCTTGCAACAGTTGTATAAAATAGATTACAGACAGAACACACCTCACCTGTTTCTTTAACATATTTATATTAATAATGTAAATATGATTCAATACATTGTATTAATTCATTATTGGCGATTAAAATAATGGTAGTTGACTCGACTCGACCCCTCTCAACACTGTTCTTCAGGCCTTGAATAGATGTATTTGCATTTTCCACCATTAGGTGGCGACATTGCCACAAACAAACTTGTTATTAAAGAGGAGCTTCATTGACCTGAAACTCGACCTATCTCTAATCTGAATACATTTCTTTCCCTTTAACTCCAAGTTTCAACCTCAAAACAGCCGTTTGAAGAAGTGAGGAGCAGAGAAAATGTCTAAAGACAGAGTCAGAGGACGCAACCACGCACTCACCTGAGCACAGGTAGAACCCGACGATGACGACGACACAGAGGACGAGCGAAGCTGGAAGGACACAGATCCCCAAACTCCAACATGGCTGCCGGGCTGCCGTCTCCCCGTCAGCTCCTGGAAACACGAGACAGTTGACGGACTGATCCTTTAATTTCTCTGCTCAAACATCAGGTGAACTGAAAACACAAAGTTCTGCTTCATCTCAGAACTCTTCTTCATTCAGAAAACACACAACAGCTTTGAAACCAATGAAATATTTCAAACAAAGCCTCAGAACAAAGTTTGTTTCATATCTTTGAATAAATAAATAAACGCTGACCATCGACCACCAGGTGAATCCCTCTGTTGACACAGACAGCTGCACCTGTACACCGCCCGCTGCAGAAGTACAGCCCGGCGTCCGTCTCCTCCACCTGCAGGATGTCGAGCCCGACGGTGCCGTTCTGCAGACCGCCGCTGCTGCTGATCCGTCCGGCGTCCGCAGTGTGGAAATCAACTTCTTCCCCTTTGAGCTTATTCAGCCTGACGGTCAGCAGAGGCAGCAGCTGATCTGAGCGCAGGTGGTACCAGGTGACCTCACTGCTGGACGTCAGGTTGCAGGTCAGAGAGGCATCCTGCCCAGCCTGGACCACCAGGGCAGAGCGGAGAACGGGTGAGGCTGAGGACAGGTGAACTCCTGCGACACCTGAGGAGGAAGAGAACCCTCTCTGTGATATTCTCAGTACAATAAAGAAGAACACTTCCATCACTGCACGAAGGGAGAAGAAGTCGCTCCTCACATGTGCAGAACTTGCCTTAGAAACTTCATGTTTTTAAGTTTTCTTCAGTATCACAGTGATCCAGTGAGAGTTGTCTGAACATCCACAGGTTCACTGCTAACAGGAAGTGCTAACAGCTGATTCTGCAAAGTTTAAATGGAGTTTGTTTGTCATTTTTCTCATTCTATTGTTTGTTTTAAATCAAGTCTCCAGCTGCTTCATTTTTTCAGCAGAATGCTGCAACTCTGTTTCACTGTGAAGCTCCAGAACTGTTCTGTGGTTTACGACACTTCACCTGATGTTATATCAACATGACTGGGTTTACATTTTTTTTTAGTGAACTGTTCCTTTAAAGCCACTTCATGCATATAAACTACAGACCAGCGCTGACCGAGCTGGAGGTCCGGACCCCCTCAGACACATTTGAGAAGTCAGAATTGGATTAAAAGACTATGAAAGAACAAATTAATTTGTATATTCTGCTTTATTCCCAGTAGATGTTCTGATACCGGTACCGGCCTCACACATATTTGGACCTTTACAACTTCCCTGTTTGCAACTCAACACATTTTCAAGAAGATTTTATAAAGAAGAAGCAACTTGTGTCCCTGCAGCTGCACACATGAACACACTGACACACTGGTGTTCTGGTGGATCAAGGCTCTTCTGGACCACAGAAGATGATTTCTGGTGTCAGCGGTTATGATTCTGACCACAGGCCCGGTCGCAGGTGTTCTGCTGACTGAAACCTCCAGCTGCTTTTCTCTCACTCTAGTTTTGGTTTTGATATTTTTAGATCAAACCACATGACTCATGAAAACTTTGAGCACAAACAAAACAAATCAGAACTTATAAATCAATAATCTTCCACATCAGGTTTTATCTCAACAGTCCTGGGATTTCTGCACACCGCACCTTGAAAGTCCTGGAAACACCCTTGAATTCAATGCCTGCATCAAATCAGCATATAAACATGAGATAATCACTTACAGAGAAAAGAGAGGATCCGATGGAGAGCTGCCATGATCAGAGCTGCAGGACTGATCGATCATTCAGGGAACACAGTTTGTTTTACAGACAGGAAGTGGGGGGGGGGGGGGGGACTTTATTGTGAAAGGGGACAGACAGAGAGACCACCGACACGTCGGTCATTTTCCATGAAAGTCACATTTCTCCCTGTGACCGGGCTGAAACTGATGAATCTGCGGTTCTGCTGCAGCTTAGGTTTCGTTTCTGCTGAGATCCGTCAAGAGACCTGCACACAAGCCGGAAAGAGCTTCAAAATAAAAGCACATCAGAATGTCCGCTTGTGGTTTTCAGGGGAAATAAATGATTTCAATATATTTCAACATAAAGTAAACCTTAATGTCCTCTGAGAACATAAGTCGTCTAAAATATGTTGTTAATGAATGTAAACATGTATTCAAAAGTGTTTCATGAATCCAGAGAAGCTTCATTTCATCAGCTACGCGTTTCATAAGCGCTTTTATTTTGGTGCCTCAAACCGGAAATCGAAACTTAGGCTCTTAGTTATAAGTGTGAGGTTGGAGTGAGTGTGAACACACACACCAGAACACGGGCAGGACCGGTGAGACGCGCGTACAGGAGCAGAACTGAGGGTCCAACAGCAGCACACATCATGAGGACCAGCCGGTAAACTGCTCTATTATTTTGAAATACAAGCTTCATAAGAGTGCACATGTTTTTAATTTTGAAAAGTATTTTTCTTTTATTTCTTGTGACACTATTTTGCATTAAATGTATATTTATTTATATAAACTCATAATTGAATGCAGGATTTAAATATCTGCAGATCATCAGAGGAAACATTCTGTTCACCTTCAGTGTGTCTGCAGCTGATGATGACGACGAAGATGATGATGATGAGTGACAGGCTCAGTTTCGTTAGTGGGGAAACCAACTAGTGTGTAAAAACGAAACTTAACTCACCTGCTCACTGATAACAGCTGAGGCCACAAATCACATGAGAACAATAGAAACAGTCAATTTGAACTCAATTTTCACACAAATGATTCAGTTTGATGATAAATTAACAAATAACTATTAAGCAAATATAAGAAGAATAAACATGTAAAATAGATTTTCTGAATATATAACTTGTTTGTGAAGCTCCAACACAAACACATTATAGTATAAATGTAAGTAAAGCTCATTAAATGTGGATATAATATGAATATTATAAGAGTTTGAGTGAGATGAGCTGTAACCACGCCCTGCTGCAGAGAGGAAGCTCCTCACACATTCATCATGTCACCATCAATCATCACTAGTATAATTATGATATGATTTTGATACCATATATTTTACTTTACTCAATGGAGTTTATTCTGAAACATATCTGATGTTTTATTTTGTGTTTTGTTAATATTTTTGGTCTCATACACACTCGTATATTCACCCACATCCTCTTAATCCTTCACTAATATTGATTACTGTTGATCTTCGTGATGAGTCGGACTGATTAACACGTCTACAGAACAATATCACAGCATTTTTAGTGAAGTAGAAATAAAAGTAAAAACATAGTCTTGTATTGAAATTGGAACTATAAAAAGGAGAACACTGAGGACAGACAGGTGGCAGGGTCCGCCATATAGAAACAGAGTAAAACAGTGTGTTTGTTCAGTCATGTGAAGATCGATTGCTTCTCATTAACATGTCTGTAAAACTACAGAGTGCCCCTTTAAAGAAACATTATGTAGAAATGGTCAAAACTAAAGATAAAATATATAAAACTGAGGACAAACCAGGACCACGTGAGAACTGGAGAACAGGTTCAGGAGACACATGGACGAGCACTAAAGACTTCAGTGCAGACTAAACTAACGAGGGGATGAGGTGCAGGTGGAGAGAGGAGGAGGAGCACAGGTGGAGGAGAGGTGACGAGGTGAGACAGGTGTGGAGGGAGAGTCAGGCTGAGGGGAAACACAGGAGGGACATAAATGGTAATGGTAACACCAGCAGGCAGGAAGCGGAAAGTCATGAGACACATTTAACTACAGAATAAATATTTCCTCAGGACGATTTTGATGTTTCACAACTCCGTTGTCTTTTCCTTGATCCCTTCACACCTGTGGAGGAAAGAAAATGACATCATCATTAAATTAGAACTCTTTAAAATCAGCTGATGATCCTCGTGTAGCGTATTGATCGGTTGTGCCGCTCTGTTCTCAGGTGTTTCACACTTCTGTGTTTCCTGCTCGGCGGTTTCGTCGGTGAGTATCAGCCTGGTTTCATGTTATCACACATTATTATCTGTGTTATTGTTTTATCCTTATCTTCCTCTGTCTGCTCTCCGTCCAGACTCCTTGTTCTCGTCCTCCGTCACCCACCTCCAGTCCGTCACCACGAAGGTGGGGAACCAGGCGGTCCTTCCCTGCAGCTGGAAGTCTCGTCTGGGGGAGGAGTCTCTGCCCACCTGCCACATCCAGTGGGCGACCCCGGTCGACACGGTGTTTGAGCTGTGGGGGGAGCAGAAGTGGGAGGCGGAGGAGTTCAAGGGCCGGGTGGAGGTTCCCGAGGAGCGGCTGGGGTCCGGGGACTGTTCCCTGATCATCAGCGATGTTCAGATCGGAGACACGGGGAGATACGAGAGCTTCATGGTGGTAGACGGAGCCAGATCCAAAAAGACCCGAGTCTTCATCCAGAGCATCAAGCTGTCGGTTTTCGGTCAGTCGACGTTTGGATCGTTTCTCCGTCTTCCTTCATTTTCTGTTTCACCTGTTTTTTTTCTCATCATCTTCACTCTTCTTGTCCTTCGTCCTCTTTTCTGATCCGTCTCATCCCAAAATCAATAATCTTCTGCTGATGTCTGAACTCTGGACTGAATCTGTGTTTTTCGTTTCTCCTCTCAGACCACAAATCTCTTCAGTCTCGAGCTCCGGGCGAGGACCTGGTTCTGGATCTCTACACCCGTCACTCACACAGGGTGGTGTTCCAGGGCAGGTGAGCTGCAGACCGACAAACATTTCTTCACATTCACATCCGTTTTGAACACGTTCGTCATCTCGCCTTGTCTCTTGTGCGTTTCATTTTGAAATGACTGTTTGCATCCGAACAAAGCGGATTACAGGCTGCGGGTGAAGTTATGAGTCACCTGTGAAGTCTGTTAAATAAAGGCCCAACGGAAAATTATCATTAGGCGTAGAAGAAACTTTCCGAAGCGGAGTCAAACGTTTCATTTGTTTCTTCCTGCCGACGTCAACATTGTTGAATTCTTTGTCAGACTTTAATCAGGTCGTAAGAATCTGTTATCATCGATCATAAAGAATAAATCTATTAGTTTATACGTCAGGACCAAAAAATCTGAACTCTTGCGCTGCTTCGTTCTAACAGGAACAGCTCGCAGTGGTCCGACCTGTGGATGAGGGACGACGAGGACAGCGAGCGTCTGGAGAAACACCCTCACAGAGAGCAGCTGACGATGAGGAAGCTGACGAGCTCGGACGAAGGAACGTACAAAGTTCTGGATGAGCACGGCCTGGCTGTCAGCACTGTGCAGCTCTCTGTGGAAGGTGAGAGGCCGACCGGATCTCCAGGTGATCAGCACCGCTTTGGATTGACTTAAGATTAAAATGTTCTGGTGGCTCAAGGCTCCAAGTTCTGTAAATCTCAGACGACTGTGTTCAAACTCAACTGGAAGCTGCGAGAGCTCGTTGAACGTCTGCTGTCATTTCAGATCCTGTCGCTCTTCAGTAACCCACCTGTTCCCTCCACCCCTCCTCCACCTGCACACCTGTTCCTACATTTCCCTCCCTTTTTCACCTGATCCCCGTCTGTTTGGACCCCTGCTTCCCTTTTGGACGTCGCTTTTGTCTGCAAGGAAGCTAAATAAAACAAAGGAAGAGTTGTAGCGTCACTGGATCTCACTTTGGTTTCAGACTGCGGTGCTGGTTCTATTGAAGACTAAAACCCAACACGTCTACATCGTCTGATTTCAGATGAAGACACAACAGGAAATGAAAGAACAAATGTCGGAGGGGAAGGTAGCCACTGATTTTTATCCTCAAATGATCGACAGGGCTGCTTTTACCGGCCAAACCAAACATCGCTGATGAGACTGCAGCCTCTCGGAAATCGAGGAACAAACCTTGACCTGTCTGACGTCTGCTCTTTCATTTCCTGGAGGTGTTTCTTCATCAGAAGTCAGATCATGTTGGTTTTAGAGAGTTTCTCCATCATCTCCCATAGACTGCAATAGAAGCAGCCCCACAGTCTGACACCAGAGTGAGATCCAGTGACGTACCGACTCGCCTCCTTTTTGTAGCTTCCTCGCTTGTCTGCTCCCCACCTGACATCAGTCCTCACCTGTTCCCCTCGTCTCATCTCTCATTTTGCATTTTCCACTTTTAAATTTACGATTCTGACGATTTTATCACATGAAACTGACGTAACGTATCTTTTACAGAACAATCCACAGCTTCCAGATTCCAACAGAATCGAGAAAATCAGGCGCCAGCAGGTAAGAAACATTCATTAAAGTTTCTGAAGGGACAAATCTTCATGAACTGAATGTTCTGAGTCCATCTCTGTCCTCTGATGTTTCTCCAGGTAACGCTGTAAGAATCAGCGGCTCAGATCTCCTTATCCTGTCGGCCGTCGTCACCACTTTCCAGATTCTTAATCTGCTCTGAGAAACTGTGTTTCATACATGAACTGCTATAACCACTAAAACCATTCGCACTATAACCAGCGTGATGCGTGAAGCTGGTCGTGTTTCTGAACTGAGCCAGGTGAGTTCAGACCAGAGTGAAGATCTGAGTGTGTGAAAGGGATCGTTCAACATTTTAAGAAATCAGCCTTCCTGTTCAGAGTCAGATGAGTCAAAAAGCAGTTTCAATTTCTGCCACGACTTCAATTATTTCCACTGAGAAGAACAAAACGTTACAAGTTGAAAAATGTAAGCAACAGTCGTCAACACTTGTCCATAATGAAACTGTTCTTTGTAACGTTGTTTTATTTGTTTTATGAGGATGCTGCTATCACAAGAAGTTTGTTCTGTTGCTGGAGTTTCATCAGTGTTGTAAAAAAAAAAAAAATCCAAAAGACAAACATGAGTAGAAAAGTGAAGCTTTTGTGTTAAAATATTACTTAAAATTTAAAGTCGGCCATATGAAGAGCACTTTAGTCAAAACCTTAAAGTATCTGATTTTATGTGAGGAAGCGTAAAAGTAAATTAAACGTAATATACATGAAGATTTTTTTATCCAGTTACAGAAAAAACTAAGTCATTTAAAAAGACACTACTTTGATGTAATCTGCAAAGCAACAAGTAAATGAAGTCATTAATAAATGTAGTGGAATGACAGACTGTAAGCAGAGGGAAACTACTAGCCTGGCTCTATCCTAAGTTCAGAAACACAAATGCGAACAACTCTGAAGATAATTAATTAACATGCTGGGACTCATTTAGTTTAATACGACGGCATGTTAGAGACATTGTAGAGGGAAGCAATTATAGGGAGGAAGAGGAGGAGGTCAATTTATCAGAAAAAAAACCTAATTTCTGAGATTAACGTGGTAAATTTAGGATTAAAATATCAAAAAGTGATTAAATGAGAAACAACAATGTAACTTTCAACTTCAATCTTGTCCTCTGAATATTACCCTCCTCTTCCCCCCGTTCAGATTTAATGATTTTTTTTTTTTTTACCTATGATGTCACTAACATGCCATCGTAGTTTAATCACACCTGTGAAAAGACAACAGACGAGGAATGTTAGGAACATTGTAGAGGAGGGTCGTTGAGAAAAAACTCAATTTCTGAGATTAAAGTGGTAAATTTTTTATGAAAAACTCAAATTTATGAGAAAAAGCTCAAAAAGAGCTGAGATTAAATGAGAAACAACTATTATAGTATCGGAAATTAAAGTTGCAAATGTATTATGAGTTTACAACTTTAATCTTTTTTAAATTCTGATTTTGTCCTCTTGAATTTTACCCTCCTTTTCCCCCAGTTCAGATTTCTTTTAACCTATAATGTCACTAACATGTCGTTGTAGTTTAACCATATGCGTGAAAAGACAAAAGTTCAACGCCCACCACTGCCTCAGTCTGTTCACCCTGCTGTCGTCTGACAGACGTACTCGCTGCTGCGCCGTTGGACGACAGCAGCTTCACTCCTGCCGTCAGACGACAGCAGCTTCACTCCTGCCTACTGACAGACGTACTCGCTGCTGCGCCGTCAGACGACAGCAGCTTCACTCCTCTCAGACTGAGAGACTCCTAAACTCATCCTCTAAACTCCACTGTGAATATTTACGGACACGTTTGTACAGTTTTTTTGTGTGTACGTAGCTTCAGGAAGCACAAACAGAAATCTCTATTACAATTCCATTAGTGAATATTGAGTTAATTCTTGAAAAGCCACATTTTCTTTTAAACTGCAAATTCTTGATTATTTGTGGAGTGAAGCTTCATTAGAGGATAGTTTGATGACATCTCTCAGTGTGAACATCTGTTGTGAGTGAAGAGACAATATCAAAACAATAATCACCACATTATACCAGCATGTCTGAACAATCAGGACGATCAGGGGCCTGTGTTAATTAAAACTTCTTCATATATAATGTTTTGTATTCTGTTTAACAAACTGTTCTTTAAACTAATCAAATGTGAATCTCGTTAGAGCTCGACAGCCACAGATTTACTTCATTAATCTCATGAATATGTGATCACTCATCATCACAGTATGTAGAAATAATTTGTACATGTAGCATTGAAGTGTTTTGTGTTTTTGTACAGTGATTAAATTATTTGCAGTTGTTTCTGTCTCGACTCCACCCTGAATCAAACAATGAGGTGAAAATAAAACACACACTCGTATTTTCTGTGATTCTCTGTTAAACGACTTCACACAATTTCACACAAATAAATGCAACACAACGACCTCGTCGTACAGTGACTTAGTAAGTAAGCAAAGGCACAAAAGAACTAGAAGACTAAGGAGTGACTCTGAAGGATCAGACAGGTGAAGTTTGCTTTTTCTTACAGTCAACAAATCTCAGACTCAAACAGTTTGTGTTTTCTGATTTATCTTCTTCCTCTGTGTCATAGAGCTCCAGTGTTGCTGCAAAAACTGGGTGACATGTTCCTTTATTACCATGAACACGCGCGCACACACACATACACAACATCCTGCTGGCACAAATACACCAAGAGCACCAGATGTGGATTAAAATGCCGCTGAAAATAGTCTCAGACAAAAACACTATTTCCTTCTGTTTGTTTGATAAATTAATAAGCTAATCACGGAGCTGAGAGCCGCAGACGTTACAG
Organism: Diplodus puntazzo; assembly: GCA_963678695.2. Lineage (NCBI taxonomy): Eukaryota > Metazoa > Chordata > Actinopteri > Spariformes > Sparidae > Diplodus > Diplodus puntazzo. The sequence continues at coordinate 1,564,628 of OZ023169.1, read as the reverse complement.
GAAGTCAAACCGTACAAACACATCGATGGTTTTGGTCTTTTCATTGTGATTTGTTGACAAGAAATAGAAACAGACAGAAAATCACCAGCTTGGTCCTTTAATGTTCCGTCTCCCCGGCGGAGGTTCACTGAAGCTGTAGACAAACAGAACGAATGACAGCGTTTCAAGTAAAGTGTTCGAGGAGCTTCTCTCCCGCTAGTGCAGCGTTTAAACCAAATATCAGACACGTGTGATTTCTTCTTCAGTGTTTCGTGATCAAAGTTTAGATTCTCATCGTAACCAAAGTGTTTTTGTTGCTGCTTTGCTTCTGTATTTTTTATTCTGATCATTAAATGAAGGAATGTTTTTCACTTGTATTTCTATTCGTTATAATCCTTCAGATTTAAGTCACATGAACGATGCAGCCTGTGATCAGCGTCACTGTCTGAGAGTCTGAGGCTGTTCACGCTCTGCAGACGCATCAGAGCTGGACCAACATGTTTGATGCTAATGCTAACAGAGTAAAGCTAATGTCTTCATGTCTTCTATTCAGTCTTTAGTTAGGAAGCAGTGCAATGCATTCTGGTAGCCGAGTGTCCTGCATGATGAACGACGTCTTTAAACTCCTGAGGAATAATAAAAACTAAACATTGTTGAGTTCAAATTGAGACAGATTCTGCAGCTGCATGCGTTAAAGTTCTTATCTAAAAGTCTTCAGAAACACATTTCACTGGCCTGTTTGGTTCAGACGGGCAAAGCTGGGAAATGTCTCGTGCCCTCGCGTGTGGACTCAAACCTTCACTGCATCTGCTTCACAATAAAATACTTCACCTGGCTTTTATTGTGAAACTTCCACAGGAAACACACGAGGTCGCTCATCCAAAACACGTGATTATTCATCGACCGACTCAACAGTAGCCACGAGACTGAAATCTGAAGGATTAGAACTTTCAATCTGACGAGCAGCGGTTGTACAGCTTCACACCTCAGCACAAAAAATAAAGACACTCAATGACTTGGTTCATATCGACGACTCGTTCCTCAGAAAAGTCTCGCTTTGTTAACGACAGCTGAGAGCGACGGAGGAGGAAACTGGAGGGAATCAACTCCTCCAGACCTCCGCCTGTTTTCACGCTCATGTTTCAGTCTGTTCTGTTGATGTGTTAGAAGTTGGGCTTGTGCTTCTTCACCTCCACCATCAGGTGGTGCAGGTTGATGAGCTCGGAGCGCACAGCCAGGCTGCGGAACGTCGGCTGGTTCAGGATCTTGTGGAAGCCGTGGTAGTACTGGATCAGCTGGGTCAGAGCGCCCTGCGGCAAGAAGAGGAAGTGCTGCGTCAGGACCTGTTACACCGCCCACTTCCTCCAACACACACACACACAACCCCAACACACACACACACACACACAACGGCAACATGCAGAATGTAAAACTGATAACATTTTCTCATGAATCTAATCTAAGAATAGCAGATACGACTGTAATATTCAGTGAAGAAACTCTCCCTCTGCCTGTCTGCAGCCTCACCTGTCTGCAGCCTCACCTGTCTGCTGCCTCACCTGTCTGCTGCCTCACCTGTATGATGCTGGTTCCATTTTTGAAGTTGGTGAAGGACCTCATGACGTCCTGACTCATCGACTCCACCGACTGTTTCCACGTGCTGGAAAACCCTCGAACCAGCTGAGTGATACGAGCTGCACACACACACACACACACACACACACACACAGACAGACAGACACACACACACAGACAGACACACACACACACACACACACATATGTGAATTCATGTGAATTCTGCCTGATCTCTGTGTTCTTGCTGTTCGTTGTAAACAGCGTCGGGGCTTTCACATGTGAGAGGCCTGATGTGGTGAATGTGGGAGGAAACAGGATGTTTGATGTGCGAAGACTTGGTGGGAAGCTGAAGTGTTGAAGGGAGAAACTGTGCAGACTCACGGAGGAGAAACAAAACTGAGACTGACGATTACTGAGGAAAACAAAACTCAAGGAGAAGCGAAAGCGTTTGTAGCCACACCCTCAGAGTCAGTAAACACTGTGGTGTAATCTTTAATGTTGCTCTTCTTCTCTCTTCTAAAGTTTTTACAGATAATTACAAACTTCCTACTGCACTTCTGTACTTTCCGATCATTTCCAGGTTTATGTGACAATATTACACATTTCCACTGCGGACTCAGTCGTTTGGACCGAGCTGCACATGTATCACAGACAAAACATAACAAAACACTTCTTCTCTTCTCACCTTCCTCGTTCTTCAGCCGGTCGAGCTGCCCTTTCTCCATCAACACCTCGGCCTCCTTCACGAAGGCGATCATCCCTCCGAAGGGAGGAGACAGAATCTCTTCGATGAACTCCTGCAGAGAGGACGCGACAGCGACTTTTAACACTGAAGTTAACATTCAACTGCAAAGTGTTTTTAATTATTATATTTGTGTTTTTACACTTCATGATCAGAAAAATATTAATTTTGCATGAAATTAAAAGGAAACATGTCAGAGTTTTATCCTTTGAAGTCCATTTGTTGAGGTTGTACCTTTATAATGTTTAGTTAGATTTGCATAAATCTTTCTGTGATGTCTAACTGTGAGCTTCATGTCTATTTCACCAGTTCTGTTTCTGTTTCTACAACATGACTGAACTACTTCTAGAGTCACACGACACTTTAATTACACGTGTTTTGAAATCAGAGCTCTGCACACAAAGAGGACGCAGTAAAAGGAGGGAGTGTCACCGCAGGGCCTCAGAGTTCCCAGAATTCCCCTGTGTTGATTACCTGCGTCCTCGCCAGGAGCAGCTGCTGGAAACCTTCCACCTCTTTGCTGTCGTCTGCTGCCCTCTCCTGGACGAGCGGGGGAAGGACCAACATCACACACGGATTAAATAAAGCTCAAATAAAACCAACAACTCAACGATCCTGAGAGTAAGAGCGCGGTACAGAAGTCTCACCATGAGGACGCTGAGCATCATGTCGTAGTTGTTGATGAGGAAGATGAGCTGATCTCTTCTGGAGGGAAACTCGGCCGCCATCTTCAGAACAAAGTTTTCAACCTCAACCTGCAGAACAACAAATATTCATGTTTGTTATTCAGGACGGATTCAGTTTGTGACAGTTTGACTTCATTCAGTCACTTTCGCTCATGTTTTTCTGCTGCAACCTGTTTGTGACAATCAGAAGGATAAAAACAGACGTCAAAGATATAAATTATAATTAATATGTAAACTATTGTATAATTATCAATGATATAAACTAGACATGTTGTTTTCAGCGCAAATGTAGCGAGAAGAATGAACTAAAAGGTTGATTTAGTTTAAGTAAATGACACTGAAACAAGTCAGTTCACCTTCATCTTCACTTGTCTGAACTCTGACTGACATTTTATTACTTTATTCTCGCTGTATTTAACCCAAAAAAATCTGATTATCTGTTATTTTTCTTACCAACATCTTTCTTTAAATAATAATAACAGTGCTATACTTTATTTAGAGTCTCATTTCAAAACACTCCAGGACACCTTACAAGAGAAAATGCAAGTTTTGTTACATATTCAACAGCTTGTTGTTTCCTCTGAGTGTGTGTGTGTGTGTGTGTGTGTGTGTGTGTGTGTGTGTGTGTTACCTGCAGCTGTCCCAGCAGAGTGTGTGTCCTCTCGTTGGGAAATGTCTGGTTGATGCTGACGATGGCGGACGAGAACTCTGCGTAACGACGCGTTATCTGAAATCAACAAACACACACACATTAAGTTCAGTGCTGTCAAACACATGACGGTGTGTGTGTGTGTGTGCGTGTGCGTGTGTGTGTGTGGACTGACGTAGTGTGGTCTGGTGTCCAGCACTCCCAGTTTCTGAGGGTCTGTGTTTCTGATGCTGTGGATGTTCATCTCCAGAATCATTTCAAACCTCGGCCACAGCAGCTCCAGCACCGCCTCCCAGTACCTGCACACACACACACACACACACACACAGTGAGTGGAGGAGGACAGCAGGAACAAGTCGTTTTCCTTTCAGTGGCCGGTCACTGACTTGTCGAGGGCGGGGATCGTCCTCTTGGCGGTGATGGCTCTGAACCGGAGGATGATGTGGATGCACAGGAAGACGGCGATGCTGTCGTAGCAGTCGGACACGTACGTGGACATGCTCTTCTGCAGAGACGGAGCAGAAACAGTAACAGCACTGAAGGGAATCATGTGGCGTGTTGATGTCACACACACTGTTTTCTCACCAGGAACATGCTGAGAGTTTTTCCCATGATGCTGTTGAAGAGGTCGAGCGCTGAGTTTCCTGCCACCATGAAGAAGTCGGAGAGGAAGAGGAACTCTCTGCAGCCGTTATCCAGCAGAGCGTAGTGCTGACTGCGAAACAACGTCTCGTAGGGATACTGAGGACAGACGCAGGAACAGTCACAGTTAGTGAATCTGATGGTCTCACTCGGACTGCAGGTGAGTCCTGCTGCGTCATTCACCTCAACACCTTCTTCTTCATGAGCTACAGACTCACCGAAAATCCTCAACAAACAATAAGAGAAGAAAACTGGATTTTAAACAGCCGTTCAAGTGACGCAGTTAAACTGTCTGCTGACGTCTGAGCGCCGGAGTCGAAGCGTCGCAGTTTGAAAGTCACAAAGTCAGCTGTCAGTTGTGGTGCGTTCAGGAACAGCTGGGACAAATCCCCCTGATTCTACCTTTAATTTTAATAGTCTTTGAATTCTTTTAATATGACGTGAGCTTCAGTTAGCTTTGAGCACAAATGTCCTTCAGAGGGAGACTTTTTACTCTGAGACTCTGAGTACATGTCAGAGCCTGTAATCTATTACTTTACTGGAGGAAACAAGCTGGATCAGAACTTCTACTTTCACCAGAGTCTGTTTCTACACAAGCGTCTGAACTTCTACTGGAGGACAGGATGTGTGGACTTTTCGTATATATTTTTAAATGGATAAAACTTCAGATGTGTGTGATTGGCGGTGGACGTCTCACCCGGCTGTCTCCTCTCTGGGCCGTGTGTGGGACCAGGATGGGCCCCTCCAGCTCGGCGGGGCTCAGGATGGCGCCCCGCTGGCCCAGAGTGAAGATGGTGTTCCTGCTCTTCAGAGACGGTTTGGAGAAGAAACCTGCAGGAAAGAGTCAAGGAGCCTCCGGCCTCGATATCAGCCAGCACATATCTCCTCAGTGTTCTTATGTTCGGTATGTGTGCATCACGAACTGACACACCTGCAACAGCTGCACCTTCACACACCCACACACACACACACACACACACACCTGTGGGATGTCAATCAGAGACCTTGGCACGTCACTTGACCCAATTCTTTACCTGTACTTTAATTATCTGCTATATTTCCGTGTGGTGTCACCTGGAGGAAACCCAGAGTTGTTTTAATCCGACTGAATGTTTCATCACGTGCAGCTGCCTGTGATCTCATGCTGACATCCTGCTGAAGAGTTACTGTATGATTAAATTAAACGAAGAATAAAGGTGTTTGATGCAGATAAATGTTCAGCAGTGTGTATTTACTTCTCTTGATGGACGGGGTCGTGAGACTAAGTGTGTGTTCCGTGTTGAGATGCAACTATTTTGAGAATTACTTCATCGTTTCAGTAAATATTAAAGTAAAAATGTCAAATATTTGTTGGTTCCAGCTCCTTAAATGTGAATACAAGCTGCTTTTTTGTTATTTATGACACAGTCACACACACAAAGTCACACACACACACACACACATACACAGTCGCACACACAGTTTAAAGGATATCTTTCTTGGCCGTGTCTTCTACTCCCATCAGGTCGTCTTTGTCTGCGACCTCCTCATACTGCACACAGGACAGTTTACATCAGCTGAACGAATCTTTACGAGTTAGAATTCAACTTTTCTCTGAGCTGTGTGAGGAAATGTTTTCACTCTGAGCTAAGAAACATTTTAAATAAGATCTTGGCCGCTCGGTGATGCTGAGTCCTGCATGAATCCACTGACCTGCACTTTGAGCAGCCTGCTGCTGTACGACTTGAAGTAACTGTAGTAAATCTTGCTCATCGTGTCGACGTACTCGTCTCTGATCTCCTTGGCGACCGTCCTCTCATTGGCCAAAAGGAACTGATAGAAAAATCTACAGCAGGACAAACGGAGACCGAGAGTGTCGGCTGTTATAAATGTTCAGGGATCATTTTCAGATCATTTCTTTTAAACCACGAAGGTTCTGATGACACGTGAAGACAAACACAATAAATACTGCGGCTCCGTTCTGCTACATTTTATAACAAAACTAATGCCGAGTAAGAAAAGAAACCTACAAGATCAATGATCATTTCTGTGTCTGATCATAAAATGTTCAAGACAAAATGAAGCTGAGTGCAATCATTGTCCTCATTTTAGTTTTCCTACACAATAAAATCTCCAATAAAGAAGTTAAGTAAAGAGGAGGAGCTGACACTTGAACAGAGCGTCTGAGGACCAGCAGGCTCGGTGGACTCACCTGTACTTGAGCAGAGTGTTCTGAGGGATCTGGTAGTTGGTCATTGGCTTCCTGAAGGAGTAAATCTTCTGAAGAATGAACTCTCGGATCTTTGACACCGCCTGAAGTGAGACGCAAACATTAAGATCGTTTCAAATCAGAGAAAAGCGTTAGAAAGAGCACATTCCACGATTGTTCTGTCGTGCGTCACCTTGAGTTTGAGGCGGTCGACGATGTCCTGGATGTCGGAGCACGCCAGCGTCTCTCTGAAGCTCAGCTCTTTGGCGAAGTTGATCTTGTTGTTGAGTTCGTGGAGCTGCTCCAGAAACTCCTGCTCGGTCACCGGACTGTCCAGGATGGTGCTGCGATGAGACGGTGAGACGTCAGACGAACAGGCCAACAGAACTTTTAACCGTCTCCCTGCTCTCCATCACACTTACGAGATCATGGCGCCGGGCACCACCAGCTCGTCCACCAGCTGACTGAGGTGGCTGCGCACCGCCTGCCTGTTCTTCAGCCGCACGTTCATGCTGACCGACTGCTGCTGCAGAGTCTGGATCTCACTGCTGATGGAGGACAGGTCGCTCTGGAAGCCGCTCAGCATTCCCTCCATCCGCTGACAGACAGAGAAACAACTGTGACATACTCGTCTAACAATCCCCTGACTGGTCCTTTATCTTCTGTCCTGTACTCTTTAGATCGTTTACTGACTCGCGCTGAGCTCTTCATGCAGAGGATTGTGGGATCAGGATGAAGTCTTACCTCCAGTATGGAGTCACAGGCGGTGATCTGGTTGTGCAGCAGAGCGATGTTCTGACTCTCCTTGATGTCTGACGGACGAACCGTCAGGAAAACAACAACAGATCATCGACACCCAACGTTCAGGACAGTTTATGGTGTCAGACTAGATTCACATGAAATAGAGGGACGATAAAACCCTGCTGACAGTGAAGGATACAGTCTTTGATGGAGGCCTGCTCGATCCTCTGCAGCTCCGACTCCACCTGTTTGGAGTACTGACGGAGGTCAACGCCCTGAAAACAGATGGAGAAGACCACCGTCACCACATTTATCACACAGACAGGCTGAGAAAACCTCCGTAGTTCTGGCTCACAGTGGTTTCACGTCATCTCACGAAAACTGGATTGATTTGGTTCATAGCTGAACACAAAACTGGTCTCTGTGCAGCAGCAGGTGGACGTCTCTCACACCTCCCTGTTCAATCCTGCACTCCAGCCCACCAGATCAAACTACAGTGTCGGGAGGTTCTCACCGTTTTGAGCGCCTCCTTCACGAGGTCATCTTCCAGATTGGCCTGGATGTGAACTGCAGGAGACAGAGAGGAACCATTAAACACCCAGCAGTCCTGTGTTGGGGAAACCCTGACCGAGGAGGAGCAGGGTGCAGAGTTTAAACTTGTATTTCCTCCGTGCAGAAGCTTTTATGAGATCTGGATGTGATTTCAAAAATTGCAAAGAGCTGCTGCAGGTTGTAAAACATGATAAAATTCATATTCTTTCTCCTCGTGGCAACTAAAACTTTGCTTTGTTAAAATCAAGTACACAACATTTGACTGTGTTGTTGATCTGTTCGAACTCTGGAGGGCGCTGCAGACATGCTGATCGTGTCAGATCGATTCAGGGGATCTATTCATCTGCTTGTCCTCTGATCAAAATGAGACTTTTAAATGATGAGTGATGTCTTACTGTCCACTTCATCCAAGATGAACTCATCCGTGGTGAGGTCCAGCTCTCCCAGGTTCAGATTAGTCATGTCTCCATCAGTCTTCTGGGAAAAAGAGAAATAATCACAACAAATACTCATTTAGTTTTGTCTCAGCTGGCGGCTCATCCTCTGCAAACATGAGCAAAGGGTGTTTATAAGCATTGATCACTGGGATGATCGACTGATCAATAAAAAGCCGGTAAACAGGGAGAAGTGTCCCCAGAGGCCATGATGACGTCTTTAAATGTCTTGTTCTGTCTGATTAACTCCACAGTCACAAACACTGACACACATCAGAGTGTTTTCCTTTATTTTCTTAATGAATGACAGACGATTAATTAATTAAAAAAAAAAACACATCTAGTGACGTTACTTTGTTGCAACAGGATGCATTCAGGAGATCATCGGGCTTCACAGTGTTCTGACAGGATGCTAACAGCTACATTAGCTTACAGCAACATGAACGCACGTTGTCAACATACACAATTAAGCAACATTTTGTTCACTATCACAACTTTTGTTTATACGTTTAATTCATATTGTCGCCGTTCTTCAGTCAGTTTGATGAAACGTCCAGTGATGTTGTCATGAATGCTAACTGGACACTCAGAGAGAGAAAGAACAAATAAACCGTTCAATATCTTTATACTTTTCACAACAACTGACTCCAGTGGGAGAAATTAAAATGTCACCTCGTCTTGTAAATACGCCATGGCGACTTCTGTCGGGTTTCCAGCTGTGTTTACATCGGAACCAGCTCCAACAGCGGCTGCAGCTACGTCCGCCATTGCGGCGAATTTACGCTAACGTCAAAAAAAGACTACAGATGTCCAGTTCCGCCTCGTCCTCCCTGAAACACGGAGCGTCCTCACGTTTATCAACAGCTCAAGATACTAACATGATTATATACTGCGTGAGGTGAAGAAACACAAAAACACACATTTAATTAGTTAACACGTATTTTAACTTTCTACGTTAGCACAGTTTTGTATTTGTTTCATTCGAACCGGTGCGTGAATTTCATGTCGGACACTATAAAAGTGATGGACTGACTTCCGTTCGCCGACTCGCTCAAACTCTCGCGAGAGCTCTGCGGCTTCCTCTTCGCACGGAACCTACTTCCAAGATGGTGAGTGTCTTTTCCACCAACCTGGAATCCTTCTGAAATCCACAATCATCTGCCGTTATTCTTACTTGTTTATCACATTTAGCCCCGTGATGAATATTATACATCTGTGTGCGAGCGGTATAAAGTTGAATTATTGACATATTAGTGGCAGAAATAGATAAAACAGCGCAGCTTACTGTCAGCGCCGGGCTGAGCTGTACGGACTGACTGCAGTTAGCCAGCGCGAATGGTTGAGTTAGCTTTGTTTTTCTATTTTGATGCAAATTCTGATATCTTTTTGTTATTCCACTTAAAAGAACAGTTATCCGGCTAAAGATCAGCTTTCACGTTACCGGTTTATGAGTAACACAACATCGATAATGAACGGTGGCTAGCTGCACAAGCTAACTAGCCTCATACTCTCCACTGAGAGCCAGTGAGCATGTTGGTGACATCACGTTGGGAGACGAGGTGGATGTTTCACCTGTAAACGCTCCGTACCTGCACCAGTGTAACAGCTGAGTGACTGTGGCCGGTGGTTCACTGAGATGTGGAGGTGTTGGTCGCTCTGTAGCTGCTGTGAGCAGTTGATCCAGCAGCAGCAGCTTTGTAGCTAACTGCTAACTGGAGCCAAAAAAGTTAGCTGCAGATGCTCAGTGTGAAGCCAGAGCTTCAGTTTCTGACCCTCACCAACTTCTGAGGAGAAACACACTCATGTTGAATACACAAAGCGTTAAATGATGGTGTTTATGAGTTTGTAGTGTGTTAGCATGCACAGCTCGTCTGTAAGCATGAGACATGGCAGTGCTGACTGACTCATGCCTCCCTGATAACGTGTGTGTGTGTGTGTGTGTTCGGTGTTTTCAGTCTCTGGTCATCCCTGAGAAGTTCCAGCACATTCTTCGTGTTCTGAACACGAACATCGATGGTCGAAGGAAGATCGCCTTCGCCATCACAGCCATCAAGGTAACGTCTCCTCCGTGCTTCATTTTCTGCAAGAAACTAAGATGCATTTAAGTATTTCTGTCGTGTAGTTATTAGTGAGAGTATCTGTTGTGTGTCAGACGTTCATCCTGACACTAACCTGTCTGTCTGTCTGGTCTCAGGGTGTTGGCAGACGTTACGCCCATGTTGTCCTGAGGAAGGCCGACATCGACCTCAACAAGAGGGCTGGAGAGCTGACTGACGAGGAGGTGAGGAGAGCTGCTGTCTGCAGACTAACAGTCATAGCAGATGGTTACAGGATGGTGCCTGAAGGAAAAGTTGTGTGTGTGTGTATATCTCCAGGAATTCTTGGATTGTGTGAATCAGAACCTCTGAAGGCCCTGAACAGAATCTGTCTGGAGTCCTGCTGACTTGAACACATCCACACTCACCTTCGCAGCTGCTCAGAGTATAAAACCTGAGCAGGAATGATGTTTAAAGCTCACAGCGTTCAGACTGAAAGCTTCAGTTGGATAAATCTCATGCTAATTTTCTTCCAGCTGCACCAAAACTGTGTTTTGTTAGTTTCTTAATTGCATAGACTGTCGCAGCAGTTTGAAGGATTAATTAATATAAACTTTTGACTCTGAGGACAATCAAAACTTATAACAACTGACTGGAAGTTTTGAAAACTTAAAATGTGAACAAACAACAACCTGTTACAGCTTCTTAAACTGAAGTTGAGACTGAATCAGTCTCAGTGGAGCGGTGAGATTTCAGCAGGACGTTGATCATCTCAGGCTGCTGAGACGAGTTGTTTTTATCAGTGGTTATTAATAACACGGACAGGTTAACACGCTTTGCTTCTGAAAACCTCAGTAAGGTAAACGGGTCACACTCGATGTGCTTCCTGCTGACTGTCGTCTTTGTAGAACACAATCTATCAAAATTGGCTACTGTTGCCCAACTCGACAGACAAGTTTGTTTAATGTGTATTTTTGAAATGGACATAGCAATTACATTGGACAAACCAGATGCATTGTTTGAGTGTTTTAGCACAAGTGCTAATTCGCAACACTTGTCCATTGGCAGCTTTTTAAAAGATAGGGCAATTTGAAAAAAGGGCAATTTAAATAACAAGAATGGAAAAAGTAAAGAGCAGACAAAGATAGGAAAAAAGAAGAAAAAAGACAAAAAAAAAACAAACCCAAACAACAAAACAAGAGAGAGAGCTGACAGATTTAGAAACCTGACGCTTGTCGCGGTCGGTCTTTATTGTGGAGCCTTGAATCTCCCTTCAGGACTTTGTGTGTTTCCAGGTTTTCATTCTGGCACATTTGATTAATCTTCCTGTGAGTTAACCGTCATCGTTGTTCCTCAGGTTGAGCGTGTGGTGACCATCATGCAGAATCCTCGCCAGTACAAAATCCCAGACTGGTTCCTCAACAGGCAGAAGGACGTCAAGGACGGCAAATACAGCCAGGTCAGTGACGGCAGGGAAGCATGTCTGTTATACTGTGGTGGAATCCTACAGAACATATCAGGTTATTGTGAAATCATCAGATTTCACAGAAGACGTTCGTGTGTCAGAAAACTACAGCAACATGGGAATAAAAATGAAGTGATGCTGTGCTGAGATCAAGAGGAAGAAATGCAGGAGAATACTGATACATTTGGAAGGTGTTGAGTTTGACGCCTCGTTCTGACATTAAATCCTTTTGTCAGATAATTATAATGTGCAACAGTTATAGAAACGCCTCTGTTGGCAGCGCTCGCTCTACAGGCTTTCTATCAAACTACTTTAATACTGATGAGTGTCAAAGTCTTCATTGAGGTTTGATGGCGACTGACATGTTGTGGTTTCCACTTGATGCGCGACGCGTCACATTAACACCGTCGATCTGCAGCAGCAGGTGAGACAGAACATTGTGTCTGTAAACAGCCGATGGGAATGTCGACTGTTTGTTCAGGTCAATTAAACTTAAATGTCAGAAGGCTCGAGAACAAAGTGCAGGCGGTGAACCAAATGTTCCAGTTTGCAGCTGTAGATACTTTACACAGCGATCTGCGGTGAGCGCGTGCAGCGTGGCCACAAGACTGCCTGTGATTTTTAGACCTTTGAATCTTAATTAGGATCATTTATGTATTGATATGAAGCACTGGAGTGAGTATCCTCTGACAGCACAGCTACACTCTTGTCACAGTTGTATTTTGGTGGTTTCTTGTTGTATCTAAATCATCTCCTTCGTCTGGTTTCAGGTCCTCGCTAACGGTCTGGACAACAAGCTGAGAGAAGATCTGGAGAGGCTGAAGAAGATCCGGGCTCATCGTGGTCTCAGGCACTTCTGGGGGTAAGAGATCTGATCCCGTCTGTCCAAACGGCAAACATGAAGTCTCTGCATCGCTTCTTCACCACAGACCATCACACACTAGTGTCAGAAACATTTAGGATGCAACAGATTTCAGAATCTACCAGTTTTGTTGGCTAAAATCTAACTCTGTGGTCAGTGGAGGAGATTCGGTGCAGAGAGCTTCACTCCTCTTAATTCGCCTGTAGCTGTTTAAACACGATGACTTTGTTAACGCTGTTGTTTCTTTTCCTTCCAGTCTGCGTGTGCGCGGTCAGCACACCAAGACCACCGGCCGTCGTGGTCGCACCGTCGGTGTGTCCAAGAAGAAGTAAACTCCCTGCTTCCCGTTGTTTCAATAAAATGCCACAGTTCACAAAAGCCGTCTGTCCGAGTGCTGCTTCACTTGTAGAGTCTGAGTCTGGAGTCAGTGACGCTGCTGCTGGTTTACATATTCTCACAGGACAGACGATGGTTTATATTGAGCCAGCTGAGACGTCCTCAAGTTTAAGTGGTTCAAAACTCTGAAGACACACTGGGAAAAATCGGTGTTTCATTTATTCACGTGCGTCCAGAAACCTGTTAATCTGAGAACGTGTTTGTTGTTCTGAACATTCATTCTCACCTCTGCAAACTGGACTTGATGTGAAACCTGTCTGAACAGAATCTGATCGCTTTCATCAGCTGAGTTTTTTCAGCTGTTCAGAATAAAAGTGGAGGATCAGTGCAGGTGAACGAGGCCGCCGAGGTTACTTTAATTAAATCAAACATCAGTAGAAGGAATGATTATTGTGAAGGTGGTTTGAGCTCATTAAAGTCAGAATTAATCACCTCATTTGTAAATGGTCAGCGGATTATATGGAACCTGTCACTATCATCCTGACCAGAATCATTGATTCATCCCAGTGATTATAAAAATAAACTTAAAACTCTTACAGGGAGGAAAACGAACAGGTGATTACTAACATTTAGCTTGAAACGTCTGTTTTATTGCATCACATCTGAATCAAAATCAGGGAATCAATGCAGGAACGACATCGAGCTGGACGACATGTTGCTCAGAATATTTACAATCATCCCAGTTAACTTCTGCATCCTCAGGGTTTTCCTTAATTCCAATGATAAAGTCTTTTAAAATGTGTTGAAATTATTTTGTTCCCTGCTGAAAACAATATTTTAAAATAGAACATCCCAGATAGAAACGTCGTCTACGACAGAACGAGCTGATTTTGATCCTCTCCTGATGATCTGCTTCCGTGTACAGATGACACTTCACACCAAACATGTGATTATTATCTGGAGTTTATTTATTGTGCTGCATCTCTGACAGAAAGTGTAATTAATACAACAGAAACAGGAAATATTGCATCGTTCTTAAATATACAAATATTCCATATAAACTGAGGTACGGCAGGAAAACTTATGGCTGCAGGAAATATAAAGTGCACGAAGACGAAGAGCACAGAGTCGAAACAGTGAGGAAACTAAAAGTTATGGCTTTTTATAGAGACGACACCAAACAGGAAGTGTGAACTGAACTGTAGTAGTAGTAGGAGGAGGAGGTGGGGGAGGAGGTGGTGGGGGTGGAGGGGGTGGTGAGGAGGGAGTGACGGCTTGAAAATGAAGGTCATCTAATAAAAACACAGCAGACATGTTAAAGGTGTCTGCATCTTAAACTACACACTAAAGGAACTGTAGGAACCTCCACACGTCCTCCGTTCAACCTGACGTCTTCTAACCAACTCCAATAATCTCCCTCAGTGCCAACAGTCGCCCTGGTCTACCCCAGTGCATGCTGGGAAAGGCTCCTCAGACCTGATGGGTTCAGAAGGTCGACGGGACGACTGACTGTCGGTTTGTTTCTATGAGATTAAAGCTCGTTACAGCTGAGCGTCATGTAAACGTCTGAGTTCAGCTGTGACTGTTGAAGCTGAAAGCTGATTTAAGACAGCGCTGATGTTTTTACTGTCGCCAAGAAAGCAGCAGATGGCTTCAGTCACGTCTTACAAATTCAATTATACAAAGATTTCTTAAATAGATTCTTTCAGGTCGAAGACAGAAACTGAAGACGACAGTCTAACTTATTTTTTTTTTTACAACCAAAAACTGACTTGACTTTTGAATGTTAGTTTCTGTGGTGTTGAGATAAAAGCGGACAGCTCGAGATCACTGACAAACTCAGTAAAGTTAAACGCTGCGTGCCGAGTATCTGCTGACATATTTATGGAAGCTGTTTCTGCCGAGAGGAATAAAAGTTAGGAACACACATTATTAGACTTTGAATTATTGTGTTAAAGCGATGAGATCCAGATGTTCTGACTTTACATCTCATACTTTATTATAACTCAGTTTTCCATAATTTTCTTCTGGTTCAGTTAAAAGTTTCACCAATTTTCATATTTTTTTAAATCGTTGTTTTGTGTCCCGGAGGAATAAATAAAATCAAACTAACGCGACATGAATGTGAAACATCCGGACCACAGAAGGTGTTAGCGGCAGTAAACAGACTTCTGAACTGGTGCAGCTGTTAAATATTAAGAAGTACAAGATCAGTAACAAACTCTGTGACGCCAAGCATTCAATAACTGATCTGGAGTCTGGTTGACTTTTTATAAAAGCTGCTTCTGCCAAGAGGAAGAAAGTAAATGTGGAGAAGGAATCTGAATAACTGACGGAGTGATGACGTTAATTTAACTCGACTTAAAGATACGAATGTTTTGGGCCGATCAAACAAAAAACCTAAATCTTATGATAATTACCTTTTTATTCCCACCAGTGACTGTTTGTAGGTTCGTCAGCAGGATTACACAAACAGTACTGAAGGTCTTTACAGTTCTTGTGGAGGACGAGTCCGGCCCAGAAACAGATTGAGGGACGGATCCAAAACATTTCTCTCGCGTTAACAGGCCGTTATTCTGCCATAATCTCTAATTTCAGGAGGAATAACATGAGAACAATTTCATGCAGAGCCCAGTAACATCTAGTGGTGTGACATGTTTTATTTGAGCTCGACTGTTAGATTTTGAATCTTTTGAACTCTTCCTGACTGAAACGGGCTTCCACATGTTGCCCTAAGTTTGACATCTTGCTATGAGCTGTCAGGGATGTTTTGTACAGAAGAGAATCAGGACGTCTTTAAAACAACAACAAAGAAAAAAAAAAAGAGTTCTGACTTTTTCTCCAATCCTGAGATTTAAGTCACCGAGCAGAACTCTGAGGCCGGATCCTCTCCTGCAGTTTTGTATAAGGAGGAATAAATAAAACTAAAAATGTCAGATATCCGGAGCAGAAAGCTTTGAGCTGCAGTAATACGAGCCTTTGCACAGCGCTGTCTTTCTAAATGTGCTGCTGTTAAATATTTGTGAGTGAGAAGAAGATGAAACTGAAGCAAACAGACGGTGACGAGCTGCAGACGCGTCACATGAGGAGAAACACCAGAGAACCACTCGTCATCTCGGTCCGTCAGGGCGATTCTCCCTCCTGACTTCATATTAAAGAGCAAACTGTCGGAGAGTTCTCTGCACACGAAGGCAGGAAAGATTTACCAGCTCTTCTTCAGTGGTTTTTGCTTTCTGTGTCCTCTCTGCTGCCGATCTTCTTCTCAGGTCAGACGTCACACATTTGAAATATCAGATAAAACCGTCTTAGTGTCGGTACATTTTCAAATGGAGATACACTGATGATAATCTGTGAAGCGACTGACCTTCCACCATCACCGCTCTGCCTCACGCCTCCATCTGTGGAGGAAGAGGGGGAGGAGGAGGTGGAGGAGGAGGAGGTGGGGGTGGAGACTTCTGCTGTGCTGGCGGTGGTTGCTCCTTGGTGGGAGCGTAGTAAAGCTCCAGAGGCTTCCGGACCTTCCAGTACTTCTCATTCACCAGCTCCAGAGTCAGAGAGCCGTTCAGCGTCTGAGAGGGAAAGAAGGGAGACTTTTAATCTTTGGGTTTGTTCTGTTGGTCGGACTCAACGTGAACATGAAGAAGAGACAAACTGAGCTGCAGCTTTAAGACTGATACACATTTCTTCTTCAGAATCGCTGGCTTGTCTTTCCTTTCTGTGTCTGCTCTGTTGACTGTCTTACTCAGATTTAAGTTTTATAAAAGTCGCCCCAAAAACACACCTCATGTTTTGGATCTTTCAGGAACAGCAGGTGAGCTGTTTTTGGTGGAGGCTTGTTAATGACGTGGCTGATCAAATCCAACGTGCTATCGTACAACGTCACAACAACCAGGTGCTCTTACAAGCTTTTACAGAACAACAGCATCAGTAGGCCAGAGAGCGTCTGTTCCTCTGCAGAGCGTCAGCACATGTCAGTGAGGACAGACTGTCCAATACAGCCGATAACGGAGGGACAGCCCGCTCAGATAAAGTCAGAAGCTAAGAAAGACGCCAAGAGTCAGAAAAGGAGAAAAATACCACCGATAAATCTGTTAATGTGAAGCTGAAACACTTTTTAACCTTTGAAAATCCTCCAGTTTGATTTAGTGACTGGTTATAACGTATTTGAGGGAAGTGATGAGTGAAGGTTCAACTCACAGAGAACTGTCCTCCTCTCGTCAGGATGTAGATGGTGTACTGTTTCTCACTGATGCTGTTCAGACCGGATCCTTCTCCACTTCCTGTTCTTCCCTCAGCTTCTCCTCCTCCTTCCTCTCTTCCTCTGTCCTCCGTCTCTCCGTTGGTCTGTCCTTCCTCCAGAGCGATGCGCAGAGCGAGGTACTTGGACAGATGGTCCACGGTGGCGTTGGCTGTCGTCTTCACGAATCTGCAGAGAAAAAAAACCCGATGAGAAACGACAGGAAGGAACTGACGGTCACATCCACAGTCTGAATCGGTCTAACAGTTGGACTCATGACTCCAGTCTCACCTGGTCTGGTTGTAGTCCTGGCCGTGGACCAGCTGTGGGTGTGGTCTGAACACCAGCTCGATCTCAGAGCCCGGCCCCTCTTTGTGGCGTCTCAGCGGAGGGGTGGGGCTGCCGCTGTCCGCCTCGCCCCCCGAGCCGTCGTCCGACGCCCTCGGCCTCTTGCGGCTCGGCCCGGCCTCTGAGGGGGTCTGACCTGGAGGGTGAGGGGTGTGTGAGGGGGCGGAGTCGTGAGACAGGTGTGAGCGAGCGTCGCCGTTGTCCTCCCCACCGCTGAAGGTGGTGTTGTCGCTCTCCTGCGTCGGCTTCTTCACCCGGTGGTTCCTGCAGAGCGGAGGTGAAAACGTCAGCTGCCGACATCACGATGTAACGACCTTATCGATCAGTTCTTAAAGGATCAATGAATCCATCAATCACCATCAAAGTCATCACCGCGGCACCGCTGTGCCTTTAAGACATCAATCAACTGTTTTCCTGTTATCTCCCCTGTCTCGTCCTCCATCACTGCCGGTGTGAGAACATTAAAACCCGACTCAGCTGTTGTTCCAATCAT
Source organism: Diplodus puntazzo (assembly GCA_963678695.2). NCBI lineage: Eukaryota > Metazoa > Chordata > Actinopteri > Spariformes > Sparidae > Diplodus > Diplodus puntazzo. The sequence goes on along the minus strand of OZ023169.1, from coordinate 1,546,661 downwards.
CTGCCCCAACGTTAGCTGCTAACCCCGGCTAGCTAACATCAGTAAACAGTAGAGACAAATCAGTGATGGCTGATAAACGACCTCACAGTAAACATTAATCTGTCTGCGCCCCGTCCTCTCCCCTTTCCTTCCCCCACCTCTCGGACCTATAGCGGGCCTGCTGCCGGAGCCCCTCCTCGATGCTGGAGCTCAGCGCCTCCTTGTTGTGCAGCCGGTTGAGTCGCTCCAGCACGCGGCGCTGATGGGCCTCGTACTCGTCCCGGCTCGGGTAGATCTTCGAGATCAGAGCGTCGAAGTTTGAGTCCCGGCGCAGCGAACGCCTCGAGACGAGCTTCTTCCTGCAGGTCGGACACTCTTTGTTCCTGAGGAGGGAGCAGATGTGTTTAACATGACACGGGTGTTAATTCTTCATATTAAGGTTCTGCACAGTATCATCGACAAAACGTGGATTTAAAATACACTGTGATAAAAGTTTGACTCAAGGCTGTAGCTTGTGTTCTGAAGCATATTCACGATTTTCTGCTCTGTTAAATGAAATTAAAGCGTCCAGAACACTGCAGTATAAATCGAAGCAGCACAGTTCATCTAATAAAAAATATAAAATACAAACACAAGTGTAGCAGGGCTGCAACTAATGATGAGATTCATTGTTTGGTCAGAAAATCAGTGTCAATGTCTCGTTTTGTCCACAACCCAGAAACATGGTCAGTCTGAGGGTCGCCGTGGCGTCGTGCTCACCCGGATCGCAGCGCGGTGACGATGCAGTCGGAGCAGAAGCGATGCAGACACTCTTTGGTCGTCATGGTGTTCTTCAGCATGTCCAGACAGATGGGACACATCAGCTCGCTGTGCAGAGAGCGAGGAGACACGGCCACCTCCGTCCCATCCATGATGGCCTCCTGAACACACACACACACACACACACACACACACACACACACACACACAGACTTTTATTAGGATATTACATCACATATCAAAATTACCACGGGTGAATCACGTGATACGGAGGATCCTAAAAATTATGTTTGCCAACTTTCCCAGCACAGATGGAGACAATCAGCCAACAGAGAGGGAGACGAGTTCAGTTCTGGGAGGAAATGCAGACAGAGACTCCAGCAGAGGACGTCACGTAAATATTTCTTATGTTGACTTTTCCTCTAAGAAGCAGGTGAGGTCGAAATAGCAAAAAGAATCAGTGCTTTTAAATGTTGAAGAGATAAAAAAGAGGCTTCTTTAAAGGTTCTCTGACTCCTAATGTTCACCCACAGCGCCGTGGATCAGTCGCACCGTCACCGCACAGCCAGACGGGTTTAATTCCCGGCCTTGTGTGTGTGTGTGTGTGTGTGTTCACATGACATGATAATAATTCAGCTGCACAGTGGCTGCCTTCTTAAATACAGAGAAAAGCTTCCACCATGTTGTGCCGAGTGTGAATGTATGTAAGAAAACAAATAAAAACAAAGTGTATCACTGTTTTTCTTCATTTATGATATGAAAATAAAAATAATAAAAACAGGCGGATAAAGAACTTTTAAACTGCTGATATCTGGTGTCAGACACACACACACACACACACACACACACACACACACACACACACACACACACACACACACACACAGGTTTACCTGCGGGCTCCTGTGCAGCTCGTACAGACTCAGCTCCCAGGTCTTGCTGGGAGTAATGTTTACTGGAGCCGCCATGATGGCTGAACACCACCGTCGTCACAGCTGACAGAGAAACAGAACACACACATGAACACACCTGTACACCTGAACCTGTACACCTGAACCTGTACACCTGAACCTGCACACCTGAACCTGTACACCTGAACCTGCACACCTGAACCTGTACACCTGAACCTGCACACCTGAACCTGTACACCTGAACCTGCACACCTGAACCTGTACACCTGAACCTGCACACCTGAACCTGTACACCTGAACCTGTACACCTGAACCTGTACACCTGCGAGACACAGATGGCCTGAGACCTCCGCTGTAATAATACAGTTTATTTCAATCTGCAGCCAATCAGAACTCAGATATTCATAATTATGTTTTTATGTGTTTATAATCACGAGTCTTCTTCTTCTACAGTGGCCCAGAAGGGTCAAACCAGCATTTAGTGCACTTTGTTTTCTTACAAGATTCTTTCATATTTATTCAGTTCTTATTCTTCTCTGACCTGCAGAATCTTTACTGATCTGTTCTGTTGTTGTGTTTGTTGTTATGAATCAAATATGTTGTGTGTGTGACTCACTTCCTGTCTGAGGTTTAATACAGAGGTTATAAAATGAGGTTATTATTATTGTTATTATTACAAACACAGCTCACACGCAGGCGGTTGAAACTCAACCTTTTCTCCTCTTTAGCAAAATAAAAACAGGTTTTAACCTAAAAACTGTCTGTTTTTCATCTTTACATGGGATTTGTTGATGATAACAACATGTAGAATAACACCAGCAGCTTCCTTTAAGGTGAAACTACACGTCGATCATTAAATTAGATCAGATCTGCACACATGATTAGATTTCAGAGGATCCGAGCTGCTGCGGTTTCTCTCTGGAGGAGGATGTAAAACACATCAGACACACCTGGATGTCCTGAAGTGACCTGACGAGAAGCAACATGGAGTTCAGAAACACACAGAAACACATGAGGGAGTCATCAGAGGAGGATTTATGGACTCTGTGAGCAGATTATCTCTCCTCTCATGGATCAACACAGCCGAGAGCCGCTCAACGTTCAAACTTCCTGCGGGGAGCAAACCGGGACTCTTCTGCTCGGTTTCAAATCAATACACAAGTTTGTAAAGTTGTGTTTGTGTCCGTGGTGAACAAACACAGAACAAACTCCGTGTAATCTCCCACGGACACTTTGAAGTGGAGAGGAGAAAAGCAGGAAATGAAAAGCAGAAACTCACCTGACGGTTAAACTGACGGACAGCTGACCGGGGCTGACACGACCCCCTCCCCCGGCACAAACACACAACACAGCCGCCAAAAAAACTACTTAATTACTCGCTCCAGTTACACAGTCTGAGGATTACTTCCTGCCCGAGGCGTTACACTGTCGGCTCAGTAGGTTTTAAAGACGGCTGCGTGTGCTCGAAGAGGAAAAATACGACAAAAAGATCGAGAGCGCGACATTTTTCGAGCCCCACCTGCTAGCTAACATTAGCTGTGGCCATCTTTCTTCTTCTTCTCCCCGGAACAACTGCTGCTCTCCCCGGCTGCTCGGGGGCGCATCGCCGCTCTGTCAGCGGTGGTGACACCCAGCGGCCAGTCGGGGAACTACAGCAGAAAATTAAAAATCAAGTATGATAGATAGATAGATAGATAGATAGATAGATAGATAGATAGATAGATAGATAGATAGATAGATAGATAGATAGATAGATAGATAGATAGATAGATTAGGTGCAAAAGAAATAAGGTGCAGTTTTATTTAAAGTGTTAATAATTTAAATCGCAATAAATTATGTTTGATATTAACTTCATTTCTGGCTTTAGGCTTAATGTAGCAGCCATGTTACTGTCATTTAAATGAGTTATTATTAAGAATTATAAACATGTTCTACCCTGAATTTCACTTGAATTTATATGACATTGTGCTCCACTATTGAACCTGAACTTGTTACAGCTGCCAAATCACACACATTGTAAAACAGTAAGTAAATTAAGTAATAAACAAATAACTGCATTTGAGAATAAACTAAATGCCAGCACATCAATTTAAATAAACTGTGGAGCCAAATTCTTGTTAACTTTTAAGAGAGCTGGGATAAGAGCCAAATGCTAATCCAGATTGGTTTAAACTGCTTCTGGCTAATGTGAACTCAGAGACTGTTGTGTCTGCAGAGACAAGAACCTTCAATTAAACATGTAATTAAATAATTCCAGCTCTGAGTGATGGTGATGAACGTGAGTCATATTCCAACTTAAAGTTTCAGGGAGTGTTGTGGCGTCTTTATGAGTGTTTCCTTGGTGAGTTATTAAGGAATGATGTTTGGAATGTACTACTTGGTTGGTATTTCATCATGAAGGTCTACCTGTGGCTTCCTGAGCCACGCCTCACACTGCAGGTGTTAACTTAATCACTTCCTGTTGAAATAGATTGTAGAGCTTGTACCTATAGAGCTCAACAGTGAGGTTCCGGAAGTGAAAATGCCATTCATATTCTGCATAGAGATTTTGATTATTGGCCATAAAGTCGTAACCATCCAAAGTAGACTCACCACGAGCTATGAGAGTGTGAAACGATGATATATGATCCTGTAGAAGCCACAAGTCCGGATGATATTAACCTTGTTTTAAGAAAAACATGTTTTATTCGCGATGTCATGGAAAAGTACTACACTACCCACAATCCTATAGTGTAACAGCGACATATCTGATTGGTGGAGCTCGCTGTTACCATGGAAATGTTTACTGAACCCGCGAATTTCATGTTAGCTAGTTCCTGCTAACACTGAACTCTACGATCGTTTACCACAGAGCGACCATGATTTCACTTTCTGACCTACTGCGTTTATTTACAGATGAGGAGAAAAGTTTCGAAAAGGTTTCACCCGAACATGAAATTTGCGGGTTCGGTAAACATTTCCATGGTAACAGCGAGCTCCACCAATCAGAGACGTCGCTGTTACATTTGCAATGGTTTATGGGATGAGTAGTTCCTTTACTCTTAAGATAATTATGTACACAGTCTTGTACCTTTGCTTTTTCTCCGTTTTCCAAAAATGTTTTTGCGTTGAATTAAATGTTTTATGGTCATGATTCATCTCGTAGTTGACTGTCTTGGTTCCATTAAAAAAGTGGGCGTTCACTGTTGAGCTCTATATAACCTGACAAAAATGTAGGTCGACACAGAACCAAAGATTTATAGCCTGCCAAGACTTGAACAGGATTAAAATAGCTAAAGATAATTGATGCAATCTTGCTGTTGTGTGTAATAACAGGCCTTGAAATCAGGTCAGATATATCCGACCCCAACAATCAGTTCTGACAGTGGAGCTTAAACTAAATGTTAAGTATGTTTACTGAGAAAGAAAGGAACATCTTCTAATTAAGCAGCAGTGTTGATGTCGTCTACAGAAGTCTTCTTGTTTTGATCCGTGGTTGAACCCCGTTTGCATGACGCGTTTATGGTTTACTGATACGGCATCAAGGAAACATACATCAATGCAGATAAAAAAAAACAGGGAGAAACATTAGTAGAACAAGTGAACTGAGAACAGAATGAAGGCTAGCGATGAATATAAACAATCGGTAATGTGTGGTGGAAGTCCCCAGTTAGTTTAGTTTCCCAAATCCACCCTGCAAAGACAAGTGAAGGGTCTCGTAGAGGAAAACTTGTCTGGAACGAAGACACAGAACAGGATGAGGCCAACCTGGGTGAGTTCTGTAGCAAAGACAAGCTTTACAATGAGATAAATGAAAGTTTAGAAGCTAGCATTTTGATTTGCAAAGGTCGATGGTCTTAAAGGCCTCTTGGGGAGTAAGGGAGGAGCAGGTCAGAAGGCCTCCCATTAGCCCCAGTTTGTCTGTTTCTGTCCAGTTATTTTGGGCCAGTGGTTCCACCGGTATGTCCGTACCTTGAGGTGAGATCACCGCTCAGGGCCGCAGATTGTCCCCAGTTCCAAGGACCTCCAAAAGCGACCCCAGTCTCAACACGGCAGGGGAACACAGCCCACCGTTGGTTATCGTCACTGGTCGCACCATGAGTCCAACAATCAGACGGTTCAAAGCAAACAGAGATCGGGTGGATCAATACAGACGTGTTTCTGGACCGGGGAACTACTTCCCTGCTGTAAACTGACCCGAGCTCATGTATCATCCTCCTGGATGGGTCCTGCTCACATGTGATCATTTATCAGCCATGAAATCTTTACGTATGACTTGAAGGAACTTTTTAAACTGTGCAGATAAAGTCGAGAGTTGGAACCACAGATTCAATGAAACAGAATGAGGCAAACATTCATTGATCATTCATTGATTGATAAAGCAATTAACTTGTTCAGTTGAAAACTCAGGTTAGTGCAATCACAAACATAATTAGAATCGTGAAAATTGTATAGAATATAATTTATTTAAACTATATGATTATTAAAATGATACATTTGTACATCTTTGCCTCACACGCAGCACAAGAACAATGATTTGACGTGCGATCAATCCAGAGATCATTTTCTGTTATTGAACACAATAAATAGGACAATAAATAGCATAATTTAAACATATATTAAATATACATATATCAGCTGTTTGCCTCTGTTATTGATTCTTGAAAGTTATTATTAATATTTTGATTACTTCACCCGGAGGCAGAGGACTGATCGACCCTTCCTCTCCTTCCTGAGCACATTTTCATAATTATAGACATAAACATGATACATGACAAGTAAAATAATAAATACATCACTGTGTTGGACATTGTGTCCATCAGTCCTGATGTAGCTACGTCGTGCTGCTCTTTACAGCAGGACAGCAGCGACGACAGCCACTGTGACAGAAATCAGACCCATGTTGTTGTTGACTGCGGCTGCTGTTGTTGTGTTGGATCCGTCTCCTGCTCCAGTTTCAGCTCCGGCTGTTGTTTCTGCCGGTGCTGCTGTTGTTGCTGCTGCGTTGCCGGCGGGAGCTCTTGACACTGCTACTTCAGCCGCTGCTGCCGCTGCCTCTGCAGACGCTGCTGCCGCCTGCATGGCTGACGTCATCGCGGCTGCTAGGTCTGCTGCGTCTGCTGCTGAGGCCGCTCCCGCTGCTGAGGCTGCTGTCTCTGCCGCTGCTGTTGCTGCCATTGCTGTCGCTTTCGCCATCGCGGCCACCACCTGCGCCTCTGCGACTGACGCTGCTGTTGACCCCGGGCTGTCTGATAACATCCTCTGTAGTTCTTCTGCTGCCTCTGCTGACTCTGCAGCCACAGTTTTGGCAGCTTCTACAGCTTCAGACATTGTTTCTGGTGTTGCTTGGGCAGATGCTGCCTTTTCTGCTGCTTTTGCTGCCGTCTTTGCTGCATTCGCTGATTTTAATGCTGACACAGCTATTTGTGCTGCTCCTGGCGATGCTGATGCTGCTTGTATCGCCGCTCGTGAAGCTGCATCTGCTGCTTCAGCTGCTTTCCTTGCTGCATCTGTTGCCGTGCTCACTGGAGCTAACCCCGCAGCAACTAAGTTTGCAGCCATTGCTGCTTCTTTTGAAGCTTTTGCTGCATTTCCTGCTGCTTCAAATGCTTCTGGTCCAGCAGCCAGAGCTGCTGCTGAGGCTGCTGCTGCAGCTGCTGCTGCTGCCGCCGTGGAGCTGACCACCGCTGCTTCCTTTGCTTTATCTGCTCCTTTTGCTGCTGGTGTTCCAGATGTGCTTGCCTGTGGTGCTGCAGTCGCTGGCCGTGGTGTTACATCAGGTGTTGTTCCTTCAGGTGCCTTTGATAGAGCAGATTCGGCTGTTTTTGCTGCTTCTGCTGCAGCGTTTGCTGCTGATGCCAGTAATCCTGGTATCTCTGCAGCTGCAGCTTCTGGCACTTTTTCTGCAATCTTTGCATTTGCTTCTGTGAAATTCGCCACAGTTTCTGCTATGTCCATTGCTGATTTCACTGCTTCTGTCAGTTCTCCTGCCTCCTCTGCTGTGACTGCTGATATTGACTCTAATGTTCCTTTTGCTGCTGATGCTGCTGTTTTTGCAGCTTCTGCAGCTGCTGTGATTGCTTCTGGCGTTGCTGTTTCAGAAGCTGCCTTTGTTGCTGCTGTTGCTGCTTCTCTGGCTGCTAAAGCGGCTGTTGCTGATGCCTCTGCCATTTGTTTAGCTATCTTGGCTGTTGATGGTGGAGCTGTTAATGCTGCCTGTAGTGCTTTTAGAGCTACTTCTTCTGCTGCTTCTGCTGCGTCGATGGCAGCCTTTTCTGCCAGTGATGGTGATGCCTTTCCTGCTGCTACTAATGCTGCAGTTGAAGCTGCTACTTGTGCAGCTTTTACTGCAGTTTCTACTTCTTCGGGCGGTACTCCAGCGGCTGCCGCTGTTGAGGCTGCTAATGCTGTCGCTGCTGCTGCTGTGGAGGCTGCTGTTGCTGCTGCTGCAGCTTTTCCTTCTGTGTCTGGTTCTGTTGCTTCAGGTGTTGGTGTCACAGTGGATAAGTTGAAGCCTCCATCTGGGAGTGCGGCTTTAGCTCCTGTTGCTGCTGCTGCTGCACCTCTTGCTGCTGCCAGTGCTGCTGATTGCCTCAACCTGGACACGTCCGCACTTCCAGGTGCTGTTGCTGCTGTTATTCCTGTTGCTTCTGCCATCACTGCCACTGACAGAGCGGCTGACAGTGATACACGTCTTGCTGTTGCAGTTGGCTCTGGGACGGAAGATATTTCTGTTTCTAATATTTTTGCCACTTCTCTTGATTTTTCTGCCACCGTTGTTGCAGCTTCTGCAGCGTCTGTGATCGCTGTCGGTCCTCCCTCAGCTGCCGTTCTTGCTGCTGTTGCTGCCTTTTCGGCGGCGTCTGCTGCTATTGATGCTGCATTCGCTAGTCGTGCAACTGCTTCTCGTCTTGATGCTGGTGCTGTTTTTGCTTCTTGTGCTGCTGCTTCAGCTGCTTCTTTGGCATCTTTGGCAGCTTGTGTTGCTGCGTCAGCTGCCAGTGTTGCTGGTGCTGCTCCTGTCGCCACCAGTGCAGCAGCTCTGGCTGTTGTTTCTGCAGCCTGAATGGCTTTTTCAGCAGCTGGAGATTTTGTTGCTCCAGCAGACGTTGAAGCGGCTCCTGCTGCTGCAGCGGCTGCAGAAGCTGCTGCAGCGGCTGCAGAAGCTGATGATGCCGTCACTGTGGCTACTGCTGTTGGTCCCATAGTTACTGCTGGCTGCACAGTGGTTGTTTTATCCCACACTCCTGCTGCTAGGTCTGACAACACGGCTGCTGCTTTTGCTGCGCTGATTGCCTCTTTTGCTTTTTCTGTGGATAACGCTGCCAGTTGGTCTGCCGTCTCTCCTGTTCCTGTAACTGCTATTGCTGCTGTTTCTGCTGCCGTTTTTGCTTCGTTTGCAGTTTCGGCTGCTTTTTCAGCCGCATCTATTGCTGATTGAATTGCAGCTGCTGTTTCTGCTGGAGTTGGTCCTATAGCTGCCGTTTTAAGTATTTCTTTTAGTTCCTCTGCTGCTTCTTCTGCTTCCTCTGCTGCTGTTTTTGCAGCTCTGATGGCAGCTGCTTCAGCTTCTGGTGTTGTCTCTGATTCTTGAAGATGAGCTGCTAGCCCTGCTGCTGTTGCTGCTGCTTTTGCTGCTGCTGCAGCTTTTATTGATGCTGCAAGCGTTCCCTCAGCTAGCTCTGCAGTTGCTGCTGGTGCTGCTTTTGCTGCTTGTATTGCTGCTGTTGCTGCTGCCGCAGCTGCATCAGCTGCATCTGTTGCTGCTTTAGCTGCCGCTGCTGGTGATGCTCTTCCCTCTATTACTGCTGCAGCTGCATCAGCTGCTGCCAGAGCAGCCAGTGAAGCATTTCTTGCAGCTGCAGATGTTTCTCCGGCGATGGCTGCTGTTGTTGCTGCTGCTGCTGCTGCTGCTGCAGACGCTGCAGCTGTTGCTGCTGTGGCGGTGGCTGTTGCTGTAGTTGCAGCTGTTGGTAGTGGTTGTGTATTTGTTGTCATGGGTCCAGTTGTTGGCGATGCTGCGGTGGTTGCTGCTGTAGGTCTCGGAGGTGTCACTGCAGAAACAGCCGATGCGGCTGCAGCAGCAGCTGTTGATGTTCTTCCTGCAGCTACGGCTGCGGCTGCTGTCGCTGCTGCTTCCTGTGCGGTTCCAGCTGCTTGTGTCGTATTATCAGCTGCGTCTTCTGCTGCTAGTTTTGCCTTCATTACTGTTTCTAAAGCCAACTCTGCGGTTTGTTGTGCTGCTACAATTGCTAATTCACTGAAGTCTGTGTCGGGTCCAGCTGTTGGTTCTTTGGCTGCTGTTAATGCAGCCTGTAGCGCTTTCAGAGCTTCTTCTGCAGCTGCTGCTGCTTCTGTTGAAGCTGATGCAGCTGCGTCTGCAGTTTCTGGTGTCGTTGCAGATGCAGCCTTTGCTGCGGCCTCCGCTACCTTATCTGCTGCACCTGATACATTTGATACTGCCTCTGCGAGTTTTTCTGCTACTTCTGGACATGCGGAGTCAGTTTCAGCTGCTTCCTTCGCCGCACTTGTTGCTGTTTTCGCTGCTTCAGCTGCTTTCTTTGCTAGTTCTGCTGCCTCCAGTGGTGACTTTGATCCATTTAGTACTGCGGCTGAAGCCATTGCTGCTTCATGTGCCGCAGCAGCAGCATCTTCTGCAGCTGCTGCCGCTGCTTCAGCAGCAGGGCCGGTTGTAGCAGCTGCTGTTGCTGCTGCTGTTGCTGCTGCTGTTGCTGCCATCGCTGCAGCTGTAGCTGCTGTGGAACTTGCTGCTGCTGCTGCTGCAGTTGTTGGTCCAGTTGTTGGTCCAGTTGGTGCTCCTGTTGATGGAGCTCCCGTTGATGGAGCTCCTGTTGATGGAGCTCCTGTTGATGGAGCTCCCGATGATGGAGCTCCTGTTGTTGGGGTCATTGTGGTTGATCTTCCTGGACATTTCCGTTTAAGGCTTCCTTCAGCAGGCTGGCTGTTGGATGCTGTTTCAATCAAGAGTTTGGTCAGAAGTTATTAATTGATTGTCATTTTTAGCGCTTGTTTCCATTTTAAATATACCCTTAGAACTTACCAATAAACAGAAGGACGACAATAAAGGTCTTGATGATCATTGTGATCGGTTTCTGTTCTCCTCTCTCTCTCCTGTATCTGTATCACCTGTAAGATGACAATAAGATGAAATTAAAATATCTGTAAAAAGACATTTTTATTCTTAAATTACCAAACAATTAAGTAAATACATAAATAATAACATGCAATTTTCTCACACATGATGTGGAAACACAATAAAAATGCAGGAAGGTGCTGAAAAAAAGCATCATGTATTCAGAAATGAATTGGGATTTGTTTTTCACCTCCCTGTATATTAGTCATGTGTAATTAATTTTGATAAAAAAGACTTATATTGTTTTATTTCCCTGATCTTTCCTCCTGTATTAACGGTCCTAATCTATGTGTAGGTGAGCTCTTGTCACTGTATGAGTTCAAACTGTTATTATGTGATTTCATATGAAGTTCGTGCTGTAACATCCTACACACAGGAGACATTCCTGTGTTTTTAAACCTGTGTTGGTGTGTAAATGATTCATACAGAAAAGTTTCCACCTCAGCTGTGACACGGCCGTGATAACTGGATCACATTCCTTCGTGGTGACTCAGACCGTCAAAGTAATGTGCATTAAAAGTTTGGTGACACTTCTCCTTGAGTGAGAGTTTTTCTGTTCACAAAAATGTTGTTACTACTCAACAAAAAGCTCTTTCTCTCTCTCAGAACACACTCAGAATAACAACCTCAGCTACTGACTGTTGCAGTTGCCCTAAAGGATTAAATCACATGGTGGCTGCCAGCTGAGGCGATCTACTGGATCGATTCCTAAACTTTTGGTGAGTAGGAATCACTTACACACCCAACACGATTATGGAAATACCAGAGTGCAGCTTTCAAGATGTCAATGAAAACAACAAGCGACCACAAACAGGGAGGATCACGTTTTTCAGGTCTTTCTGATCTGATGGACATTTAAATGTGAAGTGAACACGTCGGTGTAGGTGATGTCAAAAGTCAGAAGTCAACAGTGTTTTGCAGAGGAACTAATCGTCTTCTGTATGTGTGCAATTCTAATGCTGTCGCTTTAAGAAATCGGAGGGTGAACATTTTTTTTGTTGAATCAAAAAATCTGCAAAAAAAGGTCAAATAGCCCAAAAGAATTAAAGACAAACCTCACATGAGAAAAAGTGAGAACAAACAAATGTTTAAATTCTTTAACACGACAAGCAATCGATCAGCTCCAGGTAGAAAACGTTTTTGTTGGAATGTAGAAAACAATTAATGATTTTGAGACACATTTCGTTACCAAATCAACATGTGTGCATTTAATTTAACTCATAAAAGAGTTTCAAAGCTTCTGTAAAATTGTTCTGTGAGTAAAAACGTTCAAATGTACAATTTTTTTAAAGGAAAAGAACAAATTTCAATTGAATGTTTAATTACTGGAGTAGATAATCATCCTCCCTCCAGGTTTATCACAGACTTCAACTATTCCACACAGAAAAGATGTTTAAACTCAATTAAATATAAAAAATGCATGATTGCAAAACATAAAGAAATCAGACATGAAGTGATTTTACTCACCGGGACGATGAAGTGCAGTGATGAATCTGTTTCCTCTCCTCGTCTCTTCTTCTTCTGCTGGAGTTCGTCTCGCTGAATGTCTCTCGGTCTGCTCGACCTCCAATATATACAGCACCGGTCTCACTTTCAAAGGAAATAAATGACGAAGGGCTTACGTATTAGAAGAATGTTTATAAGGACTAATTAATAATAATGATAGAGTGGAGACTTCCCCTCCCAGGTGAGGTGTTCCCTTCTCCGATGATAATTGGAAGCTGCATGGCCGTTAAAAGAGGTGTGTAACTAGTCGGGTGTCGTTTCACTGCAACCAGCAATTATGAAATGTATTGTTTACATTATGATGGTTCTACTTTTAACCTATGTGTTTAAGTGTAGAACCGCCATTTTCATATAATCTGTGTGCTGCTGTAGGCGTCACAACGTCACAGCTGCTCCCACCATGTGACCTGCTTTTGTGTTTTACAATCAGTAATTGCTTTAAACGTTTTTGATGCTTTATGAATCTTTATGTTGAGTTTCGTGTTCCCACCAGGGTGTGGGAGAAAAACACGACTCTCCCAGGACATTCTGTCTTCATACGATAGGACGTCAGTGTCATACGTACAACTTAGCGATTCGAAACTACTTTAGCTAAACCAAAACAAACAAGATGGCCTCGGATCAATCTTACTGTCTGCTACACGTTTTCTAGCTTCTCCTTCCTTGTTGTTTAGCAGATAACAGTGTAAGAGAGAGCTGCTTCCTGAGCTGTGGATAGAACCTGAAACTGGAGAAGGTTCTGTAAGAAAGACTTGGCATTACACTGGGCTCACAGATGTGTTCTGTTATATTGGTCCTCTTTGATCAACTCGAGTCATCGGTGTCTCTGAGTCGGCTTCGTCTCTCCTGAACGGTCAAACGAGCTGAAATTCCACAACACAAATCGAGAATCGTTTTATTGACAGAAGGTTGGAGGCGATATGCACCGTTTCAGCTGGCTGCTACTGGACCTTCATCCGTTGACCTATTACGTCACAAACCAAACAGGTTAACACTGTACGTTACATGAGATATGTATCATATTAATACCTTCGTTGTCTTCCTCTTCTATTTTTCCTGCTTCCTGCTACAGATTTATGCCATTGGAAGACTTCCAGGTCGATGCGCGGCGCTGCGTGTGGTGCCTGTGCAGAATGCCAATAAATCGACTTCTAGCCACATTATCAGGGCGACTTTGAGAAATCTTTCAGATTTCAGTTGGACTAACACGTTTACATAGACTTCTTTTTCAGTGAGACTAACTCAATAGTCACAATACTGACGATCACAGGACGCGATGACGTCCTCGTGCAGCACATAAACTCAGTCGCTAGTTTATGAGGTACATTTATCTCAATCTACTGCTTCTGCAGTAAATCCGCCTTCATGACAGCTATAAAGTTCAGTTTTTGTTGAAACTGTTGGAGCAGATGTTGTTTTTCGAGGATGCAGTCTATGCTGCTGCTGAATTGAATTTCATAAATTTAATAAAGAGTATTTAAATGTGCAATATGCAAGATTTTAGTTGTAAAACATTAAAGTGCAACATAATGAGATATCTTAAGTTGGCATGCTAACCAGCGAACCCCAGTCTGTCCTGGTCCAAACATTCACTTCTCTGGTGCTTCGAGCTTCCAGATTGGACGAGCTAATGAGCTAATGGTAGCTGCAGTTAGCGGCACTTAGTGGTTACTGTGTGATAAACTGGCGACTGATTGTTTATCTGTAGATTAACGTTTCCTGTGAACATAATCCAGTTAGAGACTTCGTTACCACGTTCTTGATTTCCACTGTTTTTACAGCGGAGTGACTGGGAGGTCAGAGACGTGTTGGCAGCCCAGTCTCTAGGATTTCATGTCAATAAACCACAGGTACGTCCAATGTTGACATCTGTACCAAACCTGTCATATTACAATCGCATTATATGACTTATTAGCTTCCTTCCACATCAGGAGGTGGAGGAGATGGTGCTATTGGTGTTGTTACAACCAACAAGGCTGCCAAATGGTCGAGCCACATTTCACGTCACACCTGTGGGTATTTTTAAGGAGAGATGCGGATATTTCCATGATTCTGGTCACCCACAGGAAGTCGGATCACCTCCAGGGATTTCAAGACAACACATGATGATTTCCCAACGCTAACCGAGTGGATATAGAAGATTCAACATAAAGACATGTTCAGTTTGAACTAATCTGTGGTTGGTTGATTCTGCCGATTGGGTTGTTGAGTCGAATGAAAGATGAAGAGGATCAGAGGATAATGTGAGCAGACTGGATAGTTGTGGTGACATTTCATTTTATCAACATTTGTAGGCATGAAACTACTGGATATCTCTTTTTACAAGACGTGATGACAGAACCAGGACATTTAACCCTAAACAAGATCTTTCCCTAACCCTAACCAGGTGTTTTTTTGTGCCAGAACCTAAATTAAACAAAAAGAAATGTACATTGCCAACATTTATTCTGGTGTTTGACTGAGATGGCAAAGAAACGTGGAAACTAGGCGAGACTACGGACTTGGACAGCATCACGGGGTTCTTTGTGGCGGTCTTGGTGGTGGTAGTCCGGTCTGGAGTCTTCTCCTTTATCTGTTCCCCAATGAAGGAAAACGAAAGATTCAGAAAGTCCAAACATTGAGAGCTAAAAGCAGACTGACTTTGGCTCACAAAACCTTGAAACATGAACATTCAGACATCAGAATTAAGGAATGTCAGTGTGTTTAGTTTGTAAAAACGCTCCTTTGTCTCCTCACTGACTCACAGCATCAGACTCCCAGAGGATGCTGTTGTGATCTCTCCACCTCAATGGTGTAGTTGTAGTTCTTTGTTTGGTGGTAAACACACCTCCGCCTCTCACTTTTGTTCTGAACACTGTCTAATGCTGCAGGCACTCCTACAACTAAATAATAGGTTATTAATATAAATTGCTGAGCTTCATCTCAGTTCTTTTCTTCCTCCATTATAAATGTAATTGATTACAAGAATGTATCAGCCATTGTTCTCACCGTTTGTCTACACGCATGATGCACGGCAGGAATGAACCAACAAACAGGCAGAAAACAGGCTGTCAGCTGTACGTTCGGACCTGAAACACAACAACAAACAAACACACTAAAATCACTGCGCCAAAATGTTTTCATATTCACTGTAAAAACAGCCACTTTGATCGAAGTTAAGAAATTAAGGCCAGTATTTTGAGTTAAAGTCACAACAAACTTGATTAAACTGAGAAATTAGGAAATATTAAATTAATAATAGATGATAAATAATAAATGTATGCTCAAAATATCCTTTAAGTTGCGTCGGTTACATTATAATCAACCTACAGCAAATCAATAATGATGATGGAGTACCAGACTGAGGTGGAGGGTTTATTCCAGGGTGCTGGAAAGGAGGTTCTGACTGATTGTCGTAACCTTGGATTCAGGAGGAACAACGTGGTATCGTCGTGGTCATGGGACAGCAGACCAACTCTTTAACCCTTGCAGACTTGCTGTGGGGGTTTATGGGAGTTTGCCCATCCAGTCTACATGCGTTTAGAGGTCGTACGACCGTGTCCTGCTGCAGGATTATGGGGCTGCCAGTTATCCAGTTCCTGTATAACCAAAGTGTGTCCGTATACTCAGCAACAAGACAAAGACCTTCCCAACCAGGGTTGCCCTTGTCTCCGATCCTGTTAGTGATATTCAGAAAAAGGAAAGGAGAATTTCCAGTTCGGGAATCTTGGAATTACATCTCTGCTTGTTGCAGATGATGTTGTGTTGTTGGTTTCTTCATTTCGTGACCTGTGTGTGAAGCTGTCCGGATGATTCTGTGGATTACCTCCTCTGGTTTTGGGGGTGCCCCCTGCCTCGAGCAAAGGAGTTTCTCCTGGTCTTGTGACCGAAAGAACAAGATACAAGTGGCTGAGATGAGTTTCCTCCGTAGAGTTGCTGGGTCAGCTTTAGAAACAGGGTTAAGAGCTCTGAGTGGAGCCGCTTCTCCTTGTTGTGGAAAGGAGCCAGCTGAGGATGTTCGGCCATCTGATTAGGATCCTCCTGGGCACCTTCTTTTGCACCACCTGGTAGGAGACCCCCAGGGCAGAACCAGGACTTGCTGGAGGGATTATATATCTCATTTGGCCTGGGAATGCCTCGGGATCCCCCAGAAGGAGCTCGAAAGTGTTGCTTGTTAGAGGGACGTCTGTAAAATCCTGCTGAGCCTGCTGACATCGTGGCCGACAGGAGGAGATGGATGATTGTGCTTTTTATAATAATGACCAGAGAGTTTAATATATTAAGTGAGAAAAAGTTACTTGACTTGGTTTTCTTGAGACTTGGACCAAAGAAATGACATGAACACTTTTTCATGTTGTGATGAACCACAAATTCTGTTACTGTTATGAATTAATTTGTATGCGTTTGGTGTAGATGATGTTTGAGCTTTTTCTTATAAATTTGGGCAGATTTTGAACAATAAGTGGTCTCAAACCTTCCGTGACAGAAGTCATTCCCATCACAAACTATCTGTGACGCTGGAGAACCGAACATGAAGGCTAATTATTCCTTTGGTTTCGCAGCTGGGTGTGCCTTTAATGAGCATCACCACCCGGTGATTGCAGCCATTATCTGCAGATAGTGACGCAACAGATCACTCCTCGGGCTCTTTCACCCTATTAACCAACCACAGATCTCCTCTGTTTCAGAAAGGTGAACGTTTTGGTCGATACCTTCATGTTTCAAGTCTTTCGCTAGCCCATCTTGGCCGCCACAGAAACGTCCACAGAAGCCTCGTGTGGCCACGACTGTCCCGTCCACCTCCGGATGTGAAGGTCAGCTAGTGAGACAACAGTATAACGTGAACGTGATACGACGTGTTTGGTACAGATGTCAACCTCGCACGTATGTTTGGTTCGCAGAAACATTATCTGCCAATATTATATCGTGGAGACTCTTTTTGCTGTTGTGCCGAGAGATGATTTTAGTGAAATTTAACAAACTGGTCGCAAACTGTGACCAGAGTCAATGAAAACAGTTTTATTGATTTAATTAAAGTTACATAACAGTTCGGTGTGTTTTGCTGGTCCTCCTCACGCGTGCTCAGTGACATAATGTTTGAGATTTGACCAGCTGCCAACAAGAAGAAAAGAAACCCGCCGCAGGACTCGCACAGTAGCTTCCCCTTGTTGATGCTGTGTGGGCGTCCACACCAGGACACGCAGGTGTGACTCTGAAAGAATGCGACCAATTAGGTGTGACTGCAGGCTTGTGATGTGACTGTTATTAAATTTGTCACCATGTAATAAATGCCTCTAATTATGACATGTTTGAAATGCTGAGAGTTTGGGCTACCGGGCGGATTCACGCAGTGGAAATAAACTGTGACATCTGTAAGCCGAACAGAACAAAGAGATAATCATCAGCTTTTTGTTCGTTAACTGCTAACATTATATCCTGGAGACCGGCTGACATCCAGTCAAGTGTTGTTCTTAAATACAAATTTGAGGTGATGTACAGAAACACGAAGTGCGTCTTGTGAATCTGCGTCAGATGTCTGAATGAACTCTGAATGATGACGTGGTTGACTGTCCATCGACTGTGACTGTGTGCGAGCGTCAAGCATCGATGTTGTAAACACAGAGTCCAGCTCCCCTCGTCCAGCTGTGGTCCTGCGCTCCGTCGGCTCAGAACATCCGCCCATCGAGGGAAACAGCAGAGACCTGTCGCCACCAAGTCTTTAGCCTTGTTTGTCCAACCTGAGGTCCATTTTGTCCACTTCCGTTTCCTGTGAGCAGACATTGGCCAGGAGCAGCCTTAAACGAGCTGGATCAGCACGGATCTTATTCCGATTCTCTTCCTCCCTGGGTCGGTCCAACGGTCAGGCTCCAGGACCACTCTGGACTCAGTGGGCTGTGATGGCCTCAAAGTCCGACCACTCTGGACCCAGTGGGCCGTGACAAAGAGCACAAGGAGTCAATCCAAATCCCTCAGATCCAGATACGGTCGAGTATCAGTGAGATGTGATGCAACAACTCTCTCGTGTTTGTACCACGACCCGGAGGCCCGCCACTTCTCCTGAAGCCCAAACAGAAGCTCGCCCGGTTCACTGGTTAACTACATTCTCTTTATGAACCTGAAAACTCTCATCAAAGATGGAGTCCCGGACCAAATGACCATCTTCTCTGACCTCATGCGTCTGCATAACAAAAAATACTGGAAATACATCTCAGATATTGTTGAATGGATTCAATGAAATATAATATTTCGTACATGCAGCAGTGTGACCCAGGTTAGTGCATCAGCCGGCTGTAAAGTCTCTCACACTCCTGCAGCGCCACCTGGTGGCCACAGGTACAACAGGAGCCTTCTGTCCCAGCTCCACGTTCGCAATATTATATCAACCGAGACGGTTTTAAAATGAAGAGAAACTTCAGATCGTATTTAAGATTTGTGATGGATCATGTAAATGCTTTGACCTGATCAGAACTCTGAATCAGATCTGGCAATCTCTTTTTTCCTGGTGATCCATTTTCTCAAGTCTGATCTAAATTATTCCATAAGTTCCTAAATTATTCATCTGTGGAAATGTGAAAAACTAAATAAATGTGAAGCTGAGTGAAAACCTGAAAAAAAATATAGAAATTTCAGTAGAACTATTCTTTCATGTGTGAAACTGAGCGTTTCTTTTGTTTTTTCTGAGGTGAAATGTTTTTCAGCACCACGTTTGACACGCCAAGAAGAAAAACACAACAGTTACGTTACATAACCTGTTTCGTGTGCACAGAGTGATCAGGGCAGCGGTGCAGTTCAGCCTCTTGTGGTCAAAATGAGTATCACAAATACAAACACTTGAACTGTCTTACAAAGAAAAACAACATCATTTTTTATTTAAATGTATCTTTTCACTCAGATACACACACACACACACGCACACACACACACACACAATCTCATGTAAAAACATTTTTTAAAAACTTTTTTTCTCCTGAATCTTTTTTTTCTTTTCACGTTTTCACAGATGGGAAAAAAAATAAAGACAAAATAAAGAAGGCGTGTTTTCCTCACCAGCTCTAAAGACATAAACACAGGAGAAAACTAATAATTTAGATCAGAGTTAGAAAATGGATCCCCAGAGCAAAATATGATCTTTAATCCTCACTTGTGCCTCTGGGTTGCTGTAACCTCATAACTACTAAAGGAATAAAAAGATCCTGACGTTTTACTCAAGTCAAACATCTTCTGATGTCTCAGAGAATGTGAATTATTTACAAAAGAAACCAAACTTTGATGCTCACGTGTTGATTAGAGCTCTATAATCACACATGAGGAGCGATTACAACCAAGACTGATCGCTCTTTCTGCTCATCAGCACCGGAGCGACGAATGTGTTGATCGACAGCGACGCCTGACTCTGACATTAACATGAAACACCACCTGTAATAATGATAACAGTGAGTTAATGATGGAGGCAGAACATCACCTGTCACTCCACCTGTGTAACACCTCGTTAACACAGACAGATGACGACGTTCATCATGTAATTGTATAGTAGAGTTTGACCTCTTTACATTGAGTTCTGTGGTTTCTATTCTAACCTTATCTGACTGATCCACATCTCATTGTTTGCAGTGAGGGAATGTAACTAAGTACGTTCACATAAACAAGCCGGTCATGTTTGTTTCCATTAAATCGAGGAATGAATGTGTCTCTTGTTTCAAATGCTCTCTAAACTCTGAAAAACAATATTCAGAAAATCAGAAAAGAATTACTCCAAAAAAACAACTATAAAAATAAATTACTCAGAAAAACAAATCAAGTGAATGCAACACGCTTCCGTAGGAAATATATACAGTATAGAATGGAAATGTTTTTGTAATATTAAATAAATATAGAATGAACACTGAACGAATGAACAATCGTATAAAATAATTATGATGAAAATATTAAACTTGATTTTTCCTCTTTATATGTATTGATTATGTAATAAACATATGAATGTTAAATATAAATAGTGTAAAAAAGTACATGAAGAAACTGTGTAAATTAATTAATTACTCAGTATTTCAAAAATATAAATAGTTCTGTTCTTGTGACTGTGAATAAAAACTATATTATGTATTTTTCATTAAAAGTCGTCTACTGGAATCACACAGATGTAATATTTGAACTAAATTGAAGAGTCGTTCTCTCAGATATGTTCAGAGTTCCGTGTGTTTCATGCTGAAATCTCTGAAACTGACACGAAGGATTACAGTTATGAAATGATCTGCTCTGACATCACACACACGTCAACACACACAGACACACACAGACACACTTCACTGTTTGTTCTGTGACGTCTGCAGACAAACACACACAGCACAAAAGAATTTCCCATCATGCTCTGATGACCTCACAGCTTCTCTGAGGAATGTGACGAGTCCGCTGAACTGAAGTCGAGGCGTCACTGAACGCAACACGTAGGAGTGAGTCTGGTTTCTGTGTTGCAACACAACACAACACAACACAACACAACACAACACAACACAACACAACACTTTAGTCAAATTAAAAGTATTATCAGTGAAATATAAAGTATGACAGTAAAAGCATTCACGTCGTTCTCTGTCAGTAAAGATGCTCTGTCACAATATCACGCTGGTGAAAGTGAAAATCACTCATATGAACAAAGTATCTGATATTTAATGTTTTCATCGCCTACATTACCCACAATTCAGCTTGGCCACTGAGTGACATCACATAGCATTAATCAGATGCATGCAGCTTCATTTGGAGCCACACGGTGCGTTCAGGTGCTGTTGGGATAATCGGAATGCTCCATCAAGTCTGAGTGGAACATTTTAGTCCACAAGTTGCTGAGTTGACGCTGAAACATGATTTGAAACTTTGTGTCGTCCTGTCGATGAATCGTTTCACTCGGATGTTGGAGACGTCTGTCGTTGTGCTGCTGAAACGCTCTGAACACCAACTTCTCTGTAGCTTCCATGTTGCTTCCACACAGAGAAGTCAGAAGAAAGTCTTCCCAACTCCAGAAACAGGGCCTCGTGAGGAGCACCTGAACGCAGCATTACATTTCTTTGAACATTAAAGAAACTGATTCAGTGCGTCGAGAAGTTTCATGATCAATCAGACAAGATAAAGGCTGAGCAAGAGGACGCCAGCACTGAAGGTGTGGAGGCTGTGATCGCTGGTGATGACCTGGCCCTCCGTTCAGGATCCTTACAGGCAGGTAGCGTCACCTCCAGCTTCTGTCCTCTGGGCGGCGCTGCAGAACAACCGCATGTCAACACGAGCAGACGGAGGAACAGGTTCTTCCTGCAGGTTCAGTCTGATTAATCAGCTGTGAATCATCAGACTTCATATTTATTTTACTCACTGTCAGTATTAATCCTGCACACTGTACACATGTATATACATGTATATACATAATCTATATACATGTATATACATAATCTATATACATAGTCTATATACATGTATATACATAATCTATATACATAGTCTATATACATGTATATACATAATCTATATACATGTATATACATAATCTATATACATAATCTATATACATGTATATACATAATCTATATACATAATCTATATAATCCATCACACATAGGTGACCAGAACACTCTCAGCTGTTTAGGTCCAGTTCTGATGAAACTGATAAAAACTTCCATTGTTAATAATAAATATAAGATAAAAAGTTTAAACTTTGACTTTTATCTCCACGATTCAACTTCTTTTCTATCTCATAATTACGACTTTTTCCTCATAATTATTTTTTTTTTATCTCATAATTTATATCTTCTTTCTCATAATCATCACGTTTTATTCCATCCCATAATAATGACTATTTTCTCATAATTGTGACTTTATCTAATAATTTCGCTATTTAATCTCATTATTATGATTTTTTTCCCTCATAGTTATTTTTTTTAATCTCATAATTTATATCTTTGTCTCTTAATCTTGTATTTTTATAATGACTATGTTCTTATAATTAGGACCTTAACTAATAATTTTCCCTCATTATAATGTTTTTTAATCACGTCATTCATCTCTTTATCTGAACATTTAGATTTTTAATCTCAGAATTATTTGACTTTTTAGCTAATAATTTGTATTTTTAATTCCATGATTATGACTCTTTATCTAATTAATTAGATTTTTAATCCCTTTAATAATTTATTTTTCACTTTTATTTCAGGTTTTATCAGATAATTATGATTAACAAGCGATTTTTTTTAATCAGGTGTGTCTCACACATTTGTTTTGTTGCTGGTGGAAATGGATTTCTACAGTTTTGTGTGTTAATGATGTTTTTCCTTTTTTCAATCTAATAATCTTTTATTCTCATATCTCTGTCCTACAGCTGTTGAGTGTTAGTGATCTGAGCTCTGAGCGGTTCTTCTGCTCCGGACACACTGACCAGTTAAACCCGCTGCCACCTCCCTGGTTCTGGTGCCAAGTGTGACCCAAATACTATGTTCTCTAAAGTATGATAATTACCTTAAACTACGATTAGCCACTGAAACAGTTACACACCCGAGTCTTCCTGTGTGCAGCGAGGGAATGTAACTCTTACTCACCAACTGTAATCCGGTACAGTTTTAATGAACTTGGCCGGCATATATTGTCCTTTTATGCCACATTTATTGGATAACTTTAGTTACTTGTTACTTTGCAGATTACAAACTACATCAGAGCCAAAATATTTTGTTGGAATTATAAAAACAAAATCTGGAAGAAACGTTGAATAACTGAAATATGTGTAAAACTCTACTAACACTTGTATTTTTGAGACTTGAGTACATTTCAAATCCGATACTTTTACTCAAGCATTCTCTGTATGGTTGACATGTGATCGTTTCAGCGTCTGTTTAATGAAGTTCTGTATGTTTTAAATGGAATCCTCTGCAGGACTGTGGAGGGCCGAGCCGTCCTGCCGTTCTCTGGTTCAGTCGTAAACAGATCCCATCAGAATATCAGTTGACTCGGGATACTTTAACAGCTGAAACGATCTTTTGTTCTTTTTGAAAGACAGTAAGTGATCCGTGGCGGACGAGGGCAGATGCAGATCGCTGCAGAATGCACTATACAAACAGCTGTAGCTTGTCCTGAATGGAGGTTATTTCAGGTTGTCCTGACACACGTTTACTCACAAGCGTTTGTTACGTAACTGGACGTTTAGCAGAACAAAACCTCCCTGTTGAATGTGCCAGGCTGTTTTCTTTGTACATACGTCAATAGCATTTAATGACCTGCCCATGTTTTTAATGATCAGAGAGGCGCTGGAGGAAGTGTTCAGATCCTCCAGCGTCATTAAAAGAACCAGAACCATCCTGTAAACACATCAGGCCCGACACACTGTCGGACTTCTGGTGCTGAAAAGTGGATTCAAACTTTCAAATTACAAGTGATGCAAATGTTGACTGGACTTACACAAGATCAGCAAAGAAAAACACAAATGAAAACCTGTTTCCAGTGATGTCAGAAGTAAAAGTAAAGATGCTGAGTAGAAATAATACTTTGGTAAAAGTAAAATTTGCCCAAACGAACAGCAGAACTATTTCTAGCAATCGATGTAATTTAGTGTCAGTATGAGTCGATCGATTATCAGATCTGATATTCAGCATTTCTCTGATTATAAGATAGTCAGAGTACTTTGACTCGAATACAGCATGTAATCTGGAAAGCAACCAGTAACTAATAAATGTAGTGGAGTAAAAATTACCACGTGTGCCTCCAAAATGTGGTGAAGTATAAATATAGCTGAAACTGGAAATACTCCTGTGAAGTATAATAAGTTAAGAATAGTTAAAAGCACAGTACTTGAGTAAATGTGTTTAGTTACATTCCCTCACGGCAAACAAGGAGAATCAGTCAAATTCTGGTGATAAAAATGAGGAACTCACTCGTTAAATTCCCAACAGAAGAAAGAAATAAACTTCCTCATCAAATACAGTAACAGACAAAAGACACTAAACACTGTGTGACTTATTCAGCGGCTAATCATAGTAACTATAATAAGCACTTATGATTAAGACAACATTGTTGGCTAATGAGTATCCAGTAAAATGCGTCATATTTGTGTCAAACTCTTCCTTAAACTTAGATCATCTGCAGGAAATTAAATTATAAACACAAGTTCCTCAAAATTTGGACTTAAAGTGAAACTTTCACCAAAATGCAACTGAGCCTTTTTTTGTGAATGTATATGAGTCAAACCTTCATGTAAAAACATAAATACAACAAAAGAGGCATTTTTAAGATTTACCATAATTTTGTTTTCGGGGGAAACTTTCAGTGCTACAGGCAGTTAACGATAGCATCAAAGAGTCAATCTCAGAATGTGACGTAACCTGGAGGACAGTTAAGGTGGAACTGCTGTCTTCCAGCAACAACTATCCACGCCAGATCTCACGTGACTTTTCCAGCTTTTGATTTTAGTATTGTTTCTTATATGAGGCTCCTTTTTCAACTTCAAGGTCAATATTGTTTTTCACTAACGACAAAACAACAAATTATCCTGCATTTATATGGAACTAAGCTTTAGGAGAGTTCCACCTTAACTGTCCTCCAGGTTACATCGCATTCTGAGATCACACTGTTCTGAAAACACAACTGCTAACATGAGCAAAATTTCATGTTGTGTTGAGCCTTCTTAGTGTTTTAAAAATAGAGATTTTGATGCTATCATAAAAGTGCCTGTAGCACTCCCATTGAAAATGAGTTTGACCCGAAAACAAAAATACAGTAAATCTTAAAAGTGGCTCTTTCATCGTAATTATGCTTTTACACGAACGTTTGACTCGTATACATTCACAAAAAAAGCCTCGGTTGCACTTTGGCGGGAGTTTCACTTTAAGTGTCGTACTTGAGTTAATGTTCTAACTTACGAACATTCCATCACAGTTCAGTTGTGTGATTAAAAAGAGGAGCAGATGATGGAGCTAACTCTCCAAACTGCAGCAGAAGAAGACGCTACAAGAAGATGACATCATTACAGGTAAGTAAAGATGCAACATAAAGAAAAGTGTTACTAGGGTTACAACCGCTAAAAACCACTGAATGTGTTTATAAAGGAGCAGGCAGCTGTGTTAGTGACGACAGAAACCGGTATTTCAAGACATAAATCGATTTTCCAAACTCTTGACAAGTGACCCGACTGTAAGCGCAGCGCTGTGACAACATCAAATTAGAAATGTAACCTAAAGACACATTAACAACCTAAATAAATGTAAAGTTTCAACATATCTTTGGTTATATTCATATTCGAATATCCTTCCTCAGGAGCAAATACAGTCCCGACCCCAGAACCGACACCGGACCATCCTGCAGGTTATGTTCTTGAAGATCAGCGCCATTTTGTGTAAATCAGTAAGAAAAAACTAGTTGAAACCACCTTTAAGTTATTTTATCCTCCAGGGTTGACCCAGTGTGACCCGGCAGTAGACGGGAGCAAAGGTTGAGCTCTTTATGTAGGAATTAGGGCCGGGCGATAAAACAATAACCATATCTATCGCGATAGAAACGTGATCAATATCAATAGAAAATAGGTTTGATAATTTCACTGAACTCCGTTAGAAACAGGTAATCTGCGAGCGGTGAAATACAGTGCGAGGCCCAGCTGCTGGACGAGAGGTTTATGCACTCCACTCTGTTTACTTTAACTTCAGACACAGACACAGACCGTAGAACCTCCGTATCCCTACGCATTAGCGCCACGGCCCAGTTGCGCTAATGCGTAGGGATACGGAGGTTCTACGGTTGAGAAAATGTAGTGCCAAAAGAAAGGGCAGTCTGACGGCGATGTGAAGCCGTGTGAACTTTCTCTATACAACGTACTCTTGCAATGACAAAGATTTCTTTAAAGTGAGCCTCGTTTTAGGTGGTTAAAATTCGCTTTGCATCCGGACTCCGTTCACTGCAGTACACAACTGAGCGTCTGCTCCTCCAAAATCATGCTGCTGATCGGTGATTATGGGAGGAAACAGACCGACTATAGATATGTACTTTATATGACCCCACTTCAAAAAACACGAACTATCCCTTTAACATATTCTCAAGCAGCAATGTCTCATGTCTTAGATTCTGATTCTGAAATCTTGAAAATGATTTTTTTTTTTTTAAAAATCACCTGTAGTCACCATTTAAAGGGTTAATTTACAATTTTTTCCTATTTCAAATGGGTAAAATTTTTTTAAAAAATCAATAATTATCGATATCGACTGATATGAAACACTTATATTGTGATATATTTTTCAGCCATATCGCCCCCCCTAGTAGGAATGTGATCTTAATTATAAACTGAATGCCTGTGGTGAAGGGAGAGTCCGTGAATTGCGCTGCAGCTGTAATTATCCTGGAACGACCTGTTCTGTTCTCTGTCTCAGAACATAAATCAATCAGAGTCGCTGCCAGTTAATGTATTTGTGAAATTGACATTAAAAACACGCTGCTAATGCAAACAGGGATCGGTTCTGTGGCGTTCGGTTTCTGATGTGTTGCTGTTCAGTGTGACACACTGCTTATAATAAACACCTGACAAAATGATGATTTGCTTTCAAGGAAAAGCTCAGACATCGTCCGGTTCAGAGTTCAGATTCTAATTAGTTTAAATTCTGGGTTAGAGTCACCATGTATTCATGATCCTGCGGCTGTGTGGTCAACAGAGTGTAAACTGTGGAGTTATCTTTGTGTTATTCTGTTGTTGTCTCTCTTTGTCTTGTTTACACTTGTATCAGTCATTCAGTCACCGTGTTGGAACAAGAAGATTTCTCTGGTGAGAAGTTAATAAAGTCGGATCTTCACCTTTTGTTATCTCGTCATTTTCTTCTTTATTGACTAACGGGGTCTGTACCTGCTTCATATGAAAGGTTCAAATCCACTTGACTTCACTTGTTGACGTGTCTTTGACTGTTACACAACAACCAACAAATGGAAATGTCTAAAGTGTCTCGCTTTAGAAAGATTCGCTGACATGTGGTGTCTTTGGAAACTTTGGATCTCTACTGGTTTGTTACGTACCGTTAAAACAGTGCAAATCAAGTCTGCAGCTGCTTCAGTTGTTCAGCAGAACGCTGCAACTCTGTTTTACTGTGAAGCTCCAGAACTGTTCTGTGGACTGCGACACTTCACCTGATGTTATATCCTCAGGAGGAGGAGAGGAGGACCGAGGTTTAATTTGTGTTTGAACTGTTCCTTTAAGTTTAATAAATACTTTATTGTAAATGTATTATTTACATTCCTAAGAAGTCTATATATATATATTAAAATAAATGTTTAAGTACTGAGCACAACATAAAGTACATGACAAGAAACGCCTCAGTAACGTTTCTCTTTCACTGGATACTTTAAAAAAACTACAGAAAATATATTTTGCATCAAAACTTACATATGTTACACTGAGCTGCAGCTTTTACTTTCCATTTTCAGGAAGTTGTTCCACTCAGGAGAGATTGTGTTTGTCTCGTCTGACGTCCGCTCCGCTGTGACGACAGCAGCTGTTTTTACGATCACACATTCAGGAATAGAACCATCAAACGTAGAATCATGTGGGTGAGTTGTTTACCTCACTGATAGAGACAAAGACAGCCATTGTGTGAGGATGGTGGTAAGAATCCCAGCCGCGCATGTTTACCTGCACTGCAGAATCTTATTTTAGTAACACACCTGTACACACCCAAGTTGGCCGATGACTGTCCGCTGTCTGTTTGTAGCCTCAGAGAACGATCACAATACCTCCTCCGCTTCACTGACTTTAAGACACACACAGATTACCATCAGTGATGCATGACGTCCCGCCTGATGTTGTCAGGAAATCTAAATGTAAAGCAACATTTCCTTTACGTGTCACATCAGTGTGTAAACTCATGTCTGTTTTAACGGGACGTAACAAACCAGTAGAGATCCAAAGTGTCCAAAGACACGAAATATGTCAGGGAATCTTTTGATTTTACCCAAAGATCAGAGTTTGTACATCTGGAATTGTGGATGCTTTTTTATTTCTGAGCCCTTTAAAGGTCCGTGATGGCTTAAAGGAACAGTTCACAAAGATTTAAAGTCAGTCATTATCTCCTGCCCCCATGCAAATCTTCATTAAAACTTTGCAGAATCAGCTGTTAGCACTTCCTGTTAGCAGTGAACCTGTGGATGTTCAGACAACTATCACTGGATCACTGTGGTACTGAAGAGAGTTTAAAACATGATGTTTCTGAGGCAAGTTCTGCACATGTGAGGAGAGACCTTCTTAAGGATGTCGAAGTGGATTCATGGAGTCGTCCTCTCCTCCTCATCAGTCCACAGAACAGTTCTGGAGCTTCACAGTAAAACAGAGTTGCAGCGTTCTGCTGAACAACTGAAGCAGCTGCAGACTTGATTTGCACTGTTTTAACGGTACGTAACAAACCAGTAGAGATCCAAAGTTTCCAGAGACACCACATGTCAGCGAATCTTTCTAAGGTGAGACACTTTAGACATTTCCATTTGTTGGTTGTTGTGTAACCGTCAAAGACACGTCAACAAATGAAGTCAAGTGGATTTTAACTTTTTTATATAAAGCAGGTACAGACCCCGTCAATCAATGTAAAACTTGACAACTATCACTGGATCACTGTGGTACTGAAGAAAACTTAAAAACATGAAGTTCTGCTCATCAGGAGCGTCTGGATCACAGCATCTGATGTTTCTTTGGTTGTTTCTCTGTTTAATATCAAGTCTCCAGCTATTGAAATCTTTGTGAACTGTTCCTTTAAGCCACCACGGACCTTTAAAGGGCTCGGAAAAAAAAGCATCCACAATTCCAGATGTACAAACTCTGATCTTTGGGTCAAATCAAAAGATTCCCTGACATATTTCGTGTCTTTGGACACTTTGGATCTCTACTGGTTTGTTACTTCCCGTTAAAAAAGACTTGAGTTTACACAGTGATGTGACACGTAAAGGAAATGTTGCTTTATATTTAGATTTCCTGACAACATCAGGCGGGACGTCATGCATATCTGATGGTAATCTGTGTGTGTCTTAGAGTCAGTGAAGCGGAGGAGGTGTTGTGATCGTTCTCTGAGGCTACAAACAGACAGCGGACTGTCATCGGCCAACTTGGGTGTGTACAGGTGTGTTACTAAAATAACATTCTGCAGTGCAGGTAAACATGCGCGGCTGGGATTCTTACCACCATCCTCACACACTGGCTGTCTTTGTCTCTATCAGTGAGGTAAACAACTCACCCACATGATTCTACGTTTGATGGTTCTATTCCTGAATGTGTGATCGTAAAAACAGCTGCTGTCGTCACAGCGGAGCGGACGTCAGACGAGACAAACACAATCTCTCCTGAGCTTAATTTTATCCAACGGGTGTCATTCTGTGGACCGGACCGGTGAGGATATAATGACTGCGTTTTTTTTTTTGGGTGAATGTTCCTTTAAACGTTGGTATCTTGGGTTTAATTTGAAGGCAGCTCAGTGTTTACACCCCATAGTTTCAATAAAGAGCTTTATAAACTGTCCTTTTTTAAAAATGCAAAGCAAGTTAATGGGAAATATTTAGAGGAAGAGTTGAAGCTTAATGTTTAATATTCGTGTTCAGTAGATTTTGCACTCTCAACCTCACACTGCTCCCTGACTGCCCTTCAGTTTTCAATGTGATGTTCAGACCAAAACAACACTTGATCAGTTTAGAACAACATCATGTTTTGACTGCACAAACACACAGATGTCCCGACATCAAGCATCCACAAGCACGGCTGGAAATCCTCCTTAAACAACATCCAGCACTTTCACAGCTCCAGATGTTGATGCGCTGTCAGCTGGCGGCTTGGCTGCCTTCTGCCAGGTCTCCAGGATATCATGTTAGCAGTTAATGTTTCTGTAAAACACAGATGCATCTGTATATCATCAGATGCTTATTAGCTGACTGTCACATCAGTGCATCACCTGGGAGACTTTTCTGTAACGTTTCAGGAGACCTGCAGACATTTCAAGACGTTTTTGTGGCTGTTTCATGGGAAGTCAGATCGTCTCCATCTGTGATCATGGCAACACGAGAACAGCGTTGTGACAAGAGACAAATAGAAAATAGATCAGATGGAAAACATTCGCTTTGAACTGGAGCTAAGATTCATTCTGCGACTGGGTTTGATTATTGCCTACCTCCGCTGCCAACCTCTCCACCGTGATAAAACATGTTCTGTAGAAATGTCAGCGCGACACGTCGGGAATGTATTAATGGTTTGCCAAATGTTAACGCCAACAACTTGTTCAGGTAACTGGGCCGGTCCGGGTCAGACACACAATGTTGCCTTGTTGTGTGTTTAATCCTGAAATCAAAATGACTTCTGCACGTCCCATCCAGTCTGAACCCTCAACCACTCTTTCAGTGTTCAGAACTTAAACCCCCTGATAACTGTGTCTTTATAAAATGTGCTGCCTGGAGCACAGAGAAGAAGAGCACTTGGATTGCAGTCCTGCCGGTCTGTTTGCATAGCAGATTGACAGAGTCAACATCAGGCGCTGATGTGTTTGTGGAGGGAAAACCTCGTCACAATCCTTCCACAGAATCAGGGACAGTGGACGCATGTACATCATGATTATTCATCATCATCATTTCTCCGTATCCCCACGACAAAACACCTGTTGTCTCCACGTCCACACCCGACTCTCTCACTGTCGAATAAAAGCAGAAATATGCTATGTACCAACAGTCGGGCACAATAGAATGGGAGACACACCCGGTGGCTTTGGGAGGATCCTGCTGATGACGAGCAGCTGACAGGGTGGACAGCACTCGATCCTGTCAGCTGCTCGTCAGAACAACTATACTGAGTATCAATCAAACCAAATGAAATGTGACTGGATATGCTGAGTGCTCCCTGGTGCATTTGCACAAACAGTTATGAAATAACGCTGAAGTGTCAGTGAGCGCGAGGAGCTGGACGACTACGACAGAACGGACAAAAATCAACATCTCTGTGAAGAAAGTTAAATTCAGGAGTCAGATGCAAAGTGAGCTCAGAACCCCACCTCCAGAATAAATGTTAGCGAAGTGCGTTTCTGCAAAACCACAGATACGTTCAAACTTTACTTCTGTTTGGTTGAAACGATCTCAGATGGAAATGTCTGCAGGTGTCCTTAAAGATATCCATAGCTGTCACTCAAACTGCAGTCAGGTGTTTGTAACATTTATCTTAACAACGACCAAAATCTCCTCCACCGCCTGATGGGAAAGGTGGCTAAAAATCACATACTGTGAACTTGAGGTGACACCGTTGGTATCTGTGGTTTGAAGAAAGGTTAACTGCTAACATTATATCTCGGTCTGAGCTGCAGCTTGAGAAGAAAAGGAAACAATATGAAGAAATATTTCTGAAAGCCAGAAATAGAAAACAAAGAAGTGAATTAAAGACAGATGATCTCTCAGGTTGAATTAGAAAAAATGGATTCACCAACTCCAGCCACTGAATAAATGTGTGCAGAGTGGCAAAACATAAAGAAACAACAACTTAAAGGTGCAGTTTGTAAGAAAAGTCTCAGTCCATCTCCAGAAACACTGACGCTTTGGGCTGACGGCCGACCTGTCGTACGATCCCAGAGTGTTGGGAGTGAGACTCAAAAATCTACTTTTCAACTAATTTCACCCATCAGGTTAAAGTTTGCATAATTGTCATGAATGTTAGAGTCACATTTAACCCAGTCTGACTTAAAAGCTGCAGATCAAAGTTCATTCTTGACTCTGGAACTCAGAACTAAGCTGACACGACATAAAGAACCAGGAAGGAAGAATAATTGATGGACGAGCCTTTAAGATTCTGCTGAGTAAGATGTTGTGGTGTGGTTGAACCGTCAGGAACACTTTCTAATTGACCTCGAGGAGTTTCAGATGGACATGACCTACAATCTATTGTAATGTGGGTTTAACCGTCTAAGTTCCTATGTAAACAGCAGTTACAACGACCGACAGGCTGCAGCTCGTCCAGGCCCACATGAACAGCCGAGTCTGACTGCTTAGCAACAACAACAACAGTAAAGTAGAGCCGTCATGGCTGCAGCGTGTGAAACTATAGGTGCGACCACACAGGTGCGACTGCAGCATGAACCACCCTGTGACTCAGCTGTGTGACATCTC
Organism: Diplodus puntazzo; assembly: GCA_963678695.2. Lineage (NCBI taxonomy): Eukaryota > Metazoa > Chordata > Actinopteri > Spariformes > Sparidae > Diplodus > Diplodus puntazzo. The sequence continues at coordinate 1,514,281 of OZ023169.1, read as the reverse complement.
TGCAGAACGTTCTGATGCAACAGAATGATGTCTTCATCAGCATCTTCATCCTGAACGTGGTCAGTTTCCATCAGAATGTCGAGCATCATTTACAGAAAAACAGCGAAAGCAAATGCAAACTAATCAGTGTGACTGTTATATGTACATTAGGAGTTAAACACCAGATGAACTGCTGGTGGAGCTGATCCACAGCCCAGGCTCCACTGTCAGTATCAGTCATGTGGACTAATGGACAGAAACAGCAGTAATCGTAAAGAGTCTCGCAGGTGAAGTTAGCGTTCTGCACGACCTCGCAGCCTCTGTGCAGCTCACACAACTTTCTAATTGTTGTCATGAGATTTAAGAAGGATTCTGCTCGGTTTGGTTCTGAGTCCGAGTTTCTTCCCCTCTGAACAGAAGGGAGCGGCTGGAGCCATGCAGAAAGTGTCTGAGAGGTGTCTGTGCAGGTCTGCTCGGGTACTGGTTTTACAGGTCAGCCTGCTCTCTGTCCATGTTTTCCCACAGTTCATCACAACTGCTGTCAGTTTGTTTCTGGGAGTGATCAATACAATAACACGGGATCCTCTCAGGACGGACTCTAGTGAAAGAAACAGAAACACCATCAGTGTGTGAGCAAAGTGACCTGCTCATCTAAAACATGCATAATGACGATGACTGTGATGTATCAATCAACACGACTGAAAAGAATTAAATATGATACGACATGTTTCAGTGTGCCCGACAGATGCTGATATAAAAAGGTTAAGAATCGATACATCAGCCGATATGAACTTTTCTCTGTTTTTTTGCAGCCATCCTTCAGATGTGGTGATCAAACTCTTCTCAGATAATATCAAATATGTGATGGAGGAAAGATGTTTTATAGTTTAACAATAAACTCCATCAGTGAACTGAAACAGAAAACTTCACTCAAATTTCTTTAAAACAAAAAAGATGTTCTAATCGGCCGATATCGACAACACATACGCTGATACTGATCTATCAGTCGGGTCTCGGCTCAGTGTCGGATCCACCTGCACTGCAAACAGAACACATAAACAGTAGATTCACTAATTAATTCACTAATCTGCTTTTTATTTATATTTTTAAAAGAAGCAAAACCGCAACCTGGAATTATTTTTTTCCATTCAAGATTAGTTGTGTCCTTATATAAATATATTTATATTATTACGTATGTATTGTGTCAAGCACATAACAAGTATAAGTACTCAGCCCACATGGAGTGGTGAAACTTTACATAACAAACAGATGACTGTGGTATTATGGGTCAGAACCAGCTTTCTTGGCCAAGTATTTGTATGCATTAAATCATTTTAAATCTGTTTTTCAATGGGATGAATGAATGCATGAATAAATAAGATGGATGTTCAGGAAGACGCAGTCAGAACGAGGGCGGGAAAGCTGAGCATGGAGAAGCAAACATATAAACATAAAACTAGTTAATGGGAGCAAGCTGGAGTACAGAGTGTGGTTCTGTCCAGTCTAGAGAGGAGCTCTCACAGCTACTTACAGTCAAAGTTAACATCTATTCAATTCTTTTATAAATCAGGCCAAATGAAGTCATCACGCCTTAAAACTCTGCTCTCCTGGGTGTGTGTTAACCTCCAGTCCTTCATGACGAAGATGTGTTCACAATGACACAACAACTGGATGGAAAATAAACAAATGTTTAAAATATCCTCACATACCGATGAACAAAACGTCAGCTCGTGTCACGCCTACATGACAATTGCCATTCAACTAGTTTCTTTACAATTAGAGGATTATGAATAGATAATTAAGGAGGCGACCACACCTGGCAAATTACTTCAACGTTACTCACACAATTGATTAACGTCTTTGTGCGGAGATTGATGTAATCTCACCTGTCGACTGTGAATATAAGCTGCTGCCTGTTCGGAGGAAAGCATCACAAAGCAGACAGTGAGGGATACTGAGCAGGTGGAATCAGAGAGCATCTCAACGACAGTCAGCACCAGGACACCTGTAAGTCAATTATTATTTAATGTTATTATCATTATTCTGTCACATTTCAATTCAAATGGAAGTTTTCTTTTTTTTCCTATCTCAAATTGTCATGATTAAATTATGCATATGTTCCGTTTAAGTGACTTTATGTTTTCTTTGGTGCTTGAGAAAAAAGAAAAAGGTTGAAAAGGGTTCTGGATTTTTTATGGTTTAATTATTGTGACCGCAGCTGATATCATGTAGATATCTGACAGTTGTTTTTAACACAAGTTTAATTAATCCTGGCTAATTCAAAGTAAAAGTGCTAAAAGTTTTATTGTCTGATAGAAGCAGTTGTTAAAGGAATAAAAACAATAAAATACATATTGTTTCATTATCAAGACATTCTGGGAAAATAATTTAGAATAATGTAATGATACTAAAATGTTGCCATGTCTAAGACTAGTTGCTACAGTGATTTAATAAAATTTAATTGTTGCATTTTTAAGAGATATGAACCTTCCTGCCATGATGAAGAAGATCTGTTTCATCCTTCTTCTGCTTGTTGGTAAGTCAAAGAAATGACTCCTTCAGAACATTTGCTGTAAAGTTTTTCTGTAAATTCGACATGAAAATATTAACGTTTTGCTGATCCATCCATGAATTTGTCAAACAGCCTCAGGCAAAGCACAGACCACCACCACAGGTGCTGCAACAACCACCACCACAGCTGCCCCAACAACTACAACCACAGCTGCCCCGACAACCACAACCACAGCTGCCCCAACAACCACCACCACAGCTGCCCCAACAACTACAACCACAGCTGCCCCAACAACCACAACCACAGCTGCCGCAACAGCCACAACCACAGCTGCCCCAACAACTACAACCACAGCTGCCCCGACAACCACAACCACAGCTGCCCCAACAACCACCACCACAGCTGCCCCAACAACTACAACCACAGCTGCCCCAACAGCCACAACCACAGCTGCCGCAACAGCCACCACCACAGCTGCCCCAACAACCACCACAGCTGCCCCGACAACCACCACCACAGGTGCCCAAACAACCACCACAGCTGCCCCGACAACCACCACAGCTGCTGGAGCCACAACAACCACAGCTGCCCCAACAACCACCACAGCTGCTGGAGCCACAACAACCACAGCTGCCCCAACAACCACCACAGCTGCTGGAGCCACAACAACCACAGCTGCCCCAACAACCACCACAGCTGCTGGAGCCACAACAACCACAGCTACCCTGACAACCACCACCACAGCTGCCCCAACAACCACCACCACAGCTGCCGCAACAACCACCACAGCTGCTGGAGCCACAACAACCACAGCTGCTGGAGCCACAACAACCACAGCTGCCCCGACAACCACCACAGCTGCTGGAGCAACAACAACCACAGCTGCAGGAGCAACAACCACCACAGCTGCAGGAGCAACAACCACCACAGCTGCTGGAGCAACAACAACCACAGTTGCTGGAGCAACCACCACCACAGCTGCTGGAGCAACAACAACCACAGCTGCAGGGGCAACAACCACCACAGCTGCAGGACCCACAACTACCACAGCTACAGGACCAACCACCACCACAGCTGCAGGAGCAACAACAACCACAGCTGCAGGAGCAACAACAACCACAGCTGCAGGAGCAACAACCAGCCCTGCTGGAGCCACAACAACCACAGCTGCCCCGACAACCACCACAGCTGCTGGAGCAACAACAACCACAGCTGCAGGAGCAACAACCACCACAGCTGCAGGAGCAACAACCACCACAGCTGCTGGAGCAACAACAACCACAGCTGCTGGAGCAACCACCACCACAGCTGCAGGAGCAACAACAACCACAGCTGCAGGAGCAACAACAACCACAGCTGCAGGAGCAACAACCAGCCCTGCTGGAGCAACAACCACCACAGCTGCTGGAGCAACAACCACCACAGCTGCAGGAGCAACAACCAGCCCTGCTGGAGCAACAACCACCACAGCTGCTGGAGCAACCACCACCACAGCTGCTGGAGCAACAACCAGCCCTGCTGAAGCAACAACCACCACAGCTGCTGGAGCAACAACCACCACAGCTGCTGGAGCAACAACCACCACAGCTGCAGGAGCAACAACCACCACAGCTGCAGGAGCAACAACAACCACAGCTGCAGGAGGAACAACTACCACAGCTACAGGAGCAACAACAACCACTGCTGCTGGAGCAACCACCACCACAGCTGTTGGAGCAACAACAACCACAGCTGCAGGAGCAACAACCAGCCCTGCTGGAGCAACAACCACCACAGCTGCTGGAGCAACAACTACCACCACAGCTGCAGGAGCAACAACCAGCCCTGCTGGAGCAACAACCACCATAGCTGCTGGAGCAACCACCACCACAGCTGCAGGAGCAACAACCAGCCCTGCTGGAGCAACAACCACCACAGCTGCTGGAGCAACAACCACCACAGCTGCTGGAGCAACAACCACCACAGCTGCAGGAGCAACAACAACCACAGCTGCAGGAGCAACAACTACCACAGCTGCAGGGGCAGCAACCACCACAGCTGCTGGAGCAACAACCACCACAGCTGCTGGAGCAACAACCACCACAGCTGCTGGAGGAACCACCACCACAGCTGCAGGAGCAACAACCACTACAGCTGCAGGGGCAACAACCACCACAGCTGCAGGACCCACAACTACCACAGCTGCAGGAGCAACCACCACCACAGCTGCAGGAGCAACAACAACCACTGCTGCTGGAGCAACCACCACCACAGCTGTTGGAGCAACAACAACCACAGCTGCAGGAGCAACAACCAGCCCTGCTGGAGCAACAACCACCACAGCTGCTGGAGCAACAACCACCACAGCTGCAGGAGCAACAACCAGCCCTGCTGGAGCAACAACCACCACAGCTGCTGGAGCAACCACCACCACAGCTGCAGGAGCAACAACAACCACAGCTGCTGGAGCAACAACCACCACAGCTGCTGGAGCAACCACCACCACAGCTGCAGGAGCAACAACCACTACAGCTGCAGGGGCAACAACCACCACAGCTGCAGGACCCACAACTACCACAGCTGCAGGGGCAGCAACCACCACAGCTGCTGGAGCAACAACCACCACAGCTGCAGGAGCAGCAACCACTACAGCTGCAGGGGCAACAACCACCACAGCTGCAGGACCCACAACTACCACAGCTGCAGGAGCAACCACCACCACAGCTGCAGGAGCAACAACAACCACTGCTGCTGGAGCAACCACCATCACAGCTGTTGGAGCAACAACAACCACAGCTGCAGGAGCAACAACCAGCCCTGCTGGAGCAACAACCACCACAGCTGCTGGAGCAACAACCACCACAGCTGCTGGAGCAACCACCACCACAGCTGCAGGAGCAACAACCACTACAGCTGCAGGGGCAACAACCACCACAGCTGCAGGACCCACAACTACCACAGCTGCAGGAGCAACCACCACCACAGCTGCAGGAGCAACAACAACCACTGCTGCTGGAGCAACCACCATCACAGCTGTTGGAGCAACAACAACCACAGCTGCAGGAGCAACAACCACAGCTGCAGGAGCAACCACCACTACAGCTGCAGGGGCAACAACCACTACAGCTGCTGGAGCAACAACAACCACCGCTGCTGGAGCAACAACCACAGCTGCAGGAGCAACCACCACTACAGCTGCAGGGGCAACAGCCACCACAGCTGCTGGAGCAACAACCACCACAGCTGCTGGAGCAACAACAACCACCGCTGCTGGAGCAACAACAACCACAGCTGCAGGAGCAACAACCACCACAGCTGCTGGAGCAACAACCACAGCTGCAGGAGCAACCACCACCACAGCTGCAGGGGCAACAACCACTACAGCTGCTGGAGCAACAACAACCACAGCTGCAGGAGCAACAACCACCACAGCTGCTGGAGCAACCACCACCACAGCTGCAGGAGCAACAACCACAGCTGCAGGAGCAACCACCACTACAGCTGCAGGGGCAACAACCACTACAGCTGCTGGAGCAACAACAACCACAGCTGCAGGAGCAACAACCACCACAGCTGCTGGAGCAACAACAACCACCGCTGCTGGAGCAACAGCCACCACAGCTGCTGGAGCAACAACCACCACAGCTGCTGGAGCAACAACCACAGCTGCAGGAGCAACAACCACAGCTGAAGGAGCCACCACCACTACAGCTGCAGGGGCAACAACCACTACAGCTGCTGGAGCAACAACAACCACAGCTGCAGGAGCAACAACCACCACAGCTGCTGGAGCAACAACAACCACCGCTGCTGGAGCATCCACCACCACAGCTGCTGGAGCAACAACAACCACAGCTGCTGGAGCAACAACCACAGCTGCAGGAGCAACAACCACCACAGCTGCTGGAGCAACCACCACCACAGCTGCAGGGGCAACAACCACTACAGCTGCTGGAGCAACAACAACCACAGCTGCTGGAGCAACAACCACCACAGCTGCTGGAGCAACAGCAACCACAGCTGCCCCAGCAACCACCACCACAGCTGCCCCAACAGTCACCACAGCCGCAGGAGCAACAACCACCACAGCTGCTGGAGCAACAGCAACCACAGCTGCCCCAGCAACCACCACCACAGCTGCCCCAACAGTCACCACAGCCGCAGGAGCAACAACCACCACAGCTGCTGGAGCAACAGCAACCACAGCTGCCCCAGCAACAACCACCACAGCTGCTGGAGCAACAGCAACCACAGCTGCCCCAGCAACCACCACCACAGCTGCCCCAACAGTCACCACAGCCGCAGGAGCAACAACCACCACAGCTGCTGGAGCAACAGCAACCACAGCTGCCCCAGCAACCACCACCACAGCTGCCCCAACAGTCACCACAGCCGCAGGAGCAACAACCACCACAGCTGCTGGAGCAACAGCAACCACAGCTGCCCCAGCAACCACCACCACAGCTGCCCCAACAGTCACCACACCCGCAGGAGCAACAACCACCACAGCTGCTGGAGCAACAGCAACCACAGCTGCCCCAGCAACCACCACCACAGCTGCCCCAACAGTCACCACAGCCGCAGGAGCAACAACCACCACAGCTGCAGGAGCAACAACCAGCCCTGCTGGAGCAACAACCACCACAGCTGCTGGAGCAACCACCACCACAGCTGCTGGAGCAACAACCAGCCCTGCTGAAGCAACAACCACCACAGCTGCTGGAGAAACAACCACCACAGCTGCTGGAGCAACAACCACCACAGCTGCAGGAGCAACAACCACCACAGCTGCAGGAGCAACAACAACCACAGCTGCAGGAGCAACAACTACCACAGCTGCAGGAGCAACAACAACCACTGCTGCTGGAGCAACCACCACCACAGCTGTTGGAGCAACAACAACCACAGCTGCAGGAGCAACAACCAGCCCTGCTGGAGCAACAACCACCATAGCTGCTGGAGCAACCACCACTACAGCTGCAGGAGCAGCAACCACCACAGCTGCCCCAGCAACCACCACCACAGCTGCCCCAGCAACCACCACCACAGCTGCAGGAGCAACAACCACCACAACCACAACAACAGCTGCCTCCTCTGCAGTCATCAACAAGACAAGCTTCCTTTTCGTCATAGCAATTCTAACAGCAATTCTGTGGAATTAAGGACTTTGCTGAAACAAAGGACTAAACACCTTTTGGACTCAATATTATATTTTAAACAAATGAAGAATTTGCCATAATGTATTGCTATTATTATTGTCTGTAATTTTGATTCTGTATTATATTTATCAAGCTTGAACATACTTTAACTGTAACTCATTATTTTCCCAAACACTAAATTATTTTTTTGATAAACGATCTCATGCCTTAATGAACACTGACAATCTGTCCACAAACACATTTACACTTTTCTCTCCTGTTAATGTTGACAAAGACCCAAACAGACAGAACAGTCATACGATATATTTATAACATATTTATTGTTAAGTTTTTGTGTTCTATTGCATTATACTGTCAGGACCTTACTGAACGGAAAGCATGTTGTGGTGATTGCTTTGTGCATGTTAATAGTCTAAATGGTATTCAAACTATTAGCGCGTGAAATGAACCACATTTTGTTTTTTGTATGTTGAAAAATAGCTTTTTTTCTCTGTAGTGGCTCATGTATTCTCAGCATCTTGTAAAACACATTCAAATAACTGCAGTTCATCTTTACAGCCAACAGAGTCTACAAAGAATAAAAGCACTTTGTCTAATGTGAGAAAATGATTGATTGATTGATTTTTGATTTTTGCGTCATGCACTTTGTGACCATACCTCGTGGGTTTACAGGGCACAGCAGCAGCCGTCAAACAATTCATTACATTTCATTTCTACACAAAATTACAAATTATTTTGCAGCTCGGTCTTCAAAAAAAATATTCTGCCATCTGCTCCCCAGTTTGACAGAGAAAACAAGAAAGGTTCACTTCCTCAAGCACAGCTCATGTTTTTCATAATCATCCAAACAAAAGATAATAAAAGTACATCCCTTACATCATCATAGACAGGATGGTAAAATAAAGCATGAACCTCATTCTCAACTTCACCTGAGTACACAACAAACATGGTCAATCCTCCTCTGGACCTCCTCCTGGGATCCTTTATGGAAACTTGTTTTCACCAACAATTTTCGAATCATTCCGGTGCTGTGGCTCCCAACTTGATACATTTCAATAAAAGTCAACTTCTTGACTTCAAGACAAAATACAGAATTATCAAATACAGAATGAGTGACTCCATCCCAAACACAGTTTGTCCCGAGGCCACTCTTTATAGGCGCCTTTCTTCAAAATGGGATCCCTTATATTTTCAAATAAAAAACACAAAGTAAGTAATTAAACATTTTAATGGCAAATAACCCATTTAGAAAAATTGAATAAAGATGATAATTGTTTACATTTGTCAAAATTGTGAAAGGAGTATAGAGTGGATCCACAGTTAGTTTCATACACAATTACCCACGTCCCATTCCAAAACATATTGGAATAAAGCCATGAGTCTTTGTTTTTACATTTCTATAAACCTGAACATTTTTATCTCAACATTGTGATTGTGGCTTCAGAATTCACAGGAGGTCGTACACACGGCTGCAGATCTGACCACATCTCATCTGACTTCACTGTGTGTGATGAGTTGAGGATATTTTCAGCGGCTCACCTGTCGTGCCACAGACGGAGGTGGAGGTCCGTCCAGTGTGGTGTGTGTTTAGCTCAGCTTTTACTTTCTTTTCTTTTGTGATCAGATGACAAAGAGTTAATCATTTCATATAGCTCATCAAAGGTTGTGAAACTGTCAGTGGTCCTAGTGAAAATAAGTACAGGAGAAGAAAACTCAGGTGAGAGCTGCTTCGGGCCGCACTGCAGGACTTTTCTTTAGAAATACGGAGGTTGTGTTTGAAATAAAACAAAACCTGCAGTCGGCTGTGAAGTTGTTCTGAATGGTGACTGAACAGATATATTAAGGAGAAATACATTTACATGAATCTAAAGAAGTTATTTTGCTCATTTCACACGACATTTTAAGATGGTTCCTCCAGTCCAGTCACCAGGATGCCAGAATTCAATATCAGATTGTGACTGATAAAAATAAACAGCCGTGTATCAGATGATCCACCTGAATGTTCAGATACCAAACGATCTACAGTTCACCTGCAGTGAATCTACACTGTAAAATAAATGTATACAAAACTCTATAAAATGATAAATTAAAAGAACAACTGTTAAGAATTATGCCAATAATGAAAAATTACATTTATGTCTCATTTTTGTACAGTAAAATTACTTTATTATTTATACAGTATGTTTCCAATTTCTTTAATTACATACAATGTATGTAAAATTACAATCTTCATCTGTAATTAAATATTTATTTAATATATATTTATATTTAAACTGCTGCATTCAAACAAATCAGATGAGAACAAGAGAGCGATAAAAGACAGTTAGAAAACTTTTTAAAAAATACAAGAGGCCTGTAAGCAATACAGTTAATAAAAACGTAACTATAAAATACCACAGTTAAAAATTAATATCAATTCTTCCTTACAAAGGTTTTCAATATAGTGCCAAGAACCCTGACTGAGTTTGTAGAACAATGTTCTCCTCTCAGTTCAGACTGCGAGTGGTCGGTAATAACCTTCACTGGAGCAGATTGATCGCAGTTTGCTCATGAAACATTTTCTGTAGTTTAGAATTGTGTGTTTTGTTTTGTTCATGCTGGTATAAAGAAAAGCACCGTACTTAATCTGACCATGTGTTTATGCTGCTCCAATACGTTCTGTTCTGTTTTATTTCAAAGAAAACAAAAAGTAAAAAGTAAAAGTATGTGAGTACAACCTGGGAATGTAAAAGTAAAACTAGCCAATGCAATTAAATCTCTCCTGTGAGTCTTATAAACATTATAGTTTCAGGTTTCCAGTATTGATGGAAGGCGTGTGGCTCAGCTATTATCTGGTTGGCCATCATCAATCTTAAATGAAAGACATATTCATCCATTTCATTTATGTCTTTGTGAAGCCTCTAATGTCCTCCGTCCCGCTTTGTCCTCTTATAAAAGCTGATATATTATCAGGGGATGACACCACAAAGCAAACAGCAAAGGACGCAGAGCAGGTGGAATCAGAACGCAACACAACTTCTGTCACAGCGGACACAATCAGAGCAGAGCAAAACCTGTGAGTATTCAATCATTATGAAAATATATGTTCATTCTTATTTATTTTATAGTCTTTTTGCTGCATCTTGAGATTGTTTTTCTTCAAAGACTTACTTATCTACAGTTATACCTGTACTATTACTATTAAATGCCAATTGGTGCACAAAAAATGCACAACATTCTTACACTGACATTTTTCCAAATACATTTTCTTTTACATTCATTTGTGAATATGTTTTGTTGTCTGCAAACTACAGTAAATGATGTAAATAAGATATATTGATGGAAAATGACGAGACAAGACGAGATGAGACGGGATAACATGAGCATTAATGGATCTCCTGAGTGTTTTACAGCAGCACAAGAAAACAGTAATTATGTTAAAACACTCTGATGGTTAAATGATGTACATTAATGGCTGACAATCAAAGTGTACGCTAAACGAACCTGACTGTGTCTTAAAAAGAACAACTTACTGACACACATATTCTCTTTTATGTAAAAACATTGATTGTGTTTTCAGACAGTGAACTGTAACGATGACGAAGATCTGGTTCATCCTTCTGTTGTTTGGTGGTGAGTTGAATAATTAATAAAAACGAAGGAAAAACATTTAATTGATACAAATTCTAATCTTTACAATCTTTACTTTAGTTGCTCCGACAACTACAAACACAGCTGCTGTAATAACTACAACCACAGCTGCTCCGACGACCACAACCACAGCTGCTCCGACGACCACAACCACAGCTGCTCCGACAACCACAACCACAGCTGCTCCGATGACAAGAACCACAGCTGCTCCGACAACCACAACCACAGCTGCTCCGACGACCACAGCCACAGCTGCTCCGACAACCACAACCACAGCTGCTCCGACGACCACAACCACAGCTGCTCCGACGACTACAACCACAGCTGCTCCGACAACCACAACCACAGCTGCTCCGACAACCACAACCACAGCTGCTCCGACGACTACAACCACAGCTGCTCCGACGACTACAACCACAGCTGCTCCGACAACCACAACCACAGCTGCTCCGACAACCACAACCGCTCCGACAACCACAACCACAGCTGCTGTAATAACCACAACCACAGCTGCTCCAACGACTACAACCACAGCTGCTCCGACGACAAGAACCACAGCTGCTCCGACGACCACAACCACAGCTGCTGTAATAACTACAACCACAGCTGCTCCGACAACCACAACCACAGCTGCTCCGACTACAAATACAGCTGCTCCGACGACCACAACCACAGCTGCTGTAATAACTACAACCACAGCTGCTCCGACGACTACAACCACAGCTGCTCCGACAACTAAGACCACAGCTGCTGTAATAACTACAACCACAGCTGCTCCGACGACTACAACCACAGCTGCTCCGACGACTACAGACCACAGCTGCTGTAATAACTACAACCACAGCTGCTCCGACGACTACAACCACAGCTGCTCCGACGACTACAGACCACAGCTGCTGTAATAACTACAACCACAGCTGCTCCGACGACTACAACCACAGCTGCTCCGACGACTACAACCACAGCTGCTCCGACAACCACAACCACAGCTGCTGTAATAACTACAACCACAGCTGCTCCGACAACTACAACCACAGCTGCTCCGACGACTACAACCACAGCTGCTCCGACGACCACAACCACAGCTGCTCCGACAACCACAACCACAGCTGCTCCGACGACCACAACCACAGCTGCTCCGACAACCACAACCACAGCTGCTCCGACAACCACAACCACAGCTGCTCTGACGACTACAACCACAGCTGCTCCGACGACCACAACCACAGCTGCTCCAAACCACACCACAGCTGCTCCGATGACTACAACCACAGCTGCTCTAACAACTACAACCACAGTTTCCTCCACAACCAACACAACTGATCCAACCAACACAACTGATCCAACCAACACAACTGATCTAACAACTATTTCTTACACCACCACAGTGGTCATGTGTGAAACAGTAACAGCAGCAAACGCTGCTTCCTTTGCTGTCATCCACAAAACATGCTTCCTATTAATCATTGCTGTTGTTTATCAAGTTCTCCAGAATTAAGAACCGGAACAAAGGGACTTAATCCCACCTTCCGGCACTGTGCTGTATGTTCACTTCAAGGTTTCACTTCATTTACTTACTTTTCTTTATCATATTCAGACTACCACTGTGTAATACACAGAAGAGAACAGTTATTAAAACTGATGTACTCCAATATTCATACTCAAATATTAACCTGCAAAAGTCTGTAACTCTTGATTTAAATTGCAAAATAAAATTACTTTGCACAGTTTGGTAAGTGACCTGGATTGAAAGCAGCACATGTAATCATGAACCTATATGTTCTAATAATCTTTATGTCTTTGGAACTTTCCTTAAATCACACATTTATTTGATGTGAAACAATAAAAGCAAATGCACATCAACACAGCATGTTAAAAATGATTTTATCTGCACATCAACATATAGTGAGTGGGTTTTTATGGGTTTAAGATGCAAACTTGATGATTTATTTTCATTGGGGAGGTTAGAAAAGAAGTTGAAAACTGTTACAATTTAGAGGGGAAAGGTTTGAAGGAATTTATCAGTTTGCTTAGGTGAAAGGATAGCTGTTGGTGGCTCGGCAGGTGGTACAGCTGGGGCTCATGGTAATGGGAGGTAGAGGCTGAGCTGGAGGCACAGGTGGATCCCAGAGGCATTTGTCTTGAGGCTGAGGTGGACAAGGCTGGATGGCAGTGTGGCTGCTGTAGCTCAGGCTCTGGGAATGATGAGGAGATTTCAGGAATGAGACATGAGGCTCAAACAAAGTAGCGCTAGAGCAAAAAACACAGGAGAACAGCATGAGTAGTTTAAGCATCAGTGCCACAGTGACGAGCGGTAACAGTCTGGCTGTGAGTGGAGAGAAGACCAGAGTGTTTAAGCTGAAGCTGATGAGTAGATGAGCTGCAGGTGTGTGAGAGGCAGGAGGCAGAAACCAAGCAAGCCAGCCACACCCAGCCTCTACAACACACCTCAGAGCACAAGGACACACAACACAGACACAACAGTCCACAATCAACAAACATGTTGGAAAGAATCTTTCAAGTTAAAGAAATTAATTTACAGAAAGTTTTAGTTGTGTCTTCACTGCACACTTAACATCTGACAGGCTGACACATTCAAACACGCCCAGTATTTACTTGTAATACTCAATTTTGGCCACAAGAAGGTGACGTGCACTCGTGTCTTTATTCTTCAATTAATCTTAACATAAATACAAGCTGCATGTATATCGTGGGTTAGCAAGTTATGCTACATTACTGTCACGTCTCTCTCCTGGCAGAGGTTAACAATGTGCTGTCAGTGTGAGTCTGTCATCAGAACGTCAGATGCAGTAGAATAACACGTATTTTTCACATTCTGATTTATGAGCATTTTCCCGTTAAATCAAAGCTTTTTGTCACATTGCAGCAATTTGAGTGTTTTCTGATCCCTCACAACAAACAAGAAGACTTCAAGTTCATTTCATCAAACAAACTCAAGTACAGTTCTTGTATATTTTCACCGAGGCTGCTTAATGCAGTAAGAACACTAATACAAATGTACTGGTAAAGTATGAGGCTACCTCTTGGGACTGAATTTGCCTCTTTATAGATTCTATAAGTAAATGTCTGTTCTGTGTATACTTTAAGTCTAACTTTAGGAAACTTTGAGTGTCGAGTCAGAGAGACAGGACGAAATACTACAATGATAAAATGCATTTTGATTACCTCCATAGCCTGAGCAGATTTCTTTATCATGATGGGATTGAATATTATTTTTAACCCCAAACATGGACGCCCACTGTGAAAAGGTGTTTGATGGAAAGTCTGCAAACTTCACAAGTGACTACAGAAGCTGATTTAAAACAGTCGAGGGCACTTTAGTAAAGACAGGACGAGTCGGCTGCTAACGTACTATCCAAGACTTCTGTTGAGCACAGATCAACTGATCAGATCTTAGCTGAGTTTCAGACTTGGAGTTCTGTCTCGGATGACTGTTCGACTGCACTTTTCCATGTCTTGAGGTCCAAGTGCAATGGCAACAGTATTTGTAGAATTGAGCCCGCAATCCGAAAAGTCTGTGAGCCTATTAGAGCAGTGAAGTTCAGACATTGCAGCCTGAAATGATGCTGCATTCCAGACAACTTAGAACTTGAATGTTTCTGAAATCCTACAAGAAAAATACAATGAAATGCCACTACGAGACTTAATTCCTTCAGCTCTCACACAACAATAACAGTGAATGTAAGTTTCTTAAGTTATATGATATGATATGAAACGCGATGGAACGCTCCATTAAATCTGTGAAGTCGGCAGAAGCTTGGAGGCCTTCGTTGACTGGATGAACTGAAGAAGCAGCTTCACTCCTCCGTGCCATCGACGGAGTGAAGGGGCTGTACTGAATGAAGATGGTGTCAAGAAAACGTTACATGTGTTGATTGAAACTGATTTGTTTGACAGTGTGAGTCTCATTCAACCAGGAGGACATTTCTGGACTGGTGTAAGTCAATGGGTCACATGACCTGGAAGCTATTTTGCATTCATGCAGTATAAAATATTGATAAAGCATAAAAAACAACTCTTAAAAAGTTTCTGACCTCCTACAGTAAAAGTACAATGAAACAGCACTAAAGGACTAAATTCCTTCAGCTCTCACAAAACAATGACAGTGGATGTATGTTTCTTGAATTATATGATATGAAATGCGATGGAACGCTCCTTTAAATCTGTGAAATCTGCAGAAGCTTGGATGCCCTTGTTTACTGGGTGAACTCAGGAAGCAGCTTCACTCCTCCGTGCCATCGACGGAGTGAAGGGGCTGTACTGTATGAAGATGGCGTCAAGAAAACGTTACATGTGTTGATTGAAACTGATTGTTTGACAGTGTGAGTCTCATTCAACTAGTATAGGAAGACATTTGTTGCAATTTAAAGGAGAAAACTAAAAGGTGAACCCACATGCAGACACACAGGAGGCAAGACAGGGGAGAACAAAAAGCCAGCTTTAATTTTACCAAAGCTGAACACCAAAAACACTTTTTTAAAAAAACACACAGAAAAAACAAAATGGAGTCACCACAACTAAAACAAGATGATACTAATGCTTAAACAAAGTACAACCAAAAGCAAAGCTCAAATCAACCTGAGGAAAAAACAGAAGCCAAAATAATAAACATACAATACAGGAGTAATGGGAGTAACGAGACACAGGAGGAATCACGGGACATCACACACAACGAACTGACAAGAAGTGCATGGGGAACAAAGGCTTAAATACACAGACACACTCATTAGGGGATGAGGAACAGGTGAGAGAGAGAGAGGAGGGAAGAGGACAGGTGAGATAATGACAGGGAAGCACAGAGGAGAAATAATACTGGCAGACAGAGGGAGACAAACATGCAACAAGAAAGAAGGAAGGGGGAAACAGAGAGGGAAGAACACAGGAGACACTATAAGACAGAAGGGACACAAGAGGGCATGGAAACAAAACACAAGACACTGAACCATGACAACATTTCTGGACTGGTGTGAGTCAATGTGCCACATGACCTGGAAGCTATTATGCGTCCATGCAGTATGAAATATTCATAAAGCATAGAAAACAACTCTTAAAACGTTTCTGACCTCCTACAATTAAAGTAAAATGAAATGCCACTAAAATACTAAATTCCTTCAGCTCTCACACAACAATGACAATAAATGTAAGTTTCTTAAGTTATATGATATGATATGAAATGCGATGGAACGCTCCATTAAATCTGTGAAATCTGCAGAAGCTTGGATACCCTTGTTTACTGGGTGAACTGAGGAAGCAGCTTCACTCCTCCAAACCATCGACGGAGTGAAGGGGCTGTATTGTGTAAAGATGGTGTCAAGAAAACGTTACATGTGTTGATTGAAACCGATTTGTTTGACAGTGTGAGTCTCATTCAACCAGGAGGACATTTCTGGACTGGTGTGAGTCAATGGGTCACATGACCTGGAAGCTATTTTGAGTCCATGCGGTATAAAATATTGATAAAGCATAAAAAACAACTCTTAAAAAGTTTCTGACCTCCTACAGTAAAAGTACAATGAAATGTCACTAAAGGACTAAATTCCTTCAGCTCTCACACAACAATGACAGCAAATGTAAGTTTCTTAAATTATATATGACATGAAATTCGATGGAATGCTCCATTAAATCTGTGAAATCTGCAGAAGCTTGGATGCCCTTGTTTACTGGGTGAACTGAGGAAGCAGCTTCACTCCTACGAACCATCGATGGAGTGAAGGGGCTGTACTGAATGAAGATGGTGTCATGAAAACGTTACATGTGTTGATTGAAACTGATTTGTTGGACAGTGTGAGTCTCATTCAACCAGTATAGCAAGACATTTCTGGACTGGTGTGAGTCAATGGGTCACATGACCTGGAAGCTATTGTGCGTTCATACAGCATAAAATATTCATAAAACATAATAAACAACTAATAGGGTTAGGGTGACTAACTAATATGTAATAATAAGTTTTGAGCTAGGACTTGAATGAGCTGACAGTTGAGGCCGACCTCTTCAACAGGTGGCCTGTGGGCCAAATTCGGCCTCATAACAACCTCATGCCGGCCCTTTGATCCTTTTGTGAGTCGGCTCATTAGCCCATTTTTCCATTTTATCAGCGAAAATACTCAAAAACACAAACGTGCCACGAGAACAAGAGTGAAATAATATCATTCATGTTTAGATTTTTGATCTTGAACATATCGACACAAAGTGGAACAAGTTAAACACAATAGGTTACAAACAGTGGAGCTCCTGTGTGTTGTACCAGAAACACTCAGGTACTTGTTTTACCACCTGGTTTTTATGTGAAGGAAGTCTGACATCATGGCAAACACGTAATATATGAACATATCAAGTGTCGTCACATTGTTATAACTGTCGTGTGTGCTTTGTTCAGTATTGGAGGTGGTTTTGCTAGTTTAACAGTATATGTTAACACCACAGAGCAGCAGGACAGCATGTGGACATTATTCACTTTGGACAGACAAATGCAACACGAGGTCGGTATATATGAAATAATGAGGAAAAAAACCATAATGTCGGATCATTTCTGCTGACTGTCTTCTTTTAGCAAGGAGGTACAATCACACCAGACAGAATATTTGTCATCCAGGTGGTCAAAAGAATCTTTCAGGGTTTTGGCAAAACTTTTCAAAAATGCTCTGAATGTTGAACAGCTTGTTTCAGGTGAGTATGTAGAGAGTTAATGACAACCTCATCAGGCTGACATGCTGTCCTCTACTTTTCTCTGTGTTTCCTCTTTCAGCCCCTCAGTTAATGACATCTTAATCAGAGGGAACAATGACACAATTCACACAAAGGTGGAATAAACACCTGTCTAAAGTTTATGTTTGTCTCAGTGCTCATGACAATCAGGGGTAGGAGCGCTAATTTGCTGTGAGAAATGATCAGACGTGTTCAATACTACTTTACAAGAGGAAACAATAGGAAGACGCCCAGAGACCTCAGCTGCTCTGTGGCTGATGATCCATCCTTAGACCTGATAGCTGGCGTTTGTATATCCTGCTAAACTAGCAAAACCACCTCCAACACTGTACAAAACACGCATGACGGTTCTAACAATGTGTCGACACATGATTATATGCTCATATATTATGTTTGCCATGATGTCAGACTTCCCCTTACATGAAAACCAGGTGGTAAAACAAGTTTCTGAGTGTTTGACAGCATGTGGTACAACACATATGAGGAACTTCAGAAACTGTTTTGAATGTTGAACAGTTTGTTTCATGTATGTATGCACGCATTTATTTTTAACTGCTCTACTTCCCTCCTGAAATGTACAGATAATCTTCAAAGATTAACGGTTTTGAAACACTTCCCTCTCTGTGAAACTCATATGTTGTTATAGCTGAATCCGTCTGAGGAGCGGTTCAAGTTTGGCCGAACCCTGAACAAGACAAACTCGATTCTGATTGACATTTGGATAGATGCTCAGTAAACATTCTAATCTATTCAGTCTCCATCAATGTCGTAGCTGAAACCTACATGCTGATGAGTCAGCATTTTCCAATTGAGTCAGCTGACGGCTTTGAATCTCCGCGGTGTTAAAATCAAATTTACCAACGAGTCTTCACAAACCACACTGTCTGTACTGTACTGATATATATATATATATATATATATATATATATATATTTGTTATTTGTCCTTTATCAGTGAGAGTCTCATCAGGCTGATTTCACCAAACATGTACAGGTCTGTCAAGTGAAGGAGTGTCGAGGTCTAGTTCCTGAACTTTACTCAGAATAACTGAACTAAATGTTTAATGTTATGGGGACAACATTGACGACAGAGCTTAACACTGATGGGAGCATAAAGATAGTAATATGTTATGGGTCATATGTGTTGTGTTGTTATGGTAGACATCTCTTCCTCTCATACTGTGTGTGTGTGTGTAGGTTGTGTCATGGTTTTTGTTCTATATCTAGTGGACCTATAAACATTTCAATTTCACACATTAAAATTGATGATGATGTTGATATAAAGTCAGGTGAAGTTTTGTAGTCCACAGAACAGTTCTGGAGCTTCACAGTAAAACAGAGTAGCAGCGTTCTGCTGAACAACTGAATCAGCTGGAGACTTGATTTAAAATTGAGAAACAACCAAAATAAATAAATAAAACCTCAAAACTCCATTAAAACTCTGCAGAATCAGCTGTTAGCACTTCCTGTTAGCAGTGAACCTGTTGATGTTCAGACAGCTATCACTGGATCACTGTGGTACTGAAGAAAGCTTAAAACATGAAGTTTCTAAGGCAAGTTCTGCACATGTGAGGAGCGTCTGTTTTAAGGATTTCTAAGTGGATTCATGGAGTCCTCCTCTCCTCCTCCTGATGATATAAAGTCCTCCTCTCCTCCCTCCTGATGATATA